>CM052804.1:24976237-25066425 GCA_028533885.1 Nasua narica | reverse complement strand
CATTCTTTAGTAGGATGCTCTTTAGCCTCCATGTATTTGAGTTCTTTCCAACTTTCCCCTTGTGATTGAGTTCTAGTTTCATGGCATTGTGGTCTGAAAATATGCAAGGAATGATCCCAATCTTTTGGTACCGGTTGAGACCTGATTTGTGTCCCAGGATGTGATCTATTCTGGAGAATGTTCCATGTGCACTAGAGAACTAGTGCATATGGTCTTTTTAATACTATTCTGCCTTTCTACAAGTAAAAATTAATCTATCTTTTTGATAAAAATATCATTTAGGGTACAAACAGCTATTTTTTTAACGTAAAAACTAAAGGCAATTTCACAAATAATACTTCATTTTATCCTGTGATATAATGAGTAGTAATGCTTCTTCTTTCTATTTCATAAATGGAGCAAAAGTGAGGTTGAGGGCTTTACCCAAGGTTTAAAAAATCTTGTCCTAGATGCAGGTTTTCTCACTCAATGCTCTCTCTCCATCCTACTTGAACTTTAACTTCCATTAGCATTTGGTGGTTATTATAAAAGAAACGAGAAACACAAATAGCACTGTATAGTCCCAAGACCTAATCATTTTTTAGTGTAATTGGTAATGTTGGTAGAATAAGTTCATAAAGTCACATGTTTTTGAAAAACACTATTAAAGATTCAGTTCTTGACTCTGTATCTTCAGTTTCAAGATCTTTATCAAGGCACATTTATTATTCTTTCTGCATGCATTATTTTGTAAATGGTTTCAAAGACAGCTTTTTTACTCTAAGTTTTCTATGATGTTTAAAAATTCTTTTACTTTTAAAAAGGATGCTTTAAATTTCAGAATTAACAAATGCTCACTCTAAAAAAAGAAAAAAAATCAAACAATATAAAGGTTTCTAATTAAAAAAAAACCCCGGAGATATTTTCCCAATATGACCTTTTGAGAAAAACATTGCTATCAGTGAGTTAGGTTGGAATCTATACCTATTTAGAAGCTATTAAAGCTCTTTAAGCCTTGTTGCTTTATTCTGAACATTTGTAAATCATGAAAATTAGTTGAGCTGAGGTAAACTTTGGTCAATGATTACTAATTAAAATAAAAAATGAACTATAATAAAACAATCTTATATTTATACAGTGCTTTATATTTACAAAGCACTTCTATACTAGTTCACTCAATCCTTGAAACAACCTTAGGAAGACTGTATCCTCACTTTCCAGACTGAAAGCCAAGATTCCAAGAGGTCATCATGATTTATCAAACCTAAGACACCACTGAGAATACCACACTTTGCCATTTTATATGCTAAAAAACAAAACAAAACAAAAACAAAAACACCAATTCAGTTGTGACATAATGACCTAACTGGACTCTGTGGGACTCGTAGGACTTGAGTCAGGGGTCTGTTAGGAGTCTGGCATTGCCCTTTCCAAGTATGTGACTGAGGTAAGCCATTTTTTTCCCCTAAATATAGATGTTGACTTAGCATCTGAAGTGTGCTTGGGGGAAAAAGGAGAACATGAAATAGTTGGTGCACACAAGGGTGAGGTAAACCATTTAAGTTCTCTGAGCCCTGATCTTTTCATATCTTTTAAATTAGAAAACAATAATGCCTATCTCACAGGGTTGCCTTGAGGGCATATGGATGCAAAATAGTACTTTCAAACGATGTATGGCATTACAATCTTTAAATATATTTATCTATAGTAGTAATATTAATACTCTACTGTTAAAGGCAGGAACTTCTGGATCTACACTGGTGTATCATATTAAATCATTATTAAAGCTGTTCCCGTACACGACAGCTACTGCCATGGTCTCCCTTGAGATGAGCAGTTAATACTCTGTCCTCATATGAACTCTGGAGAACACCTTTTCATTAACCCAGAAGAATGTATTCTGCTTGGATGAGGACATTTTCAGGCCTCGAGGGAAAATATTTCTTCCTGGCATCATTCGCAATTTGCTGGTCCGGTTTATAGGACTGAAGCATGAGCCCCATGGTAGACAGTCTATCACTGCAGTTAGTTCTAATTGTGAAGGAATTGGAGTTCCATTTTTCGGGAAGACAGAGAATATATTACACTCAAACAGCAATGCCTTCTGGAAGTTTGAAGCAGTCCTTGCATTTTTTTTTTCCTACATTTGTGTTGGAAATCATTCTATGTTCCCATGTTAGTGCGAAGGTATATAGGCTTTTTACAACACCAGTACAAAATCCTAGATATTGCACATCCTGCAATCCCCTTGACAACTCTATTCCTGCCTGGTGGGAGGAATTAAGTCTTGGTCATCTGGACAGGCCTTCATAGCTTCTAGCTGCTGGCAGTATACGTGATTAAAGTAAGTATCTGAAATACTTCCCTGGAAATGGTCTTCTGGAAGACCATGTGGTAGCTCTGGGATTGATTCACACTAGATATTTTGTGTGTATACTAAATACTGGAAATATGGTGGCTTTCTGATTTTTATGACTGGCAAACTGTATTATATTTGCTTCTTATATACCAACAGAAAATAGGAGATAGTTACAGATTTGATATTATTACATAACTTTCAATTCTCAGGAATTTGTTTAAGGAAAAAGTCAAATACCCAAGAGTTAATTAATGTGCAGGAGGCGCAACAGGAAAACATGCAATAGTCAAAGATCCAAGATGACAAGCGATAACTGCTTTGTGCATCTGGACTTCTGGTTACTCACTGACCCAGTCTGCACGTGAATGTCAAGTTTAAATATGAATACTGAATTTCAGGTGTTCCAAAATGCGATATACACTGACGAACTACTAAATCTTTTTTAAAAAATATTTGTTCCTTGCTACTCGAACTTAGCCCCAGCTACTATCCTGTTCCTTGTCAATCACTGTAATCACCAACCAGCCTTCCTGTGTTCTTTACTCTTGCTACTCCTAGAGCCCAATTTCAAACAAATGCCTGACTCATCTTTTAAAATGTAGATGAGATCAGGTTTTTTTCTCAAGCTTAAAGCCATCAGTGGCTCCTATGACACTCAAGAGAAAGTCCACCCCTGAAGCAAATAATACATTATATGTTAATAAGAAAGAAAGAAAAGAAAAAAAAAAATCCAAACTCCTCAGAATGTTGCTCAAAGCCCTGTGTGGTCTTGCTCCTCTCTACATCTCCACCGTTATCTCATGCTTACTCGTCTGTTTGCTCCTATGTATCAGAAACCCAGGCTTTCTTCTGTCCCTCCAATATGTCAAGATAGCTCCTACCTCAAGGCTTTAGTACTGGGCCAAAAAAACTTTTCCCATCGATTTTCTCCTGACTGAATCTTGGCTCAAAAGTCACCTCTTCAAAGAGGCTTAGCATTCCCACTCATACATCATCTGGTTTTATTGTATGCGTAATAGTCATCGCTGTCTGGAATTATTCATTGACTTGCTGACTCGTTGGTCCAATTCTCCCCTTACGATGTACCTAAGCAGCTTAACAGCAAGGACTTTGTAAGCTAGTACCCCACTGCCTAGGTCAGGCTCTGGCCAACTGCAGATACTCAATAAATAGTACATGAAGGAATGAAGTAATTGAAGTAATAAAATCTAAATGGCTACCTTTTCTTAGGCGATGTATTTCTTTCTCAATTTTTTTTTTTTTTTTTTACTCTGGAAATAAAATTGTACCAGGAAAGAAATTACCTATTTTTCTTGAAGCAAACAATAATTTGCTCATGTAAAGCAAAATTAAATAACCCAGGCACAGTTTCCTTTCCAGAGATCACCCGAGATTATGTTAGATATATTTTCTTAATGGAACATCACAGCAGTGACCTACTTTCAAACTGCAACAATACAAAAGAATATGCGAGTTCATGGTTTTCCTTGAATGGTGTGACAACACCAGTATTTCCAATGGGTACTGTCTAGCTCTGAATGATCACACTACTAGAGAACAGGTTCACCTCACTACAAAAACAGGTGAAATGGCATCAGAGTCACATCAACTATCCCCTTAAGCTTGGAACAGTCTGTCCCATTTCTAGGAGAGAAAAGATATAGAAATAGCAATGATAACTTTATAAAGAAGGAAACACCATAATGCCCATATAATCACCAAAAATCTATGGCTTTTCCTTTGATAAACTCATGTTAATAAAAATATATGCTGGGGGAAATAAGAGAAGCAGTGATGATAGTTTGAGACCTAGACTAAGTACAATGAGAAGATGCTGTATCAAGTCTGACTTCTGGATCTAAAAGGGAAAAAATTATTATAAAGTCCTTCAAATGTGCAATACAACATTGCCCTTTTTTCTCATAAAACCTTTTCCCATCTGCCTAAATAACTTCTAATTAGCTTCAGAATACTGACATTCTAATTTTAAAAGTTCAAATACTGCTAGTTTCAGACAGAAACACCTGAATTGATGTAGGAAGCTTGCACAGGCAAATATATAGTCATGTGGTCATTGTTTGATAGGAGTAAACTTTACTTTTGTTTTCAACTGGTTGAGTGAAAATCACATGATTATTCAACCAATTTTTAACAGTCGAACATCTTTATTTCTGCTATTAAAAGAAATGCTGTGATGCAAATAATTATATATGTATTTTTATGCACATTGCTCATTATTTTCTTTGCAAAATACCAACAGGTGGGATAATCGGGTTAAAATATACGACCACTAAAATATTATTTTAACTTTCAAAAACAATTTTCAAATAGATATTTTAAAAGCTCTTGATATATACTGCAAAATTGATTCCTGGAATGTTATGCCAAATTATATTCCCACCTGTAGTGGATGAGAATATTTACTTTCAACTTTAATTAGTGGCAGGCCCAGATGGCTCCTAAATTGGATGGATTTTTTTTTTTTAATGCCTAATATATAACTTAAGAAAGTACATTCTCCACAGGAAGATTCCTGTTCCCTGCTTCCTTTGCTCAGGCATCATTTGGGTCCTCGTGGGTGTAGAAACCTTGGCTCCAGCTGCTCAACTCAATCCCGTGAATCTCTGAAGCTTAAAGGCTCACTTATCATTATAGTTTTACCCTCTGTTCTTGGTGCAGAAAGATGTGCATTTCTTGGTTTTCATCTTTTAAATACACAAACATAATTTTAAATGTCATTTCTAAGTGTAGGAGCAGAATGGGGAGGTTCTGGCATGAGATCACTCTGCCATCTTGGTAGATGGTAGTCTATTCTGACTCTTGACAGCTCTATTTTCTTGCTTTAATACTGTGGACTTTTTCATGATCATATACTGTGAGGCTTATGGATATATATATCTATTTAAAAGATTCTGAATGAAATGTGTGTGTATCTATACACACACACATAATAAATGCATAAACATAAGAAATATAACACACACACACGTGTATTTATGTGTGTGTGTTATGTATTTCTCTTTGTAAAAGCCTCAATGTAGACAATTCTTTCCTCAGAATTGGTTTTTGACCTTTGAAAGGATGTGTGGACCCCGTGGCTGCACTGACATTCAACCAAGTTGTTGTTGGTGTTACACTCTTACAGCTCTGGCAGGGAGCTGGCCAGTGTGCACTTGTGTTGTGAGCAGAAGGATGATGCAGCAATCTGAGAGGAATGAGAGGTGCGCCAGGACCAGAGGTGGCTGTAAAGAGCACTGTGGCATCTGGTGCAGAAGCCACTGTCCCAGGCTCCCTTTCCTATATGCCCCAGTGCATGTCAGATGTAAAGTGTGTCTATGCTGCCTAAAGGACCAAGCCCCAGTTGGCCTTCTACTTGACACAGAATCTATGAATCGTGAAGATTTCAAAAATGCCATTGACTCACCAAGATAGAAGAAAAGGAGTCCATTTACCCCCTCACCAGTCGTTGGCTTTATTCATTACCCCTTCAAATCAGAATACATTAAGGGCCGTCCTCTTGCCAGAGTGACCTCCAATTATTCCCACAATTGCCACTGTTGTTCAGCAGGGGGGCTAACAAGTTGCTGGTTCATGTTTTTATTGTATGTGGTCCTACCTGCCCTATCGAAAACTTCTTGGGATTTGCCTGTAACGACTATTGCTTTTGAAGATTTTTACTCTATTTTACTTTCCATTTATCATTTCCAATCTAGATGCCTGGGCTTATGCTGCCAATTTACCAGGAAGTCAATAAGTTCTTATTAAAGACCTCCTATGGAATGGAACATCTGGCCAGATATTATGCGTTTTAAAAATAGAACTGCAGGGGCGCCTGGGTGGCTAAGTTGTTAAGCATCTGCCTCCGGCTCAGGTCATGATCCCAGGGTTCTGGGATCGAGCCCCTCATCAGGCTCCCTGCTCGGTGGGGAGCCTGCTTCTCCTTCTCCCACTCTCTCTACTTATGTTCCCTCTCTGTCAAATTAATAAATTAAATCTTTAATTTATAGAACTGCTTTTTCCTGCTTTTGTTACAGGATTATTTTGTCAATCTAGACGTCAGCCAAAGACTGCAGTTCAAAACAAGCAGCTATTTCAAATAAGGATTACACTAAAACGTTATGATATTGACTATGTAAATATTGATGGAGATCGACATAAGCGCCTCTGAGGGTTCCAATACCAATCGAAAATGCCTATTTGTCTACATAACATTTCAGTGGAGGCAATATAACGGAACACACCAAAGTTTTGTTATAGTTAGCAATAAACAACTGAAAGATAAGATGCTGATTCAGACACTTAACCACGGTTTCCTGTGATGGTTACATTCTAATTCAAAAGTTGAAAATAACTTTAAATGTTATATATTAAGAAAAGCTCTCCTCTACCCTATTCTCAAATGGCTCCAAATTAAAGGAAGATTTAGACAATAATTACTTAATACTTAGCACAGAGGAAAAAGTACATTTAAATGAGCTCCTTTAAATAATAATAGTAATGATGCAGTACCAGCATTGGCAGCACCGGCAGCAGTGATGTCCATTTGTGGAACATCTTCCTCTACCAAGTACTTGGTTAGCCACTTTCCAAGAATCTCACTTGATCCCTCACTCCTGCCTCGAGAACTCCACCTTTCATACGACAAGAGAGAACCAGAGATTAAGTCATTTGCCAGTGGAGTTGGCTGGCTAACTGTGATGCTCCCTGGGGCACCTCCAGGGACCCTCAGGGGTTCTGTAGAGCACTGTTTACGTGGGTTCAGATTGCTCCTCTGGGCTGCCTCGAGAAGTCCCGTACTTCACTGCTAGAGGTATCCTGATGAGTACTGGAGGACCAGGTTTGCAAGGCTATAGAAAGCATTTGTGTTCTCTGTGATCCTACGTCTTAAGTGGGGTTTATGAACACGCCGAAAATGCATGCAAATGTGTGTGATTGCACACGTCTGGGAACAGGACTTCTGTGAGACTTCAGGGGATGGAGGCCACCATCCAAAAAAAGGTTCAGAATTATCTCCCACATATTCTCCAGAGACTAGTTTTTAAGCTATAATACCCAAGAAATCCGATTCTCATTTCTGAGGAAATCCCATCGTATAACATCCCAGAGTGTACTTATGTTAAGAAGAAAGTAGAGGTAATGACCCAAGAGAAAATTCCAAATTGCTACTTGAGATAAGCAGACAGTCACACCAAAGGAAATGAGGTTAGAGACTGCAGCTGAATTATCTACCTCATGGTAGTGATTTTCTGTTTTTCATTACATACAGAAAAAAAGCTACTGCATAAAGAAAAAGAAAAACGAGCTGACTTATTTGACTTATCAAACATAAAAAGACAGGTCATAAAAATTATAAAAGGACTGGGAATATATGCCAGTATTAGCAATTATATTTCTAAATAAAAAGACAACGCAGAAACTATTTGCTAGTTTAAACAGCAGACTTGGTACAATCTTACGACAGATAAAAAGTGCAGATGGAATTTTTCACTTTTCTTCCAAAGAAGTTCTGCTGAATTTCAAATATTTTCTTCGAATAATCATGTTTGACAAATGTAAAGGTTAATGTTAGCAAGGTATTAAAATGATGATGGCAATGTCCGCTGGGCTATGTGTGTATGTGCAGGTGTTTCCCTCCACTGTTCCCACCTTCACTTAAAAATGTCTAGTCTATAAAATTCTGAGTATATATACAATACATTAGAACTGATTATTTTCATCTACTCTGAAACCTACAGAGTTTCTTTACATAAAGAGTTCTTATAGGGCTTTTCAAATATAATTTTTGATTTTTTAAAATGTAATAGGTTATACAAAATTAAGAAAAAAAGACCTCACTGCAGAAATCGAGCAGATACTGTTAGAGTCATATCTTCCAAACCTTTCTGTAACATAGTTTTGAAGTTAAAGGTTACCCCCAAAGGGTCTTTAAATATTATCCTTTATAAAGCCAAACCATTTACTACCTAGGACTTTGTTAACATAGAATTTCATCTGTACCTCTCCACATTTATATTTATACATATTTGCTATCTGGTCCCCAGCATAGGGAAGATTAAGGGTGGCAAGCAGGGACAGTAGAATGGGAGGCCAGTACAAAGACAATTGGCATACAAACTGACATCAAGGGAAAAGACACAAGAACAAACAGATAAAAAGGAAGTCTAAAGCCATGAAGAGGCAAAAGTGCTGGGAGACAGGAGGAGGGAAGGATAGCCATGTCCAATCATGTAAGCTCTCCCCAAGGATCTCGCTGTGTGCTGGGATGCTGGAAGTTACTTAGCCAGTTGCTCTGCTTCTCCTTCTAGCCCAGTGCTGACTCCGGGGGTGTCCAGTGACAGATCATGCAGTTCTTTTAAGAAAGGTATTCTCTTGGCCCTGGCTTAGCAGTAAATGCCTGAGCCAGCAGCTCTGATGAGTAGGGAACTGGTTGAGCTATTCCACAGTCCTTTAATTGATTATCCTGCCGACTGCCCAAGGGTCTGTTCCGAGTTTTCCCTGCCTGCGATCCTGGAAGTTTTTTCATGGTTCTACTTAACTCACTGTTTCAGCAGTTTTGTTGTTCATCTTTATTGTGTTTTGGGGTCTTTTGCTCAGCTGGGCTGTACCTTCAATTTTATTCCATCTGTTGCATATTATTCAAAAATTCCTCAATGTGGGTTCTAACCTTTCAGGTTTCTAGTGCTGCTGTGGATTCATTTTTCTATTTATTTTTCCATTTCAAAAAGCCTTTGGATGGAAGTAGAGGAAGTAGAGGATGGAAGAAAAGGCTCTTGGAAGCCATTTCAGGCACTTTAATAAAGTAAATATTCTCCCCCTAGTGTATTAAGATTTTTTTTATCGATTAGCTATTAATTTTACTGTAGGCAAACTAACACATTTAACAAAATTAAACTGTCAAGCTTGAAATTTCTTTTTGTTCTGTTAAGTAAATTACTAAAAAACAAAAAAAAATTGAAAAATTGCAGAAAACTTACAATCCATGTCAAGTATGGCCCGAACAGATTTAATGAGTTCCTTAGATTCAAGAGCCAGCGTGGCTGGGATGTTACGTCCATTCCTTCCCATTGGTGTAAGAGAAATCTGAGAAGCTAACATGGCTCTTCTTTCGCTGTGAGGGCAATAACATAAAGCTGAACTTATCATACAATAAATATCATCTATTTTGGCTTAATCTGAATTCTTACATACAAAAATATTTGTACTTCTGGGAATAGTGTATTCTTATGCCATAAAATGAAGTAACCACAAAACATTTGTTTTCAGTTCTTTATTATGTAACAAAGACATATTTAAAGAATTAGATTGATCTCATAATAAGGAGGAATAAATCATTTGTTATTTTGTGAGTGCTTATGTTATGCTAACATGATGTAGTCTTTAGTTTTGTAAAAATTCAAATGAAGCATTAAACAGAAGATAGAGTATATTAAAAAGACCGAACCATGAGGCATCAGGGTGGTTCAGTCTGTTAAGCATCTGCCTTTGTCTTAGGTCATGATCTCGGGGTCCTGGAATTGGAGACCCAGATGGGGAAAAAATCCTGGCTCAGCGGGGAGGCTGCTTCTCCCTCTGCCCTGCTGCTCCCCCTGTTTGTGTTCTCTCTCTCCCAAATAAATAAAGAAATAAAATCTTAAAAAAAAAAAGACTGAATCATATTTTCCTAGAGTTTAAGTTTCCAAGATATGGTGAAAAATTGCTTAATGTTGTTTTTTAAGGTTACTCTTTTTTCTTGAAACAGTTTAAGGCAAGGGCAGGCTCTGGCTTTTAAATAGTCATTTTTAACCTTCATTTTTAATACCAAAACTTTTGAATTATTATTCAAGGGCACAATGAGACCTTGAGGGTTGGGATGGGGGACATACCTAACCACACAAGGGGAATCTGGTTGCTGAGTATTTTAAATTCTTATTGAAAATAATCATCATGAAATTCACATAATTATCTTACATCATTAGCAGCATCGATAGCAAAAAAATGTCAGATCTTTCATTAGAATAAAGCATTACAATAAAATGAGTTTAAAAGTATACTATTATCACATAACATATAATCAAATTACTACATGGTACACCTGAAACTAATAACATTGTGTGTCAACTATATTTCAGTAATAAAATATTTTTTAAAGTGTACTACCATAGACATTCTTCTAAAGTAAAAAAAAAATGCCATGTAGAACCCTAAAATATAATAAGAATACAACGAATCATCTTCATTTACTAAACTATTTTCATAGTGAAGGGCAGAGTTTTCCTGTTTCTGCAAACGTGTATTACTAGAAGTAGAAATACATTGCAAGTGGCAGGTATTATAAGATGAGGGAAAAAACTGCTTTGAAAATGTATAAACAGGAAACTTTCTTTTGTCTGTCTTCATTATCTTCATTACGTCTATCTTCATTAAGTTTATGTATAAACTTGCAGTTTGAAATACATAAATTTTATTAGTAAGTTTGGAGCTCTTGGTAAGAAACTTTAAATTGAAAACAAACTGTGAATAATAACAAAACCAAGGTGTCCTCCAAATGTATTCCTTTTATTTGTGTCTATTGAATGTTGAAAATGAAAGAAACTGATTGCATGAACATGTTTTATAAAATTCTGTTTGCCATAACAACTGATCTGCTGGCTTGAGACTGACCTTTCAAGTAATTTTTATTCATACACAGGATGTTTAGAGAACTTCAACGTAATCCCATTTTTACAGAATTCCTGACAAAAATAAGATAGGTGATTCCTACCTCAATTTTAGAGTTCTAGGTTACAATGACTGGCTAAATCCCTCTAGGAATTTCTTATACAGAGATGGGGTCAAAAACAACATGTCCTTGTATCTCTTTCCACAAAACATGAAAAAAAAGCATCCAGTAGGAGTTATGTTGCATCTTAAGGTTATTTAAGAGATTTTAGTATTTTAGTCACAATTACCAAATGACAAATATAATCATACTCTACGGAAAACACTTAAATATTCTTACCTTAAATTTGATAAAGGAGAAGAATTATCAGAAAATAATTCTTGAATAGTCTAGAGACAAACAAGACAGTAAAAGAGATTTTAAGTTTGATATTTTTAAGATGTCTTTTCTTACTTAACTAATATTTATAACCTCCCCCCTCCTCCCACTCCCAATTGATTAAAAGGTGTTTCTATTACATGGGGGAAATATCAATTACATTGATATGGCACCTACTCAGATGTGTAATAGCTATGGAAACATTTCTTTATAGGGTAAATATTTATCAAATAAAGTTTACACAGTATTAAGAGTTTTGAGCAAGTGTTCATTAAAACATAGCATATAAAAAATAGCATATATTTGGGATCAAATGTTATGATCCCATGTTATCCTATCTCAATTATTTCTCTTAACAATCTATTGGTTGGCTGGTCTTTTCATTATCTATGCAATTTTAAACCTGACTATAGGTTAGCATTGTTATTTTGAGGCAGAGAATGTTTTATTAGCCACCAAACACTAGGGCACTTATCTATATGTCAGTCATCCAGATTTCTTAAAAATGGACATAAAGTAATATAATGGGAAAATTTACCTCTACAAAATGAAGAAGTTTTTCAGTGGATGCCTCAAAAGTTTTTCGAGCCATTTCCGATTTTCGCAATTGGCAGTCAAGTACTGTAATTCTCTTTCTCAACTCCTGAACACTTTCCTGGACAGAGGTATCAAAAAGAAGGTCTTACTCATTGCTTTGATTTTTACATCAGTGGCTCCTATTTTCAGTTTTTATTAACTGATACCCAACATTACCATATTATTTATTTTCTCCTACTGTATGTATCTTCTGATTTGGGGAGGCATTTAACTAATTGCATATTTAAAAGTTAAAGTGCACAGGGATGCTGCAAATTTTATGAGATAAGCTTTATATGACTTTGTTGATTCTTATAGTAAAATACATTTAAATTGAGTTTATTATGGTTGTTGTTGCTGTTGTCGTCGTTGTTGTTGTTTTTTGCAATATGGCTTGCCAGCTGCTGACAGAAATTGCTACCAGTGTGGTACAACAAAAATTGCTGAAGATGTACATATTTACATATGTATATATATATTTTAAAAAGATTTTTATTTATTTGACAGAGAGAAACACAGCAAGAGAGAGAACACAAGCAGGAGGAGCAGGAGAGGAAGAAGCAGGCTTCCCGCTGAGCAGGGAAGCCGATGCGGGGCTTGATCCCAGGACCCCGGGATCATGATCTGAGCCAAAGGCAGACGCTTAATGACTGAGCCACCCAGGTGCCCCGATATACATATATATTTAACATAATATGATCCAATGTAGAGCTGAACTGGCAGGGAAGTAGAGGAATCCCATCGAGGTAAAGGAATTCCATGAAGACACACAACAATGATGCTGGGTGAACTCATCCATTAGAGTAAGCGTGCAGTGCAGCATAATTTGTTCTCAGGGTACATCTTTAGGCACAGATGGTAAATGAGAGAACTTTAATGGGTGCATTGGAAAGAAACCTCACAGAAGTAAATATATGATTTTGATTTTGGTCCTGGCAAGTGAGTTTAAAAAAAAGTCTCCCCTATAACATCTAATCACAAGCCCCCACTCATGAAGGTTTGAAGTCATAATTTGTATTACCCATGTGTCCTGTAAATTTATAAGTTGAAATTCTAGTTTAAAACAGTCCCAGACTGGTAGAAGCAAACACAAAACTTCTGTGGAGGGATATTTTCTAAACTCAGATCCCAAAGAATGTGTACATATAATGTGTCAAAAGAACATGACCTCAGGAAATAAGCTACCATGAATACAAGTCAGCTGAAGGAAATAAATTACAGGATCAGACATATAAAGACAACAGATATTGGAGTGATCAGATACAGACTATAACGTTTAATGTTTTAAAAATTGGGGAAGTATTTAAAACATAACAAAGGGAAAAGAAACTATAAAAATAGATCTTTATGACATAAAATAATCTTAAAAATAAAAATATACTCAAAATTAAAAACTCATTTATGGCCTTAATATCCAATTAGATATAGTTGAAAAGAGAATGGGTAAACTGGAAGGCGGAGGCAAAGAAGCTTCTCATAATGTAGCAGAAAAATGAAAATGGAAAATATAAAAGAAGAAGTAAGGAGAATATAAATAGATGAAGAATATAATAGATGAAGATCTAGCATACACCCCATCTGAATTACACATGAGGACTTAGAAAGAATGAAGGAGAAACTGCTCAGTACAATTTGGGGTTTTTCAGAAATAACAAAAGACACTGTTCCTCAGATCAGGAAGCTCAGTGAATCTCAAACAACATAAATAAAACTAAGTCAACACATGACTCATAGTCAAACTGCTGCACACTGAAGATAAAAAGATCTTAAAATCATCTAGAAAGAAACAACAGACTGCAAACAAATTAACAGATTGACTGCTGATATCACAACCATGGAATAAAAACACTGAAAGGAATTAAATGTCAATTTACTTTAAATGTAGCAAAAATGTATTTTAAGAGCAAGAGTTCAAAAAAGATGTTTTCAGACAAACAAAACTGAAGAGAATTTCTTACCAACAGATCCTCATTAAACATATTTCTAAAACATGTACTTCAGGAAGGAAATCATTTTAGCAAGAAGGTCAGAGATACAAAAAGAATGCTGAACACAGAAAATGGTAAACATGGACATCTATTTAAATAAAAGTTGACAGCACAAAATAAACTGTAATAGTGTCTAATTTGTGGTGTTAAAAGTCAAGAAAGAACTAAAATACTGACAAAAATAGAAATTAAGTAGGAAGGGATGAGAGGATTTATGTTCTAAAGTGCTTGTAATATTTAGTAAAAGGGGAAAGCTAGTGATTAGTTTTATAGTTTAAGTTAAAATAGAATGTTAAAATTTCTAAGATAATCATTAAAACTTAGAAATGAAGTGCATACCAGGGAATAAATGGAATGGGAATTAGGAAACAGGAGAAATTCGAACCAATTTAAAAAAAAAACAGGCAAGAAATGACAACTAAAAAAACAATAAAAAACCCAGGACACATAAAATGCATAAGTTAAAAGAGGGTGGAAATGAAGTCATGTGCATTAGCAAATTAAAGAGTATAAATGGAAAAATCTTTCCAATTAAAGGTCAAAAATTAGTAAGATGAGGAAAAAATTCAGCTATATATTGATTTCCACATACACAATTAAAACATAAGGACATGCAAAATTAAAGTAAAAGAAAGGAATACACACACAGGTAAATACCAAAAGAAAGCTGTTGTAACTATTTTAATATCAATCAAAAGTAAATATTAGAGGGGAAAAAAGATTGCTAAATTGAAGAGTCACAACATTCCATAAAGAATGATAATGTAATTCTAAGCTTGTATATTGCTAAAATAATACTTCAAAATATATAAATTAAAGGAGCGCCTGGGTGGCTCATTGGGTTGAAGCCTCTGCCTTCGGCTCAGGTCATGATCTCAGGGTCCTGGGATCAAGCCCTTGTCAAGCTTTCTCCTCAGTGGGGAGCCTGCTTCCCCTTCTCTCTCTGCCTGCCTCTCTGCCTAATTGTGATCTCTTTCCTCTCTGTCAAATAAATAAATAAAATCTTAAAATACATATATATATATAAATTAAAAAAAAAACAAGGGAGATTTTAATGCATTTCTCTGACAAGGAAATTAAAATGATTAGAGAAGAACTGAATTCCACAATTAATGACCCTGATCTAGTGGACTATAGAAAATGATACATCAAAAAACTGCAGAATTCTTTTCAAGCTCACTTTGAACATGTGTGAACACTGGTCATAAAGTAAACTGTGAAGAAGCCATCAACAAATTTTAGAGTTATGCTATACTAGATTCTCTGGTCACAATGCAATTAACCTTTCTGTGCCTCATTGGTGTTTATTAATAAAGACTCAATCATAAATACATATATTTTTCCCCTATTAATCTGTATATTTAGTGCATTTTCAGTAAAAATTCCAATAGTTTTTTTTTTCTTTTGGTTGAATATATAAGTCAAGTCTAAAATACATATAAGAGATCAAAGGGTCATGTAGCCAACATTCTTTTAAGAAAAATAATTAGATAGGGTGATCAGATAATCAAGACTTACTGTAAAAGATATAGTAACCAATACAGTGTATTATTGGCACAAGAACATACAAACAGACCAATGAAAGACAATAAAGGGTCCTCAGGAAAATAGACACACATGAAATCTTGATATGTGACAGAGCTGATTTGTAGATCAATTAAGAAAGAAGAGACTTTTGAATAAATGGTGCTGGGATAGTTGGTCATTCACTTAGAATAGAGCCAGAAAAAAATGGATCCCCACCCGCACATAATGCCACAGAACCAATGACAGAAAGATCAAAACTTTAAAACTTTTATTTATTTATTTTTTAAGATTTTCTTTACTTATTTGAGAGAGACAGCTTGCTCCTGAGTGAAGGCTGGGAGGGGCCGAGAGTAGAGCAGACTCCCCGCTGGGCAAAGAGCTGACAGAGGGCTCAATCCCAGGACTCTGAGATCATGACCTGAGCTGAAGGCAGACACTTAACCGACTGAGCCACCCAGGTGCCCCCAAAACTTTAAAACTTTGAGAGGCAAATATCAAAACATACCATTGGGAATAGAAGACCTTCTAAAAAGACACAGGAGGGAAAGGACTGATAAGTTCAACTATATGAAAACCAATGTTTATTTTACCATTGGGGGAAAGGCAAGCCATAAATTTGAGAACAGCCCTCAATTAACATATAGCTTAATATAGGGTTAGGAAGTGGAACATATGTACAATCACTACTCAATATGAAAATAACCGAATGGAAAAAACGGTTGAAAGGAATGAAGAGGCATTTCACAAAGAAACACAAATGCCTAACAAGTACATAAATATTTGCTCAACTGGCTATCTGGGCTCGGGGAAAAGCCCTGCTGTACAGCATCTGGGGGTGTAAGTAACTCCACCCTGGCTGATTTCAGGCTACCAACCTGATGGCGCTGAGTATGCCCCTAAGAAGAGATGCACACAATCACTGTGAGCCAGGGCCAGCGGGTCCCACCATGCCAGTGGCTCCAAGTCATTAGTAACCACGGAAATCCAAATTAAACTACAATTAGATTTCCTTATCACACCCACCCAGATTGATATAAATTAAAAGTAAATGAAACCAAAGTGTCGGCAAGGGTGTCGGGTGAATAGTATCTCTCATTCACTACTAGTGGGAGTAAAAATTGGATCAAAAGCTTTCAGACGCAATTAGGCATTACCCAGTAAAGGTGACTGATCAGCATTCAACCTAGCAGTTCCGCTCTAAGGTATGAACCCAAGACAGATTGTTAGGCATGTGAAGCATGATATAGGTACAAAAATGTTTTTAGCAACGTTGTTCATAATAAAGAAAACAGAAACAATTGGACTGTTTATCAAATACAGAATGGACCAAGATACTGTAGTATATCCATTTAAGGGAGTACAAAAAAGTGCTGAAAATACACTAACTGGCTATAAATTTCAAATAGATGAATTGTGAAAATAAGAGGTTGAGTGAAAAAAGCAAGTAGGAAGAATACATGGAGAACATTTCCATTTATATGAAGTTGACAAACAAGCAAGACTCAACAACATTTATGGTTAAAAGTTATAAAGATACATGGTAAAATCATCAAGAAAGTGGTTAATACTAAATCTAGGAAAGCGGTTACTTCTGAGGGTGAGGGAGGGGAATGCATTTGGGGAGGGACACTGGATCTTCAAAGGTATTGGTAATGTTTTCTTTCCGAAGCTGCGGGTAAACAGAAAAAACAAAAATAAAAAGGCAAGTAAGTATAGAGATGAGATAAGGGAAAACTTACAGTGAAAAATAAAAACACTGTTACAAAAAGAACCTGTGTCTTAAGAATGAATATTTGAATCTGAGTTCTGTAGTATCTTGGGTCCATGTCTCTTGAAGCAATCTCAAATAATTGAAAAAAAAGTTTTCTTCTCTTTTCTTCACTGGCATTGAGTTTGGGAAATGTTGAGATGCTCTCATCTAACATTTTTTCTGTGGAAAATAAACAAACAGGGACGCCTGGGTGGCTCAGTCAGTCAAGCGTCTGCCTTTGGCTCAGGTTGTGATCCCAGGACCATATTGGTCTCCTTGCTCAGTGGGAAGCCTGCTTCTCCCTCTGTCTGCAGTTCCCCTTGCTGTGCTCTCTCTCTCTCTCTGACAAATAAATAAATAAAATCTTAAAAAAAAAAGAAAAGAAAAATAAACAAACAAAATATTTTTTTTCAGAGATAGGTTAAAGGCTTTTAGCTTAGAATCTTGTTACGAGGAATGGCATGAAACCCCATTATGCTAAAAAAGAGAAAAAGTGAATTAATTATATTGCCAGACAACTTAGAACAAAAATGTGTCTCAGCTAGGAGCTGGGACAGAGAATTGCAAATAACCTATGCTTAAAAAAAAAAAAAAAGAAAGAAAAATAAATTCATGAGAACTCTGAATATTCCTTAGAAAATATTTTTAAAGACTGTTGATTATCCCTCCAAAAGTACATAGAATTTTATAAAACAGTACTTTTCAAAATGTTTTTAATTCATTTTTTTGGAATTTCATTAATTTTAATTAAATTTTTTTTTAAGTGTTCAACGATTCATTAGTTGCGTATGACACCCAGTACTCATTCCAACATTGCAGCAACTTCAAGAGACATCTCTAACGGCAAGAGAAACAAAAGCAAAAATGAACTTTTGGGACTTCATCAAGATAAAAAGCTTTTGCACAGCAAATGAAACAGTACTTTTGATATTTTGATAATTCCCAGTATTTTCAGAATCATGTTAAAGTTACTCACATGAAATAAGCATGTATCTCTGATTTCAGAATGTAAATAATGGGCCAAAAATAATAAACATGTAATATTTTTTAGTATTGCTGCCTTTTCAAGTAATATCATTTTCCTTTGGCCTTTTGTATTATCAAAGGGTGACAAGAATATCAGCTTACTTTTGGAATTGGTTTAAATGGGCAGATGTGAGAAATGAATTAGTGACTCTTAAGAGCTGGCCAAAGAAAATTTTAGATTTTCTTCTGTATTTTGCTTTTCTAAAAGTGGTTTCATTTCCACTTGGTATATTTAAGGTATTTAAGTGTTTTATATTCATATAAAGACACAAGAAGTATTCAAATTCACTTTATGTTATCTCTAATCCAGTCAGCTTTCAAGAAAACACTATTCTAAATGAACTTATTAAAAGTCATAAAATATATATTTCAATTTACTGAATTTTCTACCTCAGTGAAATAAAAACGTATATGTCTATTATAGTTTTTGAAGACTTTTCAATGAATATAGTATGTATTATGTTACCAAAAAATCATAAACTAAAAAAATTCACATTAAAAAAAAATCACATTGCCTTCTGAATAGCATTTGGTATTTTGCTATTGAAATTGGAGCCTATTAAATTCAAACTCAGTTTCTTTCTGTTAATTATCTTGGGCCCTGGGCAAAAATTATTTAACATTCACACTTCCTTGAGTGCCCTAATCAAAGAGCAAAACCCATCCCTAGATTCTCCTCCTCTCATCCCCACCAGGCAAATTAGCAAGTTTAGGAACAAAAGGGGGGAAACCAATGTAATCAATTAGATGTTAAATAGTTCCAGGACTTAATGCCTAAGCTGTATGATGTTGACCAATGACCCAAATCAATTTGGGGCACATGCTTTTCCATCCCCAAGCTATGTGGATAAAGGGAGGCTCACAACCTTCATATGACCTCCCCCCATCCCATCATGACACATCATCCTATCATTGAATAATAGAAGACAAACACTGACCTAGTTTAGAAGTGCAGATGAAAAGGAAATGAAAACAGGATACATGACAACGGCAAGGAAACCATGGTAACTAAAAGACAGGCCGGTTTTGCTTACTTTATTTTGGTCCGAATAATCAGCAAGCTGAGCCTTTAGATCTGTGATCTCGGCCTCTAACAGATGGATCACTTCTTCGTAGTCCATTTCCATCCCGTGTGCCTGGCGCTGCACAGCCTCGGCAAGGTGGATCCGACTTCGCAGGGCTCTCGTTTCTTCAACCACAGCTTTGGCTTCCTGAGGATTTCAAAATTCAGGCCGTTGAAAAAAAGCCATGTTAAAAAACAGTTCGGCAAAACAGGTGAAACAAAATCTTTTCCTTCCTCTGGAAGTTATAATTCCCAAACTTAATCAATAGATAGGTGCTCCTCACATCTCAACTTAAAACTTAGTATTCACCTTATTTTATTATGTAGAGCAAATGCTTGATCTTACTTTTCCTTTGTCAAGTTCTTGGATAATTTTCAGTATGGAATCTCCAACTTCACATACCTAGCATAACATTTTGGAAATAAGGGAAGTAGAAGGGAATTGGAAATGGAGAAGAGAATTCAGAACAGGTTCAACAGATAGAAAGAGTAGGCTTCCATAGTACTCAGGTAGGCGGTAGTGCTGATGCTCTAGAAGATTCTTGCAGCTTCAAAAACAGCTGAGAGATTTGTGGTGATGTGGACTTCCTTGTGGTCCAAGCCCAGAATCCAAAGCTTATTTCTAGATATCAGTCTTAACTGTTACATCCCCCTTTTGATTTACAACGGTAAGGCTTCCGGTATCCTGTGAGTCTTAACACATGAAAATCCTTTTGAAATCTCCTTTTTTCTTACTTCCCCCAACTCCCAAGTTATCATCAGCCACCTCTCACAACCCTGGGGCAGAAGCTCTTTCTGTCCCCATGTTTTAATGAAACCACCATTTTGCAACCTCTCTCTCAAAACAAAACAAAACAAAACAAAAAACAAAACAAAAAAACCCAAAAGCCAAAAGGTGGAATTGAGTAGCAAAACATTTAGTTTTTTCTATAGGATGCAATGCTCACAAGATATTTATTAAACATGTTATGTCTTAGATGATTCATATGTCTTTTCTCATTTAACCTTTAGAATAACATCAAAAAGAGAGAGTCAATATTAAGACCATTTTATACATAATTAAATAGAGGCTCAGAGAGGTTATATATCCTGTCCAAGGACACATAGCAGAAGCAGAGTTTAAACCTAGGTCTGCCAAATTTCAACATTAGTGCTCTTTTCACCATTTTACTTTGCTACCAAATGATGAAACAAGTAAACAAAACAAAACAAAACAAAACAACATACTAGCTACACTCTCTATCTTAGGAAGAAGATGGGGGGACCAAAACCACTTGCTCCCTTAAAATGTGCTTTGGTGTGAGGTCAACAACAGTCCCAGGACACTAGTATAATTTAGCATTCTAGTTATTATACTGTAAACCATTTCTTTTTCTTTACTTGATGCAGAAGTCTTTTTTTTCTACAATGGAACTTTCTGCTCCAATTGCCATGGCTAATATTCAAGTACGGCTATTTTAATTTTCTCGGAGCTATTATAGGACATTTGCTTTTGAGTCTAGATGCATTTGAAATGAAGGGAGAGTTAGAAATATGGACATATTTTTAAGGGTCAATTTTTCATTCATATATTCGATAAAGGTTTATTAAGTACTTATTATGTGTCAAGTTCTGTTTCAGGTACTGAGGACTGAGCACCTAACAAAATAGACAAAAACTCCCCCCTCATGCCCTTTCCAGACCCAAATTGATATTATAGTTTGGGGAGATATACAATAAATTAGTTATTATCACTTAGTGAAGATCTCACTGAGAGACCTGCAGGAAGCATGGAGCCATGAAAGTTTCTCAAGGAACTTTTAGGGGCAAAGGGAACAGTTTGGGCAAAGGCCTTGAGATGGAATTGTTTGTTAAATCTTTAGAGAACAGCAAGGAAGCTAGTGTGGCATTAAGTGGAGAGTGGTGAGGGACAGGAAGAAGGGACTCGTAGGATACAAGAAGTGAGGGCAGGGATGAGGTTGGAGTGGAGTGGCAGATCTCAAGAGGCTTTGTAGCCATCATAAAAACTTGGGTTTTACTCAGGGTGAGATGGGAAGTTATTGGAGGGTTTGGAGCAGAGAAATGATTACGATCTGACTTAAATTATAAGTGGATTACTTTTGCTGTTGGGTTGAGAGAGAACTGCAGGTGGGCCAAGGTGGAGCAGGGAGAAGGGGACAGGCATAAAAGCTGTGGCTTGAACAAGAGTGACAGTGTTGGAGATGGTGTAAAGTGTTTAGATTCTAAATATAGTTTGAAAGTACAGCTGACAGAAGACTTCATCATCACTAACAACATTTACTTAGCAGCTAGTGCATCTAGACAGACATGTTACGTGATTAAAAAAAATACAAAGGGGAAAAAAATATACGTTTCCTTTCCTGGTTCCATTTAGAACATTAAGTATGCCTTACGCAAGTGGAAGAACAGAGTAGAGCATGATAGCCGAAGAGAACAATGTGAACAAAGGAAGAGAAGCTAAGAAGGAATGCGGTACATTTGAGAAATGGCACTAGATCGATTTTGACTGGAATCGGTGCTTCCTGGGAGAACAACGGGAAAAAAAAAGGCTGAGGAGAGACAGGGAAAGAGCCAGGCTTTGGTAGAAATGGCATGACCGGCAAGAGGGCTTGTATCAGGTAAATCTCAAGGCCTTTTGAGCAGAAATTGATTTGAGATCAGAGTGCTTTAGAAAGCTAAATCTGACAGCAGGGCTCAGGATGGCGAGATGCAGTTGACCAATGGCCTCCTACACCTCGGATTCAAAGGGCTTGATTTCAATCCCAGGAACAAAATGTACGGCGTGGGGAACAGAATTAATGGTATCACAACAGTGCTGCCTGGTGACAGACGGTAACTACACTTGTGGTGAGCACAGCATAACTGTAGTTGTTGAATCACTAGGTTGTACACCTGAAACTGAGGTAACATGGTGTATCAACTATACTCAGATCAAACAACAGCAAAACAAAACAAAACAAAACAAAAAAACCAAAGAACTTGATTTCCTTATCTATAAGATCAGTGATCTTCTCATCAAACTTCTCCAATGCTACGGAAAGAAATACCTGAGGAAATGGAAGAACATTTACCAAGCTATGTCGGTTGGTTCAGGCCAGGTGACCACATCATGAGTGTCATGGCTTGATCAGCCCCATGTCAGACTGAGGCTGTGCATACACGATGGAAATGGATGCGGCACTACTTTGAATGTTTTATGCGGACCAGCTCAGTGAATCCATACACTGCTGTGGGAGGCATGTCTATTCTTATACTTATTTAACAAGTGGAAAACTGAAGCTCAGAAAGGTCAAGGAAGTCGCTCAGAATCACAGACATAAAAAGTGGCTGGGCTGGGATTTGAACTCAGGCAGTGTACTTTCAAAGTTCATGCTCTTGGCCACGATGCCATACTGTCTCTCCAACTACAGAAAATGATTAAAAAAAAAAAAAAATCACTCGTAGATGACAATATCAGCAGTGCCCAACCCCACATGAGCTTAGGATGTGGCCAGGATAACACGCTAAAATATCTTCGAGGCCACTACACCATTCCCCATTTTCCATTCAATCAAGCTAGAAAAAAAGACATTGCTGCTAAAGAGAAAGAGGAGGGGCAGAGAATTCTTCATAGCTGCAATGAATAATAACTAATTTGATGATTTGTCTCCTTCACACTCACTTCATGCAGCTTTTATTCCTCTATAAAAACAGCACTTTTATTTTTGTTCAAAGAATGCTAGTTAATTACATGAAGAATCTGGATGGAATTTATAAAGCCATGATAGTTCACTGATGGTAATACAGTGTGAAATGCAGTTGGGTGGTAAAAGATGCAGAGGTTTTGATGCTGAATAAATTCATGCTATTTCTTTTGTCAATGTATAACTGTCAGGTTGGTAAATGTGACCCCATAGCAAAGTTCTAGCCCAATTCCCACTGAATGGTTGTTTAAAAGATTAGTGCATTGAAATGATGACTTTTAGAGGAAGCAGTAAAAAAGAGATAGCAGCAGTGTGCTGTATTTAGCAATGCAGGATCACATAAATCCATTTTTTTTTTTTCCTCCCGGGTTGTCTTCTAATAAATAACTGTAAAGCCTCCCAGGTCAGTAACAATTGAGCCAGAATTTTCTGAGTACCTCACCATGAGCCCAAAATCCCATTGGGGTAGATGCTGCAGCTAGTTCATTGAATTACTTTGTATTAGGTAGAGATTAATTCAGTTTAGATAGTTAGGAAATAAAAGAGAAACCAAGATGCATCGGCGACCAGAAAAATCAACACAAGCATTACGCTTTTTAATACTGAGCAGTATGAGCACTGAGACTGGAAGGGAATCTTGAGTTATGAAGTCAAATCTTTGACTTGGCTTTTTTTTTTTTTTTTTTGGTGACACTGAGGAAATACCTCCAACTCATAGTGTCTGCTCCATTGTAAAATGAGGATTTTCCACCTTACAATTTCACAATGACTCTTCGGGAAAGATCACACCAAATTCTCCTTTGACAAAGGAGACAAAGGGTATTATCAGCTCACACAAAGGGCAGTATAAGCTCAGACAAAAGACAATGTGCTGTGTGTTTTTCCACATACAGCACTTCTTCCCCACAGGGAACATGATATAGAAGAGAATACAGGAGTGTTAGAATGAGCTATACCTAGGTCAGAACCTTTGATCTGTGATTTTTTTTTTTTCCTGGCTATATAATTCTCTTATTCTCTAAGAAAACTCAGTTTGTTCAGTTGTACAATGGGAAATAATGCCTACTTTATTACATCAAAACAACTCTCGCAGGAAGGTTAAAGAAACAATTACAGCTCTTGGTACAGTTTTTCTTTACTCCTTTTGAAAGATACACATAATCACCTATGCGATTAGAGAGCTAGACCAGACAATTTATTAAGGGCTTTCCTGAGGCAATCAATTAGTAATACCAGTTATTGAACTTTAGAGAAATTGTTTGGGAACGTAGTAACATAATGCGCACAGGCCTTTTTAATGTTAGCAACAATTATGTAAAACCTTCTCTTCTCTAGTTATGAGTTGTAATGGCTCCCTGAAGAGAGGGAAAAAGCATTAACAGAAATTGCACGTTTGTAATTAGGCTAGCACATCCATATCAGTAACCTTCGAAATTCTCTAATTTTTAAGCTAATCAGTAAATCTTTCAAAATGTCAATGGCCAACTGGAGAAAAAAAGAGACTGCAAAGAGATATATGTCTTGGTATAATGTAACTTATGCTACCAAGCCCGAAAGAATACTTCTCTTATCAGCTTCCGACATTCACTCATTGGAGAACTCTTGTTGGTCTTGGTCCCACTACAGCTTGAAAAAGATTAAGGGTTATTGCAGGAAGAAGCCTGCTGAAGGAAAAGTGCTTAAAAGCAAGTTATATATAGGTTCCTTAACTTGTATATCAGATTTATTGAAACATGTATACTATTTCTCCCAATGGATGATCTCAAAGTAATTTTCAGGTATTCATGAACGAATCTACAATTCATTCTGTAAGCATGAATGCACTTGGGGGAGAAAATGAACTCATGGAACTTTCTATGGGCCCTCAGTATGTGCTCTCTCCTTTCTCTTTCCTTGCTCTTCCTCCCTGCATACATCCAGCCCACCATCCCACCATTATACCTAACCAGTTACGAAGCACTGTGAAGTCTTCATTTATGATGTATTTGCAGCCATTCCTTAATCTGCATTCTTGCCACTACATTACTGATTCATGTTCTCATCACCTTAATGCTAGGTACTATGAAAATCACATAAATGATCACTCTGCCTACTGTGTTTTTCACTCTCACATATTCTGCATGCTTCTGAAGGATTAATTTTCCTAAAATACTGCTTAGGTAACCAACCTAAGATAACTTCAGGTAGCATGATAAAACGCATCCTTAATATCCGTACTTCAAGGCTTTCCATTACTTCTTTCAAATCTATCTTTCCAGCTTTAACACCCTCTTACATGATTACCAGAGCCAATTATATGACTTACCAAATTTCCTTACACTGATCTCTTCTGCCTTCAAGACGCTTTTTAGCACATTGTTCCTTCCACTACATATACACTTTTCCTCTTTTTTCTTCATTTGGTTCTTGCCTATCATTCAAAATCTACTTCAGATTTTACCTTCTCTGGACAGCCAGACCACTTCAGCTTACAATAATTTTTTTCCTATTTTTATCTTTTATAATATCTTTTGTCTGTAATTAATCACATGCTTAGGATCTACTACTGCTATCTTGAGCTGTCATTAAAATACTAAGTATTTTACTGCCTAACTTTCTAAAGCCAAGGAATCCTGACTGCCCAAATTAGAACACAAGCTAAGAATAAAACCCTATGTAATATGAACATAGGTGTTCCATTTACCATAAAAATGAGATATAACTGGCCTGACGGTAAAAATTACAACTTTGTTTTGCATATACAGTAACTGCCTTAGAGAATTTTATTAGGTAAGAAGCTTTCATAGAAAAGTTCTTCATAAAATGTTTCAATTTTATAAGACTATTAGTAGAACTATATTTCATTTGAATAATACAATAACAACAATAAACTGCGCTATGAAAATGACTTAATGAAAAGAAATCATTTCATTATATTCTCTTTATATATAAATTTAAAACTCCTTTTCTAGTATTTATCAAGCAAATGAGGTTATATCAAAACTATGTGGGACGAGGGACAGTTACGGTTCACTGTATTTGACAATTGTATTTCTTGTTTTTTTTCGTTACATATGCACACTAGTTTGTATTTCCCTAAAAAGTACAGTTTTTCATCGCAAGTTAATATAATATATGCTCTCAAAGACTATATAATTGTGAACATCCTTTCCCACCTCACCCATATCCCTGCTTCTCTGAATTATGGAGTGCCACTTTTTTGTAAAGTGTGTAAAATGATAGACATTTATAAATCCAAGAAACAAAGATTTTCTTCAGTTTGTTTGAAAAAGCAAAATCCTCATTTTGCAAAGGAAGATTTGGCTAAGCTTGCTGGAGGAAAAGCAGGTCAATCAAATTATAATTAGCTCTAATTAACCCTCCGAAGAGCTCTCAGCTTCTCTACCTGCACCTGCCTCTTTCTCCAAAAGGTGAAAAATTGAGCTCTGACTGAACATCAAAGAAAACCAAAGAAACAATTTTCAATCTCTGTCTATATACAGAAGTCCCTAATCAAGGACACACAGGTACACCTATCTGATAAATTTTACCATGCAACTTGTTTATAATATAAATATTAATTAGTTCAAATTCAGTTAAATGTATTTAACTCTAAACAAGCATTTTACTGGTTTAGTGAAGGTTGACACACAAAAAAAGAACTATTTTCCTACTTCTCCAATTCTGATTACAAAGGTGCTAAAGGAAACCTTTACACTATTGGAAATTTCCTTTCCTAATTAGAATGTATAATTGCTCACTGAAACTTCCTACAACTCAAAGGCTACTTTTCAAAGGCTACTTTTCAGCTATTAAATATCTAGAATTTATCTTAAGTTTGTTTGGAGTTTAAGAGAGATGGCTTCAAATATATTCCTTCCAATTTAACTTTTAGAATTTTAATTCATTGGAATTACAATTTTACCAAATTTTGTTTTGTTTGTAGGAACCTGACCAAGCGCTCTTAAGTTCTAATCTAGACAGTAAGATAATAATATTCTTAAGTTCATTTGGAAGAAAAAGAAATCAGTGAGAACTGGTATGCAAATTTTGAAAAACAACAGTAATAATATAAGAAAGAAAGAAACAGGGTGGGACATGGCTCAAAGATTTAAGGCATAAATAAAGTTACACAATAGTTGGTCCTGGCCAAAGAAGGGTTAAATAAAACACTCATTCACCCAATAAATATTTATTGACAAAGCAACCGAAAGATAAGATAGCCCCAAACAGACCTAGATTATGCAATAGTTTAATCTATGGTAATGGAGATACCACAACACAATGAGTAGTTGCAACAACAAATTATTTCGGAAAACAAAAGTATAAAGTGTAGCCCCTCATCTCTTACCTTATACCAAACAAAATAATTTCATAAATGGGTTAAATAAAGACAGACACGAAGGTGGGGCGGTTGAAAACTAGGTTAATATGTATCTGAAATCTGTCAAGGAATGGACTTTTAAAAATTATTAAAAAGGAGAAAGCACAAAGAAAAAGATCTGACAACACAAAAACACCTGTATTAAAAAAATCTGAAAAAAATTAGAAAGGCAATTTATATATAGGGGAACATAGGTGCAACAGATTTGGCAGAAAGAAGGTTAATAACTACAATGTAAGGAGATCCTTTGGGAAAAGGGGGAAATTATTAAGAATATAAGTAAAGAAGCAAAGGGAGTAGGAGGGGATACAGGATAACATGAAGGCATATGGTCAGGAGTGGGAGAATGTCACTAGCCATCAGATCGAGAAATCAGCTACCTTCAATATTAAAGAATTGTGATGGAATTCACCATTTGATTTGAAACTCATGGTCACAGACAGTCCTTGGGATCTAATGTGGATGACAGTAAATCAAAGTACAGTATTTTTAAATAGGGTGATTTATTTATGTAGGGTTAGCTACAACTAGGGAAGTCTTGTTTTTAATTCTAAAATAGTCTGTGAATAAATCACCTAACCCAATGTGAAGAGTCCCATATTGAAGTAAGAGTACAGAAAGCGTTTCTCACACAGTAAACTGCCAAGATAAGAGTTTGAGAGTGTCAACTGCCTTATCAGTACTTCCTCCTTGGGTAAAATGTACTCGTTTGTCAGCAAATTAATATATATAGCTCTCCCATCAAGAAACAGAAAATGTTTGGCATCTACATAGATGTTTAAAACGCACCCCGAAAGGTGCTCTCTTAGCAACGAATGAAATTTTAGAGATTTGTACTTTTTTCTTAAATAAGAAAAATTACAGGGAGTCATGCCTACTTTGGCAGACAAACTTGTCTCTGAGAGGCACCAGCTAGAGGGCACCTATTCTGCAATGCTTTCTAGGAAGTGAGGGTGGTTTCGCTCTATTTTACTTTGTTCTCACTGGAATGAGAGTTCCTCATCAAGAGGACATCTAGCTTTCTCGGTGCATCCACAGAAAAGAGCATTTAATAAATGTTTCTTAGATTTCTTTGCCAAGTCTCCCTTGTAAGTCGCTACCAGGCATGTGTGAAACAATCGATGACAGAGTGCTGAATTGGTCCCTGAACAGCCAGAAAATAAGTGGCTCACAGCAGGGAACCCAGAACCCCAACATCAGTTCTAACTGAGCCAAACAGCTACAGAAAATACCGTCATCAAATGAACTGGAAGGTTTCTGTGGAGTAAGATCACTTCCCTTCCAAATTCCTCTAACTTGGAAAATTAGTTAGAATTTGTGATTCTAATTGATCTGACACCATTCAAATGGGTTTTGTACTATCAACAGGATAACAAAATTTTGCTCAGATTTTCTTAAAATGGTAAGGCCTTTTCTACATTAAAAAGAAAACCATTTTGGGGGTGCCTGGGTGGCTCAGTGGGTTAAAGCCTCTGCCTTCGGCTCAGGTTATGATCTCAGGGTCCTGGGATCAAGGACCCTGATTGAGGACCCATACATCTGGCTCTCTGCTCAGCAGGGAGCCTGCTTCCCCCTCTCTCTCTGCCTACTTGTGATCTCTCTCTCTCTGTCAAACAAATAAATAAAATCTTAAAAAAAAAGAAAAGAAAAGAAAAGAAAACTATTTGGGACCAGAGATTCTGAAATAGACATCTTTGCCATGCTTGGTCAGAATGCCACATTCAAGTCCAGTGAATCACTGGAGATGGCTGATGTCTGGGCAAACAAGGACACCAACCTGGCCTCTCTTGTGTTCCTTTTCCAAGCAAGTGGTCTTTAACTTAGGCAGTTTCTTGGGCAAAGTCTAATGTTGGAAAATACATGGGTCATATTTTGATTCACTAAAAGGGAATTAATGTTGAAAAAGAAATCCGACTAAGTTTTTTTCTTTATTTTTTTATTTAAAAAAAGATTTTATTTATTGATTTGACAGAGAGACAAAGAGAGGGAACACAAGCAGAGGGAGTGGGAGAGGGAGAAGCAGGCTGCCCGCATCCCAGGACTCTGGGATCATGACCTGAGCCAAAGGGAGCCGCTTAACGACGGAGCCACCCAGGCGCCCAAATTTTTTCTTTAAAATAAGTTTCTCCACTCAGATTGCTGTCTATCATTGTAAGAGATTTATAATTTCTTTTTTTAAAAAGGCTCCTTTTGGGCTTTAAAAAAATCATTTAAAGATATTTGTAGATTACACACAGTTGTAAGAAATAATACAGAGGGGTTCCCTGTACGCTTCAATAAGCCTCCTCCAATGGTTGTAATTCGCAAGACTATAATAGAATATCACTATCAGGAAACTTCATTGATGCAATCCACCAAACAATCAGACTTTACCAGATTTTTTTTTTTTTTTTTTTTAGATTTTATTTATTTATTAGACAGAGAGAGGGGGAGAGAGTAGCAGAGGAGGCAGATTCCCCGCTGAGCAAGGAGCCTGATGCGGGTCTCTATCCCAGGATCCCCGAATCATGACCTGAGCCGAAGGCAGATGCTTAACCGACTGAGCCACCCAGGGGCCCCCAGAATTTACCAGTTTTATAAGCACTTGGCAATAAGAAAGAAAGACCTATAGATACATGCAACAAGCTGGATATGTCCCAAGGGAATTATGCTGAGTGAAAAAAGCCAATGCCCAAAAGTGACACACTGTACGATCACATTTACATAACATTCTTGAAATGACAAAATTATAGAGGTAGAGAACAGATTACTGGTTGCAAGGCGTTAGCGGAGGGAGGACAGAAGGAGGTGGCTGTGGCTATAAAAGAGGAGCACGAGGGATGCTTGTAAAGAGGGTTTTTAACAGAAAACAAAAGTTGACATTTTGAGGTCACAAGTGACCATCTGAAATGGAAACATAGGAATATTTTACTATAGTACCCTTTTAGAACAGAAAAGACTGACACATCAAATAGATGTATGTTTCTCCTTTTCCTTTCTAAAGATGAGACAGCATCTTAGAATATCTACGAGGGCTATACTGAAATACTATAAAAAGTTCAGATCACCAAAGAAAAGAATAAAAAGGGTGTGGGAACTGATACCATTTCTAAACATTAGAGGTTTACTGTTTCTTTAATAAATGCACAAAGGAACAAAATCTCTCAAAGTGTGAAAACATGAATACCTCTTTAGTAATTGCATAGTATTGTTGTTTCCTTTAGAGATATATTTAATCTGTTGTTAGTTTCCTTTGTTGCTTCATCCAGCTCACATGTCAGTGGCACTGGCTGTGACTAAGTTCATGTTCAATTTCAACTGTCCACAGAGACTCCTGTGCTGATCTGACCTTATGTGGCTGCCTCAGGACTTCATGCTCTCGTCAAGCATTCAACCCAACCTTTGCTCAGGTGAGGCCGACTGCAACTGAGCTTATCTGAACCTAAAGAAGCTGCCAAGTGAGCAATTTCCCCTGGTTTCTTTAGGGCAAAGGCTCGTTCAGACAAGCTGAATACTTTGGGTTTGGACTGTTCACTGCTGCCTTAGGTCATAACACACTGCTGAAAGGAACCCGAGATAACTTCGGTGTGAGAGTACATCTTAGAAAGTTGTTGATCAAAGGAAGTTGTTAGAAGAACGGCCCATACCTGTTAAAAGCTGTTAGAACTTGAAGAAAAAATAAGAAGTCTAATGTCATGGGAAACTGTGGCTCATGGTTTTAAACAGTAAGGTGGGGGTTATTCTGTAAAGCATGAAAACTCATCAAAAATATGAAGCTTTTAGAAAACAGTGCAACCAATTCCTTAAAGAACAGTTAAGTATTCTAGTAGCCAGCCCTGGTTGAAAAAAGCAATGTACCCAATCCTTCCAGTGAGAAGATCTCTGCACAGTTTGTCCTTTCCTTTTTACTCATTTTTTCCTCCCTCTCCCTCTCTTTCAGTTCTTCACTGCTTTCTTTTTTGGGCCACTAAAAAAAGGTAAATTAATTTCCATAATTTATAATAGCTAATGGACCTTCAAAAGGGGGAGATTATTCTGTTTTTAGGATCAGGCTGCTGTCTCACAATAATTCAATTAAAAGTTTATAAATGAGTGAACAAAGGATATCAAATTGTGTTCTCCCCTCCCTTTGGAAGCAACTGGTAACCATCATTGTAAAACAAATTGAAAATCAATCTAGCTGTGTTTTAATAATCAGGTTACCTATGTATTTAAAGAATTTATATGGTGTAATTATTAGTACTGAGCTGACTTCACGTCAAGACCTTCAAAAGGATACCAAAAAAAAGAGAAAGAAACTTTGCCAAATTTCACACAACTCAAGTTTCTGGTTTTTAAAAGTCTTTAAGAGAAGAGTTATACACATTCTCTATTTATAATTTTTAAAGACTCTTTTGTTAATTGTGAAAAAAGAAACTAATTCTTGAGAAGTTAGAATTTTAGCAATTTCAACAAAGCATAGGAACTCTTTCATTAACAATTCTGTATCACTGAAATCTTCTTAAATGGAATAATATTCTATATACATAAGAGAAGCTGAATGGTATTCATGGTCAATATATTCAAATAATGAAGAGTTTTAGGGCTGATTTTGGGTAGTGTATTTTTTTCCCAAGAGTGCATTTCTGAAAGGAATAGTTGTGCCAGTATGTATGCATGTGTTTGTACATATAAACACACATATATATTTTAAATTATTTTTATTAAACTGGGTACATTAAATAATATTATAAATACTATGAATTCATTACAGCATGAATCATCACGGTCTCTCAACCACTAAATTACAAAGCCTGGACTGTTCTCTCTATTACTGTACATTCTATCATGGTTAAGTCTGGTTGATTTACCCTCATGGCATCTTTCACACAGACCTTGTTGGTGTATTTCCACTGCTACTACGGGGTTAAACCCTACATTGGTTATTATGTGGACGAATGCTCCTCAAATTTTCAGGTGCATACAAATCACCTGAGGACTTGTTAGATATGGACTGTAATTCAGTAGGTCAGCAGACAGATGTGAGACTCTGCATTTCTAAGTTCCAGGTGTTACTGATACTGCTGGTCACGGACCACATTTTGAGTAGCAAGAATGCAGAGTTCTAGATTTGCACTGTCCTGTGGTAGCCACCAGCTATTTGTGGCTATTGAACCCTTGAAATACAGCTAATTAACTGAATTTTAAATTTTAGTTTGCACTTAAATTTAAAAAATTAAGTATAAAGTATTTTTCTATTATACAAAACTTTTTGTTTTGATAGAACTGTTTCACTTTAATCACTGCATCATTTAAGATATTGTTGTTGAACTGTAGTGTTCGATAGGCAGGTAAATCATTTGAGTAGTATATGTATACTACTTATAAACTTATAAACTTTATATAAGTTTATATATAAACTTATCTGGTTACTCCAAATGAATTAACTTAAATTTTTTAATGCAACAATGTAATGGTGGGCTTATCTGAATATTTCATGCAACAACATGAATTATGATAATACTTAATGTACACCATAATTTGTGTTTAAATTGAAATGCTTTTTTTATTTGAATATAATTATTTTTTTTCTATTTAAAACACCAGATACGGAAAAATTTATATTTAAATTGAAGGCATATTTCTGGTGCAAAATACAGATAATTAACCAGTAACATAATCCGGACAATAGAGACTAGAAGAGATTATGTTGCAAATTTCATGATAAATGTAATTGTAATCTATAAAGCTGTTGTGATGAAAATTTTTAAATATATAAAAAGTGAACAATATTAAGAGACATTTTTGCACCTACATGGTGAATCTGCTAAGAAGGTTTCTCTTAATAGTCAAACAAGAACCAATGAAATCTGTCACCTGAAATCAGAAGTTAAATGTTCAACATTTGTAACTTCAGCCAGCTATAAAATGGCTTGGATTTTGCCAAGTATGTTGCACAAAAGAGTAAACTATTTTTAGATCAAGATTGTAATTTCATTTATGATAAAAGACTAGAAGATATATTTTACCAAAAATGGAAGATCTTCAATTAAGTCACAAAGCAAATGCCAATAGAACACAAGAACTTTCTAATAGCATCAATGATCCATTGATTCAAAATTTGGAAAACTACAAGTATCTTTCTTCAAGAGACACTACCCAATTCAAGCGTCATGCATGTATTATCTTAAAGGACTTCCAAATTTATGACAAAAAAATTGTCAATTGGTAGCCTAAAACATCAAGCTTTGGTCTAGATATTTTTAACTTTAACACCTTTCAAAGAAGAGTTTCAGTTGCATAATGAATAAAATTGTTTATCATAATGGATGGTGCTCCAGCTATGTTGGATCAAAAATTCAAATTTACTGACCTTTTCAAACAAGACACTGTCATCTTTGTTGCTTCATTCCACTGTATAATACATGTGGAAAATATCTGTGCAAAGCTTTTTGAAGGTGAATGTGCTAAAAATATCATGGATACAGTTGTTAACATTGTGTAGTATATATGTGCAAATTCTATGGCTCTTTACTAAGTTTAGAAGACAGTGAATTTAATGATCCTATGTTCTTTGCTAATGCTCCTTGGCTGAGTTGTGGGAAGAGTTTTACAAAGATTTACCCCATTTTTTTTTTTTTTGGATTTACCCCACTTTTAACTTCAAATCAAAATTTTCTTAAAACAGAAGGAATGCTTGCCTAATATTCAATAATCAAAGACAAAAAAAATCATTATCACACTGCACATGAATGAGCTAAATTTAAAGCTCTAAGAAAAGGGAAACCTTATTTATGTAGCTGAACAAGTGTAAGAATTTATACTGAGATTAAAAGTTTTAATAATATATATCAATAACAATGATTTTACATATTTTTCTACCCTAAATCAATATGCAGGTTTTAATTATTCATAGTTATGTATATTAATTACAAAAACTAAGAAAAATTGGAGGTATGCTAAGTTGATACTGAAATTGAGTTCCTTTCAATGTACACACTACTCCTATGAATTTGATAGTAATGGTATTAAGAATTAGTAATATACTTAATTTGAAAAGATGTACTTTTGAAATGGTTTTGCTTGAAAGATGAAGTCTTTTAGAAAAACATGGAATAGTTTTAAACATATGGATGGAAATACTAAAAGAAAAACCTTTTGGTATTCAGTTAGTAGAAATTTTTTTAAATATGTTTGGAACATTTGGGTATAAGACTCTATTTTTTTCAATCGCAAATCTTATTAAATCTAAACACAGATCCATTATTTCCAATGAAAACTTAGTGTACAAAATAAGATATGCTCTGATTTCAAAGATACAGTATGAAAAATATAAAAATATCTCTTTAATGAATTTTTAATATTGCATGTTCAATAATATTTTAGATATATTAGACTAAATAAAATATATCTAAAATACTTTCACCTATTTCTTTTTACTGTTTTAAAAATGTGCCTACTAGAAAATTAACAATACATTCATTGTTAATTAATACATCTTATTTTGTACACTAAAACTATTTGGTTTATCAGTGGAGTGGATGGTACAGGGAGGGGAAGAGGAGAGTTATAACAGATGAGGTCAATGAGGTAAGAGGAGTGTAGGGATGACAGATCAGGTAGGCTCTCGAAGTCTGTCACATTTACTTGTATGCTATCGCTTGTAGGATTTTGGCTTTAAGTCTGAGATGGAAATCCCTAAAGAGTTCTAACTTAAGCTTTGTATTTTTTAAAAAACAGATGTTAAATTTTTTTTCTTTTTTTTTTAGATTTGTGTTTATTTTAGAGAGAGCGAGCGAGTGAACATGAGTGGGGGGGCAGAGAGAGAAGGAGAGAGAATCTCAAGCAGACTGTGCCAAGTGTGGAATCTGACGTGGGGCTTGATCCTGAGACCATGTCCTGAGCCAAAATCAAGAGTCGGATGCTTAACTGAGCCACCTAGGTGCCCCCTAAGTTAAGTTTTAAAAGGATACTTCTGGCTGCTGTGTTTAGACTAGACCATATGGCAATGGGGAAAAGTTAAGAGGAGGGTGATTTGGTAGAAAGCTGTCATTACAACACAGGCAGCAGATGACAGGGGATTAGACTAGTGATGGAAGTGGTGAAAAGTGGTAAAATTCTGCAGTTTTTAAAAAATAGGGCTAAGAAGTTAGATGCAGAGTATGAAGTAAAGGGGTCAGATTATCGGTGAAACAAGTTGATAATTTTTCCCCCTTGTCAAGTATCTTCAGAGGCAGTCTACTGTCAAATCTTAGGCTGGTATTCAAGTGCCTCTGTACTTCGGTCCCAAGATACCCACTCATGTATCACTTTCTAACACTTTTCATCTGTCCATGGCTCCCTCATGTTCCTGGGCCTTTGATGATGATGATGATGATGATGATGATAAAAGAATATAAATCAAAGTTCTTATTTTTGAGGAACCTAGTATATTCCTAACAGTTTTAACTCTGCACTCTTGATTTTTATGAACAAATTATAAATTATGTCTTATAAATTATAAGACATACATCATTATTAGACTTTTAGACATGAAGACACAAACATACTAACAAATATTAGTACAGTTAGTGTGCAAAAGGCCTATTCTGACTCTCATGACTTCTTTTTAAAGAGAGGGTGGGGGGAGGGGCAGAGGAAGGAGGAGAGAATCTCAAGCTGGCTCCACACCCAGTGTGGAGCCCAACCTGGGGCTCAGTCTCATGACCATGAGATCATGATCTGAGCTGAAATCAAGAGTTGGACGTTTAACTGACTGAGCCACCCAGGTGCCCCAAGATGAGACTTTTTCTTTCGCAGCATGATTTGCATGCTGTGCCCTTTGTCTGGAATGCTCTTTCCTTTCTATGTCTGGCTCTGTTCACATATGTGTTATCCTCTCCATAAAAAGTCTCATTATCCTCGCAGCCAGAATTAGATTTTCCTCCTCTAAATCAAATGGTTAAAACAAATCATTCCATCTTTTTCCAGCACCTAATATTTCTTTTTCTATTATTTATAATAATGACCATGATAGTTTATATTTTTTGAGTGCTTACTATTAAATGTACACATTTATACTATTTATCTTAATACTTCTGACAGTTTTGTGAGGGATCCTATTATCAAACTCATTTTAGAAATGACAAAACCGGGGCTTGAAGAGATGAAGAGATGAAAGTAGCTTGCCCAAGGTCAAAAGCAAAGAAGGAGGCAGGATCCGGATAAACTTGTGTAGTTTAACTCCAAAGACCATTATCTCCTACATTACTCCTCATGCTAATTCACCATTCCTCATATAAGATTCCTCTTCCGGTTTATTTTTTCATCAATGTCGCATCCTTTCCTATTGAATCTTTTTAAGTTCTGATACAGATTTGTCTTAAATAATTTATTCATGAAGACCTGACCTTACTTAATAGAAACTAATCCATTCAGAGAAATAAATATAGGAGGGCCTCAAGTGGAAGAAGTAGGTATTGCAAGGAAAAAAATTAATTTTTCTTTAGATTCTTAATCAGTCCTTAATATAATTATTTTGTCAAGCATGCTTGACATTTTTAAGCTTTTAAGCTCTAAGCATTTAGGAGAAAAGGAAATTTTAATTAAATGTAGGGGAAAAACCCGCCCTCTAATTTGTTCTAAATGTAAAAAAATGTTCTAAATGTAAGACAAAGAAGATGTATAAATGTCTACTTTCAGGATGCAAACTAAGAAACACTAAAATGTAAAAAAAAATCCTGGCCATATAAGCTGATGCAGGTATTGAAGGTACAGAATTAAAATAGCTAAAAAGGCATTACTAACCACAGTTCGAAAACACTTAATGAGTCTGAAAATTGGCCAAAAAATAGAGGACTTTTAAACACTTTTTATTTGGAAATAATTTCAAATTCACCCAAGAGTTACAAGAATTAGGAGTAAATAGTACAAAGTACATCCTCACACCCTTCACCCAGATTTACCTAGTTCACCAAATGCATCCTTTCACTAACATGTTCGTGAATGAGAAATACAGTACTCTTTCTTGTAAGCCGCCGATATTTAGAGTCTGCTGTTGCTGAGATTCTGCATATTCTCAATCTCTCTCATATATAAATACACACACATCCACGCACACACATGCGTACAGATGTATATATATAAACATATACACACACATCACTTTTTTCTTAACCTTTTGAGGGTAAGTTACATACACCATGGCTCTTCACCCCTAAAAACTTTAGTATTTTCCTGAGTATATTCTCACATAACCATAGTACTGTTGTCAAATTAAGGAAGTGTAAAGATGATTCAACACTTTTACCTAATACCATCTGTATTCCAGTTTTGTCAATTGACCCAATAATACTGCTTAAAACATGTTTCCATTTCAGTGCAGGATCCAATCTACTAGAGTCAGGTCTTGTATTTACTCTCTCTGTTTAGGTTCTTTTAATCTGAGACCTTTTATTGCCTTTCTTTCCTCTTTTTTAAGTGACAATGATATTTTTGAAGAATACAATCCTTCTTTCTCTCGTGCTCCTTCTCTCTCTCTCTCTCTCTCACACACACATACACACCACTTTAAAAAAAATTAAACTATCTCTGATCTTGGGTTTGTCTAATGCTGCCTCATGGCTAGATTCAGGTTACATGTTCTCAGCCGGAATACTACAGAGGTGATGAGTCCTTTTCAAGGTTTCACATTTGGAGTCACATTTTCCATCTGTTCTTCATTGGTACTACAAATTTTTAGCACCAGTCAAGGTGTGGTCTTATCTCACTACTGTAAAATTATTATTTTCCCCTAGCAATTAATAAGCAGTTTATGGAGAGCTACTTCAAAATCATGTAAATATGTAAATACTCTGCTCTTCATCAAAATTTTCCCCTAGATTTAGCATCTGATGACTCCAGCCTGATTCAGTCTATACTAACACAGATGCAAAATGCTGATTTCCCAAATCTGGCAGCCTCTCTGCAGTTATGTCAGCACTCAACAGTCTATAATGAGCAAGAGCTCTCCTGTCTCCCCATTAATTAACTAATTAATCTATTTACTAATGGTATGGACTTATGAATTACTATTTTTTCAATGGTCTGCAATTCATTACTGTATTTGACTATTTTGGTACTCAAGTTCTTCCAGAATTGGCCAGGAGAAGCCCCTTTCAAGCTTGTTCCTTGTGACAAGACCCCATCTTTGTGAGCACTTTCTTATTTTCTGGCAAAATGAGACATTCCAAGTTTGTCTTGTACTTACCCTCTGCCAATGCTTAAATTAGTCATTTCTTTAAGAAAACTGGGTTCCTTTAGTAGTGAATGATATCTGGGTACTTAGATATGCTATGTGCTCACTGCTATTAGGTTGTCTGCTTCTTGCCTCTTACAACAGACAGAGCCAGGGGATGAAAAAATATATATATATGCATATATGCAAACATACATATAGATACACATACACATACATTCAAATGCACATACACACATATATTTTAGAAATGATGCCTTCACAATACCTCCAAATTGCAGTCCAACCCACAGGATTCTTTTGTGACTTCCTTCATTCTGTTTTGTATGTCTGTGCTTTTTCACTGAGATTCTGGCTCTCAATGACAATCAATACATTTGCTAAAACCTATGCTACCTCTAAAATGGGTTTCAGAATTGCTTTGCCCATGGGCGCCTGGGTGGCTGTCGGTTGAGCATCTGCCTTCACCTCAGGTCATGATCCAGGAGTCCCAGGATCAAGTCCCCCACTGGCCCCACTCAGGGGGCCTGCTTTTTCCTTTGACCCCCATCTTGAGTGGTCTCTCTCAAATAAATAAATAAAATCTCAAAAAAAAAAAAGAAAAAGAAAAAGAAAAAGAATTGCTTTGCCTGTACCACTAAAACAACAAAAAATACTAAAAAAAGGTTTAGGGTTTGTTTGCACTTTTTTTCCAACTCAACCCAACCTGTCAAAGTCTGAACACAAATACTGTGTTCATAAGTTACTTGAATTGGTTTTCTTTAGCATGGACATGGTACTCATTTGAAATAAGCTCCAGGCTTACAGCCAAGAAGAGCAGTCTCTCTGATTATGTTCATTCTCCAATTCCTTTGGTAGTTGCCTACTGTATAAGGCCCAGGTTTTAAAATTGTTTTCTGTGGGAAGATGTCTTCCACCAGTGTTTCCCTCTGTCATTACTAGAAGATAGAAATCCTATCACCATGTAGATTTTAACTGGTATTTCTCTTATTATGAGAAAGATTGTCTTTTCATGTAGTTAAGAGACATTTTTATAATGTTTTTTGGGTGTCTTCATGTCTTTTGCCAATTTTTCTACATCATTTTTGGCTTCTCAACTGTTAAAACTTCTAACTGGTTATTATTTGTGTATGTGGATGCAACTGAGTTTTACATATTAATTTTATATCTTGCTAGCTTGTGAGATTTTCACTGAGTTAGTTTTATCACTGATTGTCTACGGGTTTCTGGATTACTATTATGTCATCTACAAGCAGATGGTTTTATTTATTTTTTTCTAATTTATATGTCCTTAGTTGTTGTTCTAGTCTAATTGCATTTTCCTTTTTTGTGTGGTTTTTATAGGTTTAGTCATCAATGTTACACTAGCTTCAAAAAAAAAAAAAAAAAAGAATTTGGAAATTTTCTTTCTTGCTTGCTTTCTTTCTTTTTTAAACCCTTCAGAGGACATTTATGTAGTTTTGGGATTGTCAAAGGTTTGGTTAAATTTCTCCGTGAAACACCTGAACTGGTCTTTTTCTAGAGCGTAGTTTCTTGGTAACTTTATTTCTTTTATGGAAAGTGGTCTGTTAAGCTTTCTATCTCTACTAAGGTCAGTTTTGGTAAACTGTATTTTCCCAAGACAACCTTTTAATAGATGAGTTAATCCCATTCATGTTAATTGAGATATGTTTGGAATCGATTTGGTCATATTTTGTTGAAGTTACTGTGTCCATATATTATATTTATATGGGTTTATTTTGTGTGTTCCTTTGCTTTTTAAAAAGTTTCTTTTGGTATTTAGGAAGATTTGTCTTTTCATTCTATAGGTTACCTTTGTATTATTACTTTTTTATAGTGCCTGAAATCTCTATTTTTACCTAATTTTTTACTATTTGACATCAGTTTTAAAAAATGATACCTTTACTTATATAACAAAGTGGTTATATTCTATTTTCCTCTTTTCCTCCCTCCTTTATCCTCTGATTTTTAAAAAATAAATTGCATCCTTGTTTTTTTTTTTTGTCTGATATATACTATTAATGAACTATTCTTTTACCTGCAAACTCACTCTAATTTTGGTCTCAGCTATAAAATAACATCTATGAGATACTCACTCTCTGGGATACTCTGGACAGTTATTCCAGTAAGTTTTTGCCTGGATGAAACTCATCCTCTCCTAGATTCTTCAGGAAAGTATTCCCCAAATACTGGCACATTCCAAATGGTTTTTCCAGGGCCTTGATAGCTGAAAGTCAGCTTGGCTGTATACAATTTGGTTTACACTTTCTTCCCTTTAGTTTCTTGAAAATGTTACTCTACTATGGCCTTACTTTGTTGTGTTGAGAAGGCTGATGCTGGTTAAATTCTATTGCCTTTGTAAGTTGTCTGATCTTTTCACTTGTTCGTTTTCCTCTCTACCTCTGAAGCCTGGTAAGTTTACTGAACATGTCCTAGAGTTGATCTTCCTAGGTCAGATTTCCCTAGTACCCATTAATAGATTCAGGTCTTCTTTTATTTCTGGAACGTTTTCATGAATTATAGTTTTAAATATTAGTGTTGTTCAGTTGTTTTACTTCTTCAGAAACACTTTTATTTCCTTATTTCACTATTATTTTCCTGCTCATGATGTTTTGTTGTGGTTGTTGTTGTTGTTGTTTTCAATGCCTTTTCATTTGTATAATTTCTTGGACAACTTACAAATTTAGTTTTCATTTCTTTCTTTCTTTTTTTTTTTCAGTTTTCATTTCTGATATGCTATTATCTTTTTCTTCTATTTCTTTCCTAAGTTTTACCAACTTTCATTTTATTTCTTCCTGCTTTATTAAAATATCATTTTTTTAAGATTTTTATTTATCCATTCGACAGAGAAAGACACAGTGAGAGAGGGAACACAAGCAGTGAGAGTGGGAGAGGGAGAAGCAGGCTTCCCGCTGAGCAGGGAGCCTGATGCAGGGCTTGATCCCAGGACCCTGGAATCATGACCTGAGCTGAAGGCAGACACTTAACAACTGAGCCACCCAGGCGCCCCTAAAATATCATTTCTATTCTTAGTTTTTAAAAATTTCTGATTTGAGGTGTTTTTCTTTAGTACCAAATGCTTTGTTTCAGGATATTTAGTTGAATTTGGAGTGTTGTGTTAGTTTTTTTCAGCTTTGTGGCTGAATTGTTTTGGAGAGTTTTCATTAGAAGGAAAGCTTTAATTCATATTGTCTTATTTTTCAGTTGTTTTGTAATAAGGGGGACAGGACAGGTTTATTTATTTTTTTTTTCCGATTCCAGTCTTTTTTTTTCCCCACAAAGAAAAAGTTCTTAGTTCAACAGCACTCTCTTCTGTGCAGTTTCTTCATGGATCATGTTGTTGATGGTCATGGTGGGGGTAGACGGAAAGGAATGGTATGCCTTGTTTCTCTTTCATTTCTGCAAGATCTTTAATTTTCCCCTCTTATTTCCTTAGTACCTCATCTCCAGAGGATACTACCCTGTTTCTGTTCATTTGGTTATTCCCCAGAAGCAATTATTTTCTAAGACTGCCACTTCTGGTTGCACACTTTTTCTAGTCCTGAGAACCACTCAATACTGATCTGTGCTGATATTCTGGCATTCATTGTTGCATTTTCCTTTTAGAGGTGATTGTGTTTGTACTTCATGTAGTTGCTTTATTTTTTCCTGTTCTTTTTCAGAGTCACTGAAAGCTTACTACCTCTGTTCTTTGTACCCCAACTTCCATTAGCAGGAAGGCTGCAGGACTTTGTTGAAATTTTTTTTTTTACTCTATTTATATGTACTTTGAAGGATGTGGTATTTTATGTCACAGTAATATTGAAGGTATGAATCCTATATGATTTTATTTGCTCTCTGTGTTGACTTTATGTTTTCTGGGGAGACAATGTTCAGGAAATTCAAACTCAGGTGATTGCCACTGCTCTCTAACTATGTTCTTTTTCGCTTTCTGCCCTTATCAATATTTTGTTTGTTTGTATATCTAATTTATGACAATGCCATTGTATTTGTTTTGTTGCAAGACCCAATATTCTGTTAAGAATGATGTAGAATAAAAATAAATTACTTTTTAGTATTAAAAAGTAACAGTAAAAAATGCTCTGCCTTGGAGGTTTTCTTTTCTTTTTTTTTATTTTCTTTAATATAGTCAGGTATGAGTAATAGAAGAAAAGAGAAAGGAAAAATAAAAGAGAAAGAAAAAAGAATAAAAAGTAGTGAGATTGATCGTTTACTTGTGATAACCATGGTTATCTGTTTTTGAAAGCAATTTCTTTGAGCAATAGTAGCAGGACTTCAGCAGAGATACCTCTGAAAGTGATTACTTTTAAGACTTATGCTATTTTATACTATATTATTCACATCTGTAAGGTTCGAGACATATACAGCATCACTGTTATATACCTCATATGTTTACCCACATTAACACAAAGCACACGCACATATATATATATATATATATACACACAAAACATGCACTTACTTGTTTCACGTTCTGGAGCTCTTCTGCCAACTCTTTCTTTTGCCTTTCTGATTCAAATAACTTTTCCTATATTTAAAAACCACTGAATTAATAACGAATTATGAAGTATCAATGAGTCTTATTTCAACATTTATAAATTCTTCAAACATCCAATTGCGACAATCTGAAAATGTCACTTTTCTTAGTCACTTTTCTGGCTTTACATATACCATTTAAAAGTAATTAGTTATTCACAGTACAATTGTGATGTATATGCATTTTCTGTTACTTTGATTAGCCATTTTGTACAATCTCAAAATCTCAGCTCGAAAATAATTCAGTCAGGATGAAAATGTGTAAATACTAACTAAATTTTGGGCGATAGCAATCATCACCAAAGAGCTTCCAAATTGAAGAGCATCATTACTACAACTTAGAAGTAAAAGTCTCTTACCACGCTAAAGAGGACATATGAAACTGGACTGACTACTGTTTTTCTAATTTACTTTGTGCTTGGAAGATTATCCATACAAATGAAGATATGACTAATGTACCCAAAATATAAAATAATAGTTACTATAGTAGGATAAATATTATGAATGTAAATTAAATATTATCTTTGAAGTTAAAATTAATTTAAGCACATACCCTAAAATATTCAGCTTTTAAAAATATATCATAAATAAATCCACATTTTATTGATCAAATCAGAAATACTAAGAGTAATTTAAGGACCATTTTACTATAAGCTTGAGCAGAGAAATTGCTTGAAGATTAAATTGAGTGGTAAATATTCATGGCAACACTGCGATGTTTATAAGAAGCATTCTGTTTCCTGGTATATTTCAGTTCATTCTTAACTAAGATATGAAATGAAGGTATCTGAAGATGAATTTACTATAGCAATCTAATGAATCTGCCACAGACCAGGAGCCAAGAAACTGCTGGCTCTCATGCTTTTATGCTCTAGTAAGTCACCTTCACTCTGTGTCCTAGTTTTTTTTGCATCTGTAAATGGAAAAGACATCTATTTTCATTCAGCTTTGCAAAGCAGTAGCAATCTGAACTTTGCAGAAAGGCTTTAAGTTAAATAAAGCCCACGGCACTTTTAAAAAATCATTGCTGTCAAATAAAAATTAGCCACTGACATCAAATTATCTTGGTTTCATTTTTACTTGTGCCTCAAATCAGACAGGAAGAATAGAGATGTTGCAAGTGATGAGAGAATACCTATACGCTCTATGAACTTCACCGAACAACCCCTGTTATCTGTGTGTGTGTAAGACAAGTAGAAATACTGAAGGTACACATGTTACCACAAAGAAGTATTTATGGCTGTGTACACTCTTTTCCATGGCCAACCAAGTGGTTCTCAGCCAACAGATAAATATCTGGGTAAAGGATATTATAAAATACAAAATGTGCTGTATCTGGGATTTCAGGTCCTGTCACATTAGGACATGTTTAGTTACATGTCATAGACTTTAAATGTGAACCCTGATTTATTTAAGAGCTCCTTAGGGGAGCCTTATTTAAGTGTTACATAAATGCAATTTTAAGTTAAAATTCTAATACTACTGATACTTAAGTAAAAACTGTTAACAATGATAAACATTAAGAGAATGAAAAGATCTGAAAGCCTCTGAAAGTTTTTTTTTTTTTTGAGAGAGAGAAAGAGAGAGAGAGGATCTTAAGCAGACTCCACATCTATTACAGATTCCAAAGCAGAACTTGATCTCACAACCCTGAGATCATGACCTGAGCCAAAATCAAAAGCCCGACGCTTAACTGACTAAGCTACCCAGGCACCTCTGAAAGTTCTGATGAAGATTTAATGGCTTATGCAGAGATGAACTACATAAAATGCTATTTTACCAAGATAGCCATCATTGGAGATGTTTTCAAAGAGAATATGAGGAAATTATTGTCAATTTATTCTTAAAACTAAATTTATCTTTATTCTTAAGTATTACACCAAAAAATGTAGAAGTGGTTTCAAAGTTGTAAAAAAGTCTATAAAATATTCCTTTAGTAATGGAATGCTCATACACATTTGGAAGGAACATGAATTGGTAAAGCCTTTTGAAGGGTAACTTAGTAATATGTAAAAAATTTTATGTGTCCATATCCTTTGATAAAGCAATTCCACTTTCAGAAATGTATTCAGTTTGTACTTTTACAATTGTAGAAATTGCCCCACGATATATACCTAAAAAGCTATATATGATGGACTTATTTTTAGTAGAGGAAAACTGGAAGTCCTAAATATTCATCATTAAGGAACTGGTTAGGGGTGCCTGCGTGGTTCAGCCAGTTAAGAGTCTGCCTTCAGCCCAGGTCATGATCCCAGGGTCCTGGGATCAAGACCCACATCCATTTTCCTGTTCAGCGGGGAGTTTACTTAAGGATTCTTTCTCTCTCCTTTGCCCCCCCCCCTCCGCTGCTCATGCATGTGCTCTCTCTCTCTCTCAAATAAATAAATAAAATCTTAAAAAAAAAAACAAGAGAGCTGGCTAGATAACCTAGAACAGAACCACTGGTTGACAGGAGAACCATTAAGATATTGGCAGGGGACACCTGGGTGGCTCAAGTCGGTTAAGCGTCTGCCTTTGGCTCAGGTCATGATCCCATGATCTCAATCATGATCCCACGATTAAGCCCTGCATCGGACTTCTTGCTTAGTGGGGAGCCTGCTTCTCCCTCTGTCTGCTGCTCAGTCTCTCTCTATCTGACAAATAAATAAATAAAGTCCTTAAAAAAAACCCAAAGATTTTGGCAGATCTGCACATATTAACTTGAAAAGTAGCCCAAGATATAAGGCCAACAAAGAGAAAAAAGAAACAGGAAGCAAGTTGTAAAAAAGTGTGCAGGGTAAAGAGATTTACATAAAAGTTAAAATGCATATATACATTTATTTTTAGAAAGAAAAAAGTCTCTGAAAGGCTAAACAAGATGTGTTTAACAATGGCTTTCTCTAGAGGTTGGAATTTAAAAACTAAGGCAGGAAGGAAATTTCTTCCTTTTTTGGGGAGGTGTAAAGATTTTGGTTTAATGAAAATGAAGTAAATAAACTTAATTTAAACAGAATTTTACTTATTTCAGAAAATAATTTAAAATAATTGAAAAAATATTCCTATGGTGAATTAAGGGTAAACCAAGTAGTTTATACCGCTTTTCTTGAAGATTTGAAAAATACAATGGGTTTCTGTGAAAATTAGGGTATAATTTAAATTTAATATTCTATTACAAACAGAATGAAAATATATAAAAAGAACCAAAATCTTAAAGTATATTTGGGCACGCAGTGTGTCTTTTTCTCTTAATCATATTACCTTAATTACAAATTATGTTACCAAAACGAGAGCCCTCTGAAGCATGCTCACAAACATGAAAAAATGTATTTCCCAGTGAACATGTAAGGATCCAAAATTGTCATGGCTTGCTTTGTTGACTCATCTAATCTCTGTTGGTTTCTCATCCTTGCCACCAATACGAGAACAAAAAGGTGTGAAAAGTAGCCAGAGCCGCAAGTATGAGCAAAAAACCACTGTCTACACTGAGTCTTACATGGGTATTGGAAAATAAAATAAGTATGTAGACAAAAAAAAATGGACTCTTTAAAGGCCTACTGAATAAATGAATTATAAAATATTTGATATTAAATATGAACACAAATAATATCAAGTATTTGATAATTTATAATAATATTCTTCCATTTCTTTTTTCACAACAAAACCTAAGGAGGAGAAATTGGAGATTACCTTAAGTGTATTCACTTCCTCCAAGGCATCATTTCTTTCACGCTTAAGCCTTTCTATTTCATCTGCCTCTAAGGAATCACAGGGAAGAAGCTGTCAACATTAAAACATAAGAAAAAAGTTATGCATTAGATGCTAATTACGAGAACTGGCATAAATACCCTTTTTGACAAGTGTTAATGCATTTTAATAACAAAATTTATTTTCTTACTTTGGAGTCATCTGATTAGATGAAAGAGAATGTTAAAGCTATCTGGGGTAACTTGATTTAAGCTTGAGTTTGCGTTGCTGTTATTTGTAACAGAATCTAGGCGATTGATTATAAGGTATACTTACCCTGTTGTCATGTTTATGTCATCAATTTTAACGATATAATTTCCCTTAAAAGTCCAAATTCTATTATTGTGTTTACAATGTCAAAAAGACTTATGAGTTATCAACATAAACTATTTTCCAAAGATAACCACCCCAAGTACATGGCATCGGAGGCTAACAAAACAATGGACATTATCAACCAAGAGAGTTTATGTGAGCCCAGTAAAGGTCACTGATTGATTCCATGCCTTGTTTTAAGTAAACGGAATGCAGTGTTAATAGCCGAGCAGCTTACAAAGAAACTGTGGACTGAAGGCAGTATTAATAATTCATGCACAAGTGAACCACCACCACCACCAAATAGCAGAGATGGCAATTCCTCTTCTCTCACTGCTAGCATGATCTCTCTGACAGTTAATTACAAGGTAAAAAAAAAATGACAATCTAATCACAGATAAAAATCCAACTCTAATTACAGCCATCCTGTATGTATAAATTATAACAGAACTAAAAAAAAAAGTATAGAAAATATAATTTAAAGGACTATGTGGAGAAAATGATTGATTTTTAAGTATGGGCTTAAGGCAGAGCTCTTCAGAGAGGAGAAGTGAATGCAGAGTTAACAAAAGATAATAAAAATAATTAATGATAGGGGTGCATGGCGGTTAAGCTTCTGCTTTCGGTTCAGATCATGACCTCAATCATGATGGGCTCTCTGCTCAGCAGGGAGCCTGTTCCTCTCTCTTTCTCTGCCCTTCCCACTCTCTCCCACCCTGCCTGTGCACACTCTCACTCTAATATACAAATAAAATCTTTAAAAAATTAATGGTATAAACATTTATTATGAACTTACTATGTGCAGATACATTGCTAAGGGCCATATACATTCAATACTATATCCTTCCCATAACCTCGTCTCCATTTAGCAGATGAGGAAATAGGCTCAGAAGGTTAGCAGCTTACCTAGGGTTTCACAGCTAATAAATGGTCACCCCAAGATTCCCACAGAAGTCTGTGGGACAAAAGAAATCATGATGGAATAGATATGATAAATTCAGGTTTGATTTCTAAATCCTAGCATAACTGAAGTAGGAGTCATTCCTCAATTCGGGGGAAGAAATATTTTTCCTGCACATTACTGGTTCCTTTGGTCCTGACAGTTACCTTCGAGTATCTATGGCCATTTGTTTCACAATTTTTACATCATCGCATCATCTTCGTTTGTCTGTTACTCTACGCTTTCTTGACTACTCAACACACATAGAATTCATTCTTATACTGTTTAGGATTAGCTTTTTTTTTTTTTAATTTATTTATTTGACAGAGACAGACACAGTGAGAGCAGGAACATAAGCAGGGGCAGTGGGAGAAGGAGAAGCAGGGAGCCCGACACGGGGCTCGATTCCAGGATTCTGGGATCATGACTTGAGCCGAAGGCAGACGCTTAATGACTGAGCCACCCAGGAGCCCCTAGGATTAGTTTTTAACACATTTTCAAATGTAACAATAGTTCCCAAAGTACGTCCTAAAGGAAATTAACTAGGTTTGCACAAAAGCCAAACTGAGTGGTGATGATGGTGGTAGTGGATCCTGTGGTCAGGTAAATTTGAGAAATGTAGGATTTAGAGCACCTGGGTGGTTAAGACGGTTAAGAGTCTGCCTTAGGCTCCGGTCATGATCCCAGGGTCCTGGGACTGAGTCCTGTATCAGGCTCCCTGCTTAGCGGGGAGTCCGCTTCTCCCTCTGCACCTCCTCCTTCTTGTGCTGTCTCCTGCTCTTTCTCAAATAAATAAATAAAATCTTAAAAAAAAAGAGAGAAATAAATGTAGGATTTAGAAAAAAATGAACTTCTTTCCTGGAGGGCTTTCAACATCCTTAATATGCTAATGAGTATTTTTAATATCCACAAAGGAAATAAAATTTAATAACTTGTTGCATTTCCTCAGGTTATTTGACCATACCCTTGACCACCACACCTTTATTTATTTTGTGGCATCTCACTGGACTAATGACTGCAAATACAAAGTGTTCTGGGAAACACTGCTACTCAACATTTAGATAAGCCTATTCTCATCTTGCATGCTACCTAAATGTGAAATAAACAGAATTCAAAAGTTTAAATAAGAATCTAGATAACAGAGCTAATTATATATATATATATATATATATATATATATATATATATATATATATGTGAAATTTTAGACTGGGATTTTAAGGATGTGATTATAAACTTTTGAGCTTAAAACATGGTGGCAAATCATGCAGAAAAAGGTGCATGGTAACATTTTAGGAGGCAAAACACTAGGCTTGAACAATCATAGAGCAAACTATGACTTAAAAACAACAACACGTGTTATAATTCTATTGCTATTTTAGGCTAAGCAGTGAAAACTTATAGCCAGAGAACTGGTCATAGATGGTACCTGTGATTTTTATTTATTTATTTTTTTACCTGTGAATTCTATGAAAAGCCTCTCTATGTTCAGTCATATGTTAAGAGTTCAAATATGCTTCAAATAAGCAAGCAGCAGATGAAATGAATTGTTGCTATTTAACCTCACAGGATTCCAGACAGATAACTGTTTTCTAACCTCCTTCCAATTCTTGGACTGTACCTTTACCTTCCTCCATTCCTTTCCTGTCTGGTTCTCCTGGTATCATTTGTGACCCTCAGGTCCTCCAACCTCTGAAATACCCCATAAATAACATTGTAAATCATTTCTGCTCTATTCTGGATAGCTACTATTCTACTGGTCTCATTTGGAAACTCAATTCACCTTCAAGAGAACAATAATGTCTGTTTCAGGTCTTTTTTTTTTTTTTTCCCTAGATGAAAGCCTTCCATTAGAAACTCATTCAATTACTTCCTTTCCTTAAATTTTCTGTATATTCCCTTATTTTCTCCTTCCTTTCTCTTGCTCACTCCTTTACTTCTTATAACTTGCTTAATAAATCTTTCCTCCCATCCCTGCATTTTGAAAATAATTACTTTCAATTTCAGTAGTTAACCTAGCATTTGGCAAAATAAATGCACCCCTCCATCAACTTTCTTCTTTGTTTCATGTAACTCTGCTGAAGCCATCTGTTCTTGAAATTTTCTCTTCCCTAGGTTTTTGATATCCCACTATCTCACCTAGCCTTCAGAATATTTAGGCTGTTTCTAATGACTTAATTTTATTTCCACTTCTTAAATGGGAGAGGGGAGGTTCCCCAAAGTTTGTCCCTTTCTCCCTTTTTCTCCACAAGCTCTTCCTGAGTGATCAGGGAGATCACTGCCCTGCTTCAACTATCACCCTCCAAATCATTCTCATATCCCCCTTTGTGTCCAATTCCTTATTTCCAATGGCCTTTTGGTTATTTACACCTGTCAGCATTTGAATTTACTCTCTAAAATCCAACTATCATCTTCTCCACTTTTCTTATTTCCCTACTTCTATTGACAGCCATCCTATTATTAATCATCCGAATCAAAACTCTGCAGTTATCTTTAACTCATTCTCCCTTGGTTCTTATACCCAAATGCAAGTCTTAAGAGTGATACACTTGGTGGTGTTAGTAAATATTATATATCTGTCTCTCCATTTCTTCCCATTATCCTCGCCTTCACCATAGTTTAGTTCTTAATAGTCTGTCTTTGGATTCTTTCCTTTGCCCACTATCTAGGCTACCTACTACCAGTTTCATTCCCTTCCAAGATAACCAGTACTACTAAAAGATTACCACTTCTAATCATTTTGATCATATCACAATTCTCCCTAATGGCTCCTCACTGACTACTAGTAAAGTACAAACTTCTAAGTGTAATATTTACCCTTTTAGGCCTAACTTCCTTCACTGATCTGCATGTACTCACCTTTAAAAAATACTAGATTACTCTCTGCTTACCATCACATTATATATATATTTTTATTCATGCTAATTCTCTTATCACTTTCCGTCCACTTCTTAAGCAGAAAAAGTCCTATGTATCATTTAAAACTCAGTCAGATGCCAAGTCCGTTAGGAATCTTCTCTAAATATTTTGAGCTCTGTCAGTACTATGGCCTTATCATGCAATGCTACAGTTTTTTAAACTGCAATTATTTGTGTACATGTCTTTCCACAATACCTTAAGTTCCTTGAGGGACAGGCTTGAGTTTTGTTTTAATAATATACTGGAGCAGCTAACCCAATGTCACACACTGTAGTTGTTCGATGTATATATCTAATGTTTTACAGAGGAGTACATACTGCTATGTATAGTGAGAAATGCCTTTTCTATCATGACCCCAGTATAGGTGAAACATTACTCACTCACACACAATTCACTATATTTTCCACGCTATTCTCTCACTTACTAAAATGGGGGTTGCAATTTACCAAATTGATTTAGCAAGAAACAAACTGTGAAAAGTTTACGTTAGGGAATTTACAGTGCTCTCTCTGTGATTTTAAGATAATCCCTGTATGATACTTAATTGGGATGGTAAACCCACCATATTATTATGATAGACTCTAGTCTGCAGTTGCTAAGTTTAGAATTCTGCTAAATCTAGGCTCCAACTGTGTTTTTCTGTATGTAACCCTGACCCAGTTGCAGGTGTAACATGGTGTGAATTTTTTAATATAGCAATGATTAGAATCACAGTAAGATAATTACATTTTTAGGCCTAAATGCTGTATTATTCCAAAATCATAAGTTGGTTTTGTTTTTGGTTTTGTTTTGTTTTTGGGTCAACTGAACAAAAGTAGGGCTGACTTAGACTGACTCAGCAGTTCTTCCTTCTTGAAACATGGTATTTCAAGAAATTTTCTGAGTCAGGTGAAATGATGAACAAAAGAAGTTCATCACAAAAGAGTATATATATTGGGTGATTCTATTTATTAGGACGTTCAAGAACAGGCAAAAGTAATCTATGCTAATATAAGTCAGAAGAGTGATTCCATTGGAAAGGTGAGAGTGGCGGCCAACTAGGACAAAGTTGGTACAATGGAGTCTTGGAGGGGTGATGATACACGAGATGCTAATGGAAATTGATCGCATCGTACACTTGAGATTTTTATACTTTACAGGGTGTCCATTATACTTCAGCAAAAATATTTTTAAAAAATAAATTAAGGAAAAGACAAGCCAGAAAAAGGAAACACAAGTAAAAAAAAAAAAACATCCCTAACAGATGGATTATAAGATTTGACTCTGTTATTTGTGACAAGATGGTTGAGGGGGTAACCAGAGTGGAATTTCCCCACTCTCACAGACTGTCAGCATCCTCAACCACAGATCAATTGATACTTCAGATGAAGCACTCTGGGGATTTTTTTCAACAACAACAGAGAGTTTAGGAATACTAATACAGTATCAAGATATTTTTCACTTGTTTCTCATGAGTTACTTACAAGCAGTGATTTTTGTAGTATTTTTCAAACCGTGGTACATGACCCATTAGTGAATTTTAAGTCCAAATATTTAATGAAATAGAACTGAATATGAAATAACAATGCAATGATATGGAAAATGGAAGTACTACTTTGAGACTTTTGCTTCAGTTATATATGTGAGTGTGGTGAAGTAAAAGGTATTCTTATCATGCATTAAAGTGAAAAAAAAAAAAAAGGTAGGGGAGCCTGGGTGGTTCAGTGGCTTAAAGCCTCTGCCTCCAGCTCAGGTCATGATCTCAGGGTCCTGGGATCGAGCCCCGCATCGGGCTCTCTGCTCAGCAAGGAGCCTTTCCCCCTCTCTCTCTGCCTGCCTCTTGGCCTACTTGTGATCTCTCTGTGTCAAATAAATAAATAAAATCTTTAAAAAAAGGTAACATTTTATGGGGATATCTTCTACGTGTTGACAAGCAGAACACAACACAGGAAGCCTTATAAACTGATACATTTAAAGTGTTATATAAGTTTTTTTTTAAAAAGAGAAATATTGATAGTCATTGGAAACCAAATCAAAACACCAACAAAAAGACAAGTGGTATCACTTTATGATTAGATTGAGCAGATGATGACAATTGCACAACATTTTGATCTGAAGCCACAGACAGGAAATTATTGGCATGCAGAAGACCTTACACAATTACCATTGGCACTTGGTTTTTGTCATCACAGTATCACAGACTTAATACACTCTTATCTGCCCTAAAATCATTGGCTAGAAAGGAAGTAAATTACCAATTTGGAGCACCAGTATTTTTTGCAGCTGCTAAGCAACCTTTGCACGCTCACCTAAAGTCCTCTGAATTCCCCATTTCTCTTATGTTGTAAGCCACCTAACCCCCACTGTTGCCTTTCCTCATCAAAAGTGGGGACAGTAACTTTGAGAACTATTTGGCATTAAGGAAACGCTCTGCTGTCAACATTAGGTAGGAAAATACATAACACCTGAAACAGCAGCAGAAAAATAGTGCTCTTACAGGTGCAGTTTTTCTACCTTAAATGTTACTAAATCAGTTTTGATAAATCAGTGCCTCAATTCTAGTAGAAGACTGAGTGATCTCCTGATGGTTTCCAAATAACTAGATCATGGGAACTCTCATTCTCAATGATAGGAATTTTAATTTATTGCTCTTGTGACTGCAAAATGGAACAGACATTTTAGAAGACAGTTTGATGGGCCATATGAAGAAGCAATTGTGCTCCTTGGTATCTACCCAAAGGAGCTGAAAACTTATGTTCACACAAAAACCTGAAAATGGGTGTTTATAGTAGCTTTATTTACAATTGCCAAAACTTGGAAGCAACCAAACATCCTTCAATAGGTAAACGGATAAACTGTGGTACATTCAGATAATGAAATGTTAATCAGCACTGAAAAGACATGAAAAGATATGGAGGAAGCTTAAATGCTTGTTACTAAGTGAAAAGTCAATCTGAAAAGGCTACATACTCTATGATTCCAACTATATGACATTAAAGAAAGGGCAAAACTATGAAGACAGTAAGAGGATCAGTGATTGCCAGGGGTGAAGGGTGCAGGTGTGGAGAGATGACCAGGCAGAGCGTAGAAGTAAAAATCAGACCGGTAAAAATACTATGTATGATACCATGATGCTGGATACATGTCATTATACATTTGTCCAAACTCACATAGAATGTACAGCACACAGAGTGAAATATAATCTAAACTAAGAACTCCAGGTGATAATGATGTGTCAATGCAGGTTCATCAACTGTAACAACATACCACACTCTGGGGCAGGATGTTGATAATGAAGGGGGCTATACATGTATTAGAGCTGAGTGCAGGTAGGGAATCTCCCTACCTTCCCCTCAGTTTTGCTGTGAACCTAAAACTGCTCTAAAAAAATGAAGTCTTAAAAACAAAAAAGACACCATTTATTATAAGGGCAAAAAAGTGAAAGGTAACTAGAAAAATAACAAAAGATTAATAAAGCTTGTATTGGGAAAAATATATCAAATGTAGTATTTGCTATTCAAGAAGATAAAATTAAGAAGCCAAAACATGCTTGTAGACAGGAAGACTTAAATTTATAAAGATGTTGTTTCTTCCCAAGATAATCTAGAAATTCAGTATAATACGATTTTTGCTAGAACTTATTTGGACAAGAAAAAAGTTTAGCCAAAGCAATATTTAAAAAGAAAAACAAAGTGGAAGAATGCATTATTAGATATCAGTACTTATTTTTTTATTATTTTTTATTATGTGATGTTTAGTCACTATATAGTACCTCACTACTGAAGAATCTAAAAATGCCGGTGCAAATACGGAAATCTTATAAATGACAGAGCTGGACTGCAATAATTCTTCCACTGAAATATGAATTTATATTTTAAAAATTACCTTTATGAAAATAATTGACCAAATTTATATATTTATATTTTTAATGTGTACCAATAAGTAGAATTACTACTGAATTCACAAGAAAATTTTAATGTCAGAGCTTATGAATACAGTGAATTAAAACAAATAAATTTTAATTATCTAAATTTTTGGCAACAGAATATGAACAATGACTGATTTTTTTTCAATGACTAATTTTTAAGTATACCGTATCCTTGAAATTATATCAAGGTAACATTCTAGAGTAATATGGAATAAAGATAAAAGCAGATAAAAGGAAAGATGATAAATTTCTGAGAATAAGAATTCATGAATGAATTTTTTTAAATAAAATGATTATGAGTATCAAAAACTATAGTAGTTAGATTCTATTAGATACATTTAAAGTGTTATATAAGTTTTTTTTTAAAAAGAGAAATATTGATAGTCATTGGAAACCAAATCAAAACACCAACAAAAAGACAAGTGGTATCACTTTATGATTAGATTGAGCAGATTTTAAGGCAGGAAACAATCTAGAGATGAAGAGATTCAATGTCCTGTCAGAATATAACAATTCTAAAATCATATATACCTATAATACAGTCTATGATATACAAAGTAAAAATGAGCAGAACTAAGGGAAATTTTAAAATGAAATGCCTATTGCTCAATAATTGATAATAAAAGAAGATAAGAAATAAGTAAGGAAATAGAAAATTTGGGGAAAAAAAAAAGGAAACAGAAAATTTGAATGACATGATTAACAACCTTGACCTAACTGATATACAGGGAGCACTCTACTCACTTTGGGGCATAACAGACATGCTTTTCAAAAGATGGGAAATATTTCATAAAATTGACTATATGCTGAATATATGGTCAAAGGATTAATACCATGGAGAATGTGTTTCTGACTTCAGTGAAGGACACTAGAAATCAGCAACCAAAAGGGAACTATATAACTAGAAAACGTCACAGTTCAAAACAAGTATCAAAGAAGCAATGACAATAGAAATATTACATATTGAATGATAATTAAAATATGATCTATAGAAATTTGTGGATATGATAACTTTGTAAAAATTATGTAGTACCATCTATGTTGTATCACTAAAATACATTAAAAACCTAAAAAAATTCCGTGTTATTTTTTAAACAAATTTTAGTAACTTGATGAAAGGAAAAATTTTCTAGTAAGATATCTATTAACAGAATTATTCAAGAAAAGGACAAAAACTTGAATAAAATACTCTTAGAAGGCATTTAAAAAATAGGAAATATCTCCTCTTCCAAAAAGACCTGGGCCTAGACCATCTGGCATATGAAACACTTTCAAAGCTTAAAGGAAGAGATAAAGTTTCTATTATGTAAGCTGTTGCAGAAAAATAGAAATGGTATAAATTTTATTTACAAATTTAAAATGTTTAAATAATTTTTAAATAAGTAAATATATTATAAAACTTATTTATTAAATAAGATAATGCTAAAGTCTTTTAAAAAATTAAAAACACAAAATGGCTCAAATATCATGAAAATGTTTTTTGCTCACTTTTGCAGCTCCTATTCCAACAGTAATTTGGAAAAAAAGTAAAATTTTGTGGGAGAGACAAAAGTGTAATTAACTTAAAATGCCTACTTAGAAAACCCAAGACAACTGGAAAACAGCTGGAATAAGGGAGTTGAATAAAGTGGTATTGCACAAAATACACACTCAAAAATTAGTATTGTGGGGCACGTACTGACTCAGTTGGTGCAACATGCAACTCTTGATCTTGAGGTTCTAAGTTCCAGCCCCATGCTGGGTGTAGGGATTACTAAAAATAAAGTCTTTAAAAAATTAATATCTTTACTAATTATTAATTAGAAAATATAATGGCTAAAAAATCCCATGTCCAATAGCAACAAAAATTACAGCATACCTATTCAGACTAACAAGAAATATTTAAGACATCTATGAAGCAAGACACAATTTTCTCTTTCCAAAATATCAACAAACACCTAAATGAATGGAGAAATAAACCATGTTCATCTCTCCCAAACCACTCTCTAAATTTAATGCAATTCCAATTTTAAAAAGTCCCAATTAAATTTTTATGGCCATGGCAAAAATGATTCTAAAGATCATCTAGAAGACCAAAACCAAGAAATTAAAAAGAAAAAAAAAATTAAGAACTTAGCCTACCATATAACAACGAATCTAAAAATATATGCCTAGAATAACAGAATTAGTAATGTACTGGCAGAGAGAAACTGCTCAATGGAACAGAGTGGTGGGTCTAGGAACAGATCTGTGTAACAGAGATTTAGGATAGGATAGGATAAAGTTTGTATTTCAAATTAGCAGCAAAAGTGAAGAAGGATAGCTACTAAGTAAATAATGGTGGAACAAGGGTGAGTAGTTATTCATTTGGGGCCCTAACTCATGCATAGACAGATTTTGAGTGAACTAAATACATAAATTGGGAAGACCTTCCTGAATGATACAATAACACCGAAACTCCATAATGAAAAGGACTAAAAAATTTGATATATAAATATAAATGTCATAAATGTCAAAGTTCTTTTTTAAAAAAAGATTTATTTATTTATTTTGAGAGAGAGACAGAGGGAGAGAGAGAATTGATGGGGGAGGGGCAAGACAGAGGGAGAGAGAATCCTCAAGCAGACTCCCTGCTGAGTGCAGAGTCCAAGGTGGGGCTCAAACCCAGGACCCCAAGATCATGACCTGAGCCAAAATCAAGAGCCATATGCTTAGCTGACTGAGCCACCCAGGCACCCCTAAAGGTCAAAGTTCTGTAGAAGAAATGACTTGTGAAGTTAATAGGCTTCACAATTATATTTTACATAAAGCACAGAAAAGGTGAAAGAGGAGGCAAAAGAATACCTAAGATCATGACCTGAGCCCAAACCAGGAGTCAAATGCTTAACCAACTAAGGCCACACAGGCACCCCATCCTTCATTCTGATCTGGATACGGATGTATGAGGGGGGTTCAGACTGTAAAATTTCAGAGGCTACACACTTTTGGGTACTTTTCTATAATAAGTTTAGGGAAGAGTAGCATGAGGAATCCTGAGAGAGGAGGAACAGAAGAGATCAAGATGAAATTTTTACTTTTGATTTTAAATTAATCTGTGTTTGCTGTATTTATTAAGAAGCATATATTATTTGTATGTTTTTTAAAAGTGAAAAATGAAAAAAAAAAGGCTACATATATGACATGTAACAGTCAAAACCTATGATCCAAGCACAATCAAGACATTTCTATAAGGCACACCCTACCTGTGAATCTAATATGCTGGAAATTTCACGTGTACTGACATTCACTTCATCCAACTGCAAGCAAAACAAGTTTCTGGCAACCTGGACAAAATCTGAAATGGAATACACTTCAGTAGGAACACAGCATTTAACCTCATCTATATACATTTTACCTTTTTCTAAATGAAGTTGAAGCTATGTGTTATAACTAACACTTCAAAATTAACTTACTTTTCAGTGGATTACCTTAAAGTGGTATTAACTGAAGTGACAGATAAATACAACCTCAAATAAAAAGTGAGAGATAAACTGTTAACTAACCTCAGTTAACTTTGCTGAGGTTAATAAATCAGTCAAGATGACAACAAAGCACATACATATCACAGGCATACCTATTTGTGCAACTCTTTTATCATGAGCAAGAACTTTCTCTGAAACATAGGACAGTACTGTGACTTCCCCCTTTTCTAGCTGGAGCCAGAAGTTCAATAATAGTAATAATAGCAGGAGCTCATGCTTATAGAACAGCCTCTGTGCTAGGCACAGTGCTTTTTGCTATTTCATCCTCCCAACAATTCTCTGAAGTAGGTCCTCCTATACTCTCCTTTCTACACATGGTAGCTAAGACAAGCGAACAGCCAAACTTTCCATGGCCACATAACAAGCAAGTAGCAGAGCAGAATTCCATTTAAGGTCTGACTCCATATACTCTTAACAAATGTTAATGAAGACTGCCTAATGCTGGGGCCCCTCGGTGGCTCAGTCTTTAAGCAGCTGCCTTCAGCTCAGGTCATGATCCCAGGGTCCTGGAATCGAGTCCCACATCTGGCTTCCTGCTCAGCAGGGAACCTGCTTCTCCCTCTCCCTCTACTGCTCCCCCTGCTTGTGCTCTCTCGCTCTGTCAAATAAATAAGTAAAATCTTTAAAAACACACATACACACAAATTGTCTGATGTTGGCTAGCAAACTATAAGCTTCTTCAAACATGCGTGTGACCCATTCATCTATGTATCTTAAAATTTTTAAATTTTAGCTAATACATTTTTAATTTCCAAAGATCCTTCTTTGTATTCTTCGATGGTTCCTATTCTACAATATCCTATTCTTTATTTCCCGGATGCCTTATTTTTGTTTACCTCTTCAAAGATGTTCATTGTGGTTTGTCTGAAGTTCTCTCCAGCTTTTGTGTTATTCCTCCTTTTTCAGGGTTCTGTTTTTCTCTTTGTCAGACAGACAGTTTTGGGCTCTTATATTTTATGTTGGAGAATTTCTCCAAATGTCTAGTGACCCTTGGCTATGAGTTCATATTTAAGAATCACCACAAAAACAGTGATTGGAAATTTTGTGTACATAACTTGCCTTGTCATCTGGCCAGTTTCACTACATAGCAATCAGGGGGCCAACTGACATTTTGGTGCAGCTTCTTCAGCGAGAATCTTACAGTCTCTTGCCTATAGAGGATAAACACGACTGCAAAGTTCACCAAGCAATCTGGGTGTGTGTTGTGATAACTAACCATACACTCTTCCAAATTCCCTGACTGCTGGCGACTATAGGTTCAGAAGCTCTCTGGTTATTTCTTAAAAGAACATACTTCTTTTCTTTGTAGGTATAAGGGGCTGTTATACCCTGGGCTGCTTGAGAGAAGGGGCAGATAAGAGCTTGATAAAAACTTCTTATACAGATTTCTAACAACACTATTTGAAATGCCCAGCCTACACCCAGCCTTCAGAAGTACCCGATATTTTTAATTTCTAAGCCTTTTCAGGGGCAAATCAGCTTGTTTCCCCATTGTTTCCCCTCATCACTTTAGGCTGGGGGAAACTATCACTTGGGCTTTTTTTGCTTCTATTCACTAATTCACTGACTCTCCTCATCCACATTCTGTCCTTACATATCATGGCTTTGGATAATACATGCAATTCTGTTTTCTGTTCTCCTCTCTATTTAGGATAATTTTCAAAAGGAGAGGAAAGTAAATACATATATTTTTTCTATCACTTTGAAACTAAAAAGTTAATTTCTTTTTAGCAAAACAGATACTTTAAAAATGATACAATGACCAGCTGAATACACTCAGTTAATGCTACACAGAACAGAAAAATCACCCAGCCAAGCCCTGCTTAAATTCCTGATCTACAAAATCTTGAGACTTAATAAAATTATTGTTGGTTTAACCCATTAAAAAATGATACAATGTTACATCTATTGTATAAGAAAAAAATTAAATACTAAATGTTATCAATGATATAAAAAACTGTAATATTCAAACATTCCTAGTGGCAGAACAAATACATATGTAAAATGTCTCTTGAAAGTAACTTATCAATAACCATCAAAATTCTAAACCACTTGTAGGAATTTATGCTAAGAAAAAAAAGGAAAAAAAACTATGATGTTAAACACAGACTTATTTATACTATCAGCTACTGAGAAACCATCTAAATTCCCAAAAGTAGAAAGGCTTAATATTGTAGTACATCAACTAAGTATGTCAATATTACACTAACTTTAATAAGAAAAATTATACTGCATCCTAAAAATATTTATTCTGTCATATTAGCTGGAAAAAGTATGAAATTTCACAGCAGTGGAATTAGAAGTTCTATATTTTATATTTTTCTTTTGTTATTACTAAAGAAATGTTTATGCAATAAATAAGAAACAAAGAATGATAGAATGATGATATTTTCAAGCTGGAAGATTCCAGGAAAGTCTCTTTTCTGCTGACCCAGCCAGGCCAATAATGCTAGACAATATTTTAGGTACTGACTGAGGAACTTGAAATAGATGTGGTCTTATTTTTCCCTCTGTCCTTCTAAAGAAGATGCAGTCTTAATGAAAATAGGTCACCAAAACTCTACCACCAAGCTTCTGTGATGACACAACACAATAAAGCTAATATTACCTCCAAAAGACACTGTCCCCTTTGGGTCTACTTGCACTTGTTGTCTCAGGGCTTGATGTTGTTCCTTTGTGGGCTGAATTCCAAGATAATCTAGAGCCTGGAAGGAAAAGGACTCATGTGAAGTAATTTTTCCAATCTCCGAAGAATAAAACTTTTCATTACAACTTTATTTTACAACCCAGTGAAAAGAATCAATACCAGGAATAGGGACCAGAATTACATGCCCAGAGAAAGTCTGGCGACTATTTATGGATTAATTTTCTATAAAATATTAGCTTCCCAATTCTACCGCCACCTCAATTTTTTTGTAGTTTGTTTCTTTTCTTTTTTCTTTTCCTTTTCTGCCAGATTAGCACTTTGGGTGATGCCAAATTTATAAGCATAGCTATAGAACCAAAACTCAATTTCTTAGTTTAAAATATGTGATTATGGCAGAAGAAAAAATAGCAAGGAAATTCTTTTTTTTTTTTTTTAAAGTTTTTATTTATTTGAGAGACAGAGAAAAAGAGAGAAAGTATGGGAGGAAAGAAGGTTAGAGGAAGAAGCAGACTCCCCGTGGAGCTGGGAGCCCGATGTGGGACTCGATCCTGGAACTCAAGGATCATGACCCGAGCCGAAGGCCGTTGCTCAACCAACTGACCCACCCAGGCGCCCAGCAAGGAAATTCTATTAAATCAGATTAAACATTAATTTCTCTAAGTAGCACTACAAAACATGGGTATTTTGTTAATATACTTGAGACCAAAATCAAAGTTGTTAGGAATTGGGTTACATACAAAATATTCTAATTTTAGCTTATTTATAGGCAGGCTTACACAAATACTAAAAATAGAAAGCTTTCTCTGGAACCCACCATCTCTCTTCCCTTTTTGTTTTTCTTTTCTCTAACTTCTTTCAGTACCCATAGCAGATTAAGAATTCAGAGATGGCTTGTCGTATTCCAATGTTCATTCTCTTTTTGTTCTTGAGTAACAGAACCACAAGTTTTTGCTGGAAACTGCCACCAGCCCACTTTGGGGCTTGAAGTCATGGGACTGACTATGTACTGGCCAAGGATATCAAGGGTGAAGTTTTTGTGGGGTCCTTCTGGGAAGGCTTTCAAAAGTAGGTGCAGGCTATTCTTGTCCCTTTTCTTTCTCTCTTTGGGCTTAATTTAAAAAGAAAAAAAGATGGAAGGAAGAAGGGGAGGGAAGAGGAAAGGATAAAAGGATAGAATAGTAGAATTTAAGTAGTCATCTTGGTTCATGAGCTACTTCAATAAAGATGATGAAGCAGAAAGACAGAGCATGTGTCCCTGACACTGGAGAACTCCCATGCCAGTCCTGGATTACATACTTTAAGGCTTCTTTGTGGTGTGAAAGAAATAAATTTCTAATGAAAACCACTGTTATTTTAGGTTCTCCAGTTATATATAGCAAAACCTAATCTCAACTAATACACAGAGCCTGACTGAATGCTCTACTACTGGATTCTGGCAAGAAGGTATTCTGGGTTAATCCTATCAAAACTAAAAAGTAGATAAAGTTTAGTATCAGGAATTGTTCCTTATAAATTTCTCCCTCCTTTGCAATCTGCTCATTCATCATTTTATAGTGCTTACTATTTCAGGCACTACACTATGGAAAGGGAACACAAAGAAGATAGAACTACCCACAAAGAGCTATGGTCTCTAGGGTGAGAACAGCATGTAACTAGTGTAATAGCTGATTTAATACAAGCGTGTGCAGGATATACCAAGGCAAAAACATACCCATTAATGTATAGGTGGCTGGGCACAGTGAGAAGAGGAGACAGGAGAAATGGAGAGTAGGAAAGATTCATAGATTCTTTCAAGAGTGATTCCGGAGCTTAGCTAAGCATCATCTTCCTGCTCTGTCTACACGGTCATAAATATTTGCTTTGTATAACATGGAATAATGGTTCTTAACTTTGGTGTTCTTTCCCTTCAGTTATAAAAATGTTCCAAACACACAGACATACACAGACACACACAGAAAGAGAATAATACAAATAACACCCATGTACTCAAATACTCATTAGTATTTGCTTGAAATTATATATGTTTTTACGAAAGAAACATTGTAGACTTGGTTGAAAGCTTTCTCTGTTGTTCCTCAGCAAGAACAACTATTCTAAGGTTGTCGTATGCTTACTGTCCATGATCTGATACCATTACTACATGTATTCCCTAATGTTATGTTCTCCTGTGCACTTATAATTTTATATCGATAGTATATTATAAACATTATTATTTATAAATTTACAATTTATTTGTTTACAAATTACTGTTATTTTTACCTCAATGTTACGATTTTGTAACGGCTCAATATTCTTGTCTGTGAAACTAGTTCACTTAACTTTAAATGGTATGCCACTGTATAAATACAAATTACACATTCTCTGATTGATGGGCTTTTATCATTACTCCAACTTATTTTTTATTATAAAAATATTTTTATAATAAAAATTTTATATAAAATATAAAATAATATATAAATATTTAAAAATTATTATAAAAATATTTTTATTATAAAAATATTTTATATACTTATTATTTATTATTATACACCTCTCCTTGTATGGAGGTGTGAAAATTTCTCTACAGTAGATCCCTAGAAGAGGAAATGCTGAATCATATGTATCATATATATGTGTGTGTGTACACATATATGTATATGACTATATATATGTATATGTACATATATGCGTACAGATGTACATATGTATATAGTCATATACATATATATAGTCAACCTCAGATATTGTAAAATTACTCTTCAAACTGGTTGCAGCAATTTACACATACCACCAGCAATAAGACCTAATTTTCTACATTCTTAAGAGCATTTGTTGTTTTCACACTTTAAATTTTGTCAATATGTTGAATATGAATTGAATTCATATTGAATTGAATATGTTGTTAAATTCCTTTAGTTACAAGTAAGATAAAACTTCTTTTACAGGTTTATTAGTGAAGTTTTTGACTCATAAATCACTTAGCAATATGTTTTAAATTTTCACACAGTTTTGAGAAGTATTTTTTGCTAGTGATTTCTAATTTGGTGGCATTCTCCCAAATATGAAAACAAAAAATGTCTCTAGACATTGCAAAATGTCCTGAGGCAAAAACAAAACAAAACAAAACACCTCCCCCCACCCTCCGCCTTGAGAACTACTGCTCCAGAGACAAACACTATTAATAGTTTGGTGTATAGTTTTCTAAATTTTTCTATGAATATAGCACTTAAATATTAAATATACATAAATTATGTATTTATTTACAATAATTATACTATATAGTGTTATGTTTTTTAAAAATTATCAATATATCATAGCTTTCTATTCTGCACATTTTTGCATCTTTTGCATTCTTTTCTAAACTGCTGTAATAGTGCCTTAGTATTCAAGTATATATACTTCAAATTTTGAATGTAACAAAACATTACAAAAGTCCCTTTTGGACTTCTCCCAAGAGGTAATATGTCTCATATATTTGGTTTAATATTCCTGAGTATTTTATTATAGAATATTTGGTATCTACTAAAAACAAATATGTACTAGATATACATCTTTTAAAGCAGGGCAATAAAATAAAAATTCCATGAATCCATTTAAGAATTACAAAATTGCCAGTAGTGTTGCATTCATGTCACTTACTCCTGTCCAAATACACGAGACGTAACCACTACTATTGACCTGTGGGATTATCATCCCCACATGACTTATTTTAAGATGGCTGGTTACATACATAGGTATCCCTAATGTGTTATTTTGTTTTGCTATGTTTTAGCTTCATAAAAATGTTACATGCAGTCATAATTCTGAAACTTGGCTTTTTTAACCCTATAGTATGGATTCATCATTCATCCATATATGCTATTTTAACATCAGCACATTCATTTTCATTGATAAATACCTGATTAGATGAATATGTCACAATTTATTCATCTACCCTCCAGCACACTGGGGTTTTCTGCTTACCGGGAATGTAACAATGAACGTTCTTGTACACATCTACTCTAGCACCTGGATATAACTTTCTTTAGGGTGTATACTGAGGAGATGTATTGGTAGGTCTTTTTTGATTGATTGTAGGACTTTTAAAAATATTTTGGATAGCAATATATTATGTTATGAGTATTACAAGTATCTTCTCCCAGTTTTTCGCACAACTTTTTACTTTTTTTGTATTTTCTGTATGGAGTTCTTTATGGACAGTTCTCAGGCATGTTTGCATACCATTATTTCATATTTTTATAAACATATATGATACGGTGTCTGGGTGGCTCAGTTGGTTAAGCGTACAACTCTTGATTCTGGCTCAGGTCATGATCTCAGGGTCGTTGAGATAGAGCCCTGCGTTGGGCTCCATTCTGGGCGTGGAGCCTGCTTAAGATTCTCTCTCCCTTTCCCTCTGTCTCTCCCACTTCTCTTTGTCAAAAAAAAAAAAAAAAAAAAGCGTATAAATGATAAACTTGAAATTTAAAACAGATTGTCTCTTGGAGAGAGGGAGAGGTGTATATGATCAATAAAAAACACATAGGCAATGTCAAAATTCTGATTCTTAACTGGGTGGTGGGTACAGGTGTGTTTGTTTTATTATTCTTTAAACTGTACATGTACCCTATAATCATTCTGTGTATGACTGATGTTTTCATATAAAGAAATAAAAACAATTTTACAAAAGTAATGCAAATAAAACACCTGTCACAGAAGGTACGTAATATATGACTATTATTATACTAAGTAATAATAAAATTACAAAATGCAATCAGCTACAATGGAACTTTATCTAGAGCCAAACTTAAGAAGTTTACTCTAGATGAATACGGCATATCAGTGAGGTAAGCTCATAAATTTAAATGGAAGATAATTTATTTTTGGTCAAAAACCAAGTTCCAAAAATTTCTTGAATAACTAATGTCATCTTTTAACCTTAAGCAAAAATGCAAAATTTTTAATGGACAAATAAGTGTCCTTAACTCTTTCTAATGTCTGAATGATGAATTTTAAAAATGTCACTTCTTTATAATATTCGTCACATACTTCCCAACCTGATACAAAGAACATCTCATTAACTGTAATCAGACATGTGGTATGCCATTGCTCACTACAGCTTTCTTCAAATGTTACAGAAATGGCAAGAGGTAAAGTAAATATCAGCGAAATGGCATCTGTATCCCAAAGCATCTTTCTCAGGTACAAAAATACAGATAGCACAGAAGTACAATAATTCTTGGTCTTCATGCCAACTAATAAACTATATACCTATTTGCTGTGTTTACCATGCCTACTTATAAGTTTAACACCAGGATTAAATGAGACCCACAGTACTCATAAAAATGCTTTAAAAAATATAGCACTGCAAATAACTATGGTGAAATTATTTAAAAATATCTGTATATTAAATCACCCTCAGAGTATTTGTAGAAAAAGGCAATCCATTTTTCAGAAAAGGAATTAATAAATAAGTAGTTTAGTATTAGAAATCATTTTCTGGTACATCCTGATACAAAACTGGTTACTTAGATTAGTAAAACATAGAGGATTTCATGAAGACAATGCCATCTATCTATCTATCTATCTATCTTGACAGGTAATTTCCTTTAGCAAATTCTAACTTCTCTGTTTTTCTTAAAAATTGTACTGAGTAGGCTAATAACTTAATAACCACATGATTAGTCAATACCTTTCCTTGCGAAATTTTATTGTAACATAAGTTTCCTAGATGCTATATGTAATATATTTATAGAAGATAAAGGAAAGAGACAATTTTATTTCATTTTAAATATTTGATCACATTGGCTTTATCTGTTACTGAATAGTAAATATGTTAAAAATATAATAGATAATAAAATTGAATCTGTCTACAAAGTAGTGACTAAAATAGAAAGACCTATTTCAAAAGGAATGATACAGATATTATTACATTATTATGTAACCAAACAAAAAAGGAAGAGTAGCTTAACAAATATTTGGGTAGATAAGAGCAATTTGGATTTTGGAAAAAAAATTCTTATTAAGTAAGATGTTGTTTCATACTCTGAAAACAAAGAATGCTCTACTAAATAAAGTCACTAAATATACTTTGAACAAAAGTAAGAAGCTGAATTAACACAGAATGTGGGTTGCCTTTGCTATAAAACTGCCATTTTATTTTTCCAGAAAAATAATTTGTTTAGGCTAAAAGGAGGACCAAACCCTGGAAATTCTGATTCAACAAACAACTCAAATTTCTCAGAATCAATACAAATTTATATGATTTTCATATCTAAGACAATTAATTAGATTCTTTAAAAAATCATATACAAGGAAAACTTAAATAGAATAAAGAAACAAAGGCTGCCAAGTAAGGTCATTAGCTGGATAACTTTCTCCTTACCCAGAGAAACAGTATCAAACAGATGTTAGAAATGCATATTAAAGCAACATTATTAAAAAACAATAATTTATTTTTTAGATATTTATAGGTGTTTTTATACCTCAAATATTCTTTTTTTAAAAAATGTTAAAATTAACTGATTGTAAACCTTGGCATCAGCCAGAACTTACATTTAAGCCACCAATAAAAAGAGAGTACAAGTTAGCAAAAGAGATTCAGGATTTTGAAAACCTAAAGGAGATATCTTAAGTACCTAATTAATTGGAAAGTTTAATGAGCACAAACCAAGTGTTTAAACAGTGGTAGGTGTACTAGATATCATCGTGAAGAAACTTTATCTTGTTGTCAAAACAAAATACACAAAAGACCATACAGCACCACAAAGTGATGTTAAGTGCAAAATAAGGCAATATTGACCCAAACTATAATAGTTAGCAAAATCTGGACAAGGAATTGGAATTGTGTTAGCATGTAAACACTGAGCAAGATTCAAGTTGACTCTGGAAAAGGTATTTGGTATAGGACCATGCAAGCAAAAGTATGAATACGGGAATAAATGCAATGTGTATTTATTGTAGCTATGCACTTTCAACTTGCCCTAAAATGTAAAAAAATATCATTATCCATGAACTGACAGGGAAGTAGAGGCTGTGGACCTGCAGCACCAAATCCATTTTTATATTTAAAAAAAGACACAGCACATTTTTTTTTCTGTGAGCTCTCAAGTCACCTGATAGGAAAAGCTCTAAAACGCTTTTTTACTTTTAATTCTTCCTTTTAATCACCTACATTTCTTTGACATACAGACACTCTCAATATTTCACTCTCCCCAAGACTAATTTTTGGTGCCTCTTAGTACATTGCTTCCATCTTCTTTATATTTAGTGAGCATCCGACTATTTTGTTCTTTAGGATTTAGTTTCCTTTCGCTTTTTAAAAAGTTGACTAATGGGAGTATTACCTCCTTGCACTTACTGCTATTACACATATTTGGTCATAATTCATTCTCTGTCCTTTGATTCTACATTGTAAAACATCATATTTGTTTTACTCCTACACAGGAGGAAACTGATTAATTTGGTGTCAATTTAGGTTACAAAAGGTTTTATTTCTATTTTGTACTAGTGAGTTGCCTGCTCAGCTCAAACATAAATAATTAAAACTCAAACTGCCATTCATTTAATTGCAAAAAAGTAATTCTTCAAGAAAGTAATGGCTCCAGTCCTTCCTTTATTCTTTCAGAGAATGAGAACTCTTCCTTACTGTTGTTTTATAGAAGAAAAATGGAAATTTAAAGTATTTACCATTTCCAGTTTCTCTGCCTTAAGGCGAACAGAGGGATTTAGGGAAATCTTCTTTCCTTGTGGTCCATAATTATCAGTCCATGCAGGGGCAATATCTAAGAGACAACAGGGTGCACGTTAATTGGAAACTTAATTGGAGAAGAACTTTTCATATGACAGGATGTGTTCTGGGCTCCTGCTGTTCAAAAATAATTCTGGCTAATCAGCTGGCAGTTTTCACTTTTTTTTTCATTATTTTTTTTCTTTAAATCTAAAATGTATCATATAAATCAGCTTCACTTGAGCACTAAAAGATATAATATAAAAAGAATGGCCAATTATGCATTAAATCCTATGGGAATATTAATTTAAAAGATAAACATATATCTTACCATTACCCCATCATCACAATGCCTTACTAATTGTAAAGTGAAGTCTTTTTTTCTTCCAAAATAAGTAAAATAATGTTAGAAATTAAAAAATATCATAATATTTCTTTGGCAGATGCGGTTTTGTTATGTGAGTTCTGAAGGTACTATGTAAAAACTCATAAATGCAAATTGTTTCAATTTTGAACATAAAGTATGATACAGTCTAGGAACTTTTGGAACCCCAAATCCCATTTCTTACTTTACATTAAAGTTCTATTTCAAGAAGCATAGATGGACTTCCAAGCATTGAATTTCATACATCTCTCACCCATCCTAACAGCTTCTTAATCTACACTGATTATTTAGATGAGTCTGTCTTCGTTGCATGAATAAGAGACCAGATGCCACAAGGGATTAGACCTTGAGAAATTATTTGTTTTAATATGCCAAAGTTTGTAAAACAAATTCTTGTAATTCATGTCAATCCCTCTATCTAAATTGTCACTATTCTAAATACACTTCTAAATGGTATTTTACTAGTTCTACATAGAAACAAGAGGAAGAGAAAAAACTTTTTGAAATGTCACATCTTTATGCAGTGTTTTAATTTTTTTTTAATTTCTCAGAGCATCTGTCTCTAAGTACAAAATGATTTGCATTCTCTTTCTTAAGAACATAAGAAGCGCATATGAAAATAAATAGTCTTCCTCTAAACCTTTAACACATCCTTAACATTCTATGTAAAATCTTGAATATAGCTTATAGGTGTCAAGATCATAAAAAAAAGTGGTTACTGACTTTTAGCTTCAAATGGAATCAAACCTCGAGAAAGAGTGATTTTAGTATAATAGAATTTTTACATTTCTGATAAAAGCAGCAAAGTCTCTCTTCTCATTATGGTATCTAATTGTTAGCCATGAGATAAAAAATAGTTTATATATATATATATATTTCATATTTCACTTTTTTTTCTCTTAAGTGAAATTCTGTGCCAAACCTACAGCGTGGCACAAAAGATCAGCATGGAGTGGAGTGGTATAGAAGACCAAAGAGCAGGGAAGTCAAACTTTATTTGTCATTTTTAATGTTTGGATTTGTGAGGCTTGTCAATGACCTTCCGCTTGGTCCCTGACCTGCAATTAGGGAACACAAGCACTATGAAGTGGACCCAAGCTAGCCTAATCATGATTTCAGACCAATAATACTGCTCTCGGGAGTGAATTACTCAATTCAAGTGTTAAGTATGTGGAAGGGCTGGGGGATGGGAGGGAGACAGAGCAGAAAGGGACAGGGAGGAACAGAGACACACACAGCATCCACACACACTGAGGCATGCATGCTCACTTATGTGTTCCTATACCTAAGCATAAAAATTTGCGGTCCATAACAGTGGAAATGACAGCAGATCAGCTCTATTTATGCTTACTTTTAGCCAGGCAATGCACTAAGTACTTCATATAGATAAGCTCATTAAGCTTTACAATAGGCATAATGACATAGGTGTTATTATTCCCATCCCAAAGATGGAGAGTTCAAGGCCCAAAAAGGCAAAGAAATCAGCGCACAATCACACAGCTAGGAAGTGACCATGTCAGGATTCTAGTCTCTTTTTTTTTTAAGAGTTCTTTTATTTAATTGAGACAGAGAGAGAGAGAGAGAATGAAAGGGGAGAGGTCAGAGGGAGAAGCAGGCTCCTCTCAGAGCAGGGAGCCCGACGCGGGACTCGATCCCGGGACTCCAGGATCATGACCTGAGCCAAAGGCAGTTGCTCAACCAACTGAGCCACCCAGGTGCCCCAGGATTCTAGTCTCTTGTGACTCCCGAAGCCATTATTCCTAAGTGTTGTCAGTTATCTTTCATCATGTTGTCTCATCTGTAGTTAGAATAGTGCACCTTACAGAGAGTGTAAGGGTAAAATACAGAATCAGAGAAAACTACTATGAACACTAGAGAATATTGCTTGTTTGTATTTAAGTAGGCTCCATGGCCAGCGTGGAGCCCAACACGGGGCTTGAACTGGCGACCCTGAGATTAACACCTCAGCTGAGATTGAGAGTCGCACGCTTAACTGACTGAACCACCCATGCACCCCTAGAATATTGAATATTAACAAAGAAACATATTTAAACAGGAGATTTAAAGTAAAATTATACTAACCCCCCCATTTAACAATATGCAATCATGGCTTAACAAAATCTCACTTTCTTTCAGCCAACCCTCCCCTACATCTATACCTTTGAGCCAAAACCTCAGGAGGATTTGTGCATAAATCCGGCATGCTTTGGTGATTCAGAGTAGTTTGACCTGAAAAGCTGCTCATGGACAGACAGCTTTCCCCATTTGCTGGTGACATCTCTCAATTCTGGCCTCAAGCTCTTGATTTGCTCCTCTCCGGGGGAGTGAGGATTTTCAAAGGATAGCTTATTATTCTCTTGGATCTTCTCTTCTATTCCTCTTTTTAGGGGAAGAAAGGGAATGTTTTAAGAGGGCAGGATCAAAACCATTTGGTTTATACTATGAACCCTCCATGGATATTTTCCCCCCAACACTATTTTGTTTCAGTTATAAAACCTTAGTGTGGGAGGGTTACAGTTTGTGTTCTGGTAAAGTTAAAGTAATGGTAATATTTCTTCATGCAATAATTCTTCACTCATTTTTTTAGGGATGTCTTTAGTATGCTTTTAGTTCACTTACAAGTTCATGTGTTAGCTTATAGCAATAGTAAATGACTCTGAGTTTTGAAATAAGAAATTTATATAATAGATTTTTAAAAATAGTTTTTAAAAACATATTCAAGTATTATACAGTTTTTTTAAAATTCTAACCAGTTTTACACTTTGGAATAATTTTGAGATGGGAACACAGGTAGATTTGCTTCTATTCAGTTTATTTTTGTTGAGGTTAACATTAAAACTTGTTTACATTTTTTAGACAAATACCAACTGGCTAAACAAATTTAGATGTGACACTTAAGGGTCTTATTTGGGAACAAACTATAATTAAGTGCTTATAACAGACAAATCACAATATATATGTTACCTAGAGATAATTTAGAGTTGATTTTGGTTTTTCTCCCCCTAGAAAGATCTGGCCTACTACACTTATGTGAAAATAAAAAAAATAAGACTAACTCAATGCTAATTCTACCCTAGAAAAATGTTTAATTTTAATTGTATTTTAATATTTACTTTTCATATAGTTCACTCAAATATATTTTCATTAAATCATTTTTCTATTACAAAATATAGCACTGTTTCTTTTAGTCACTGTTGTGAATTTACCTCATTTTATTCATTATTCTGAAATCTCTTTATTCTAATCAGATCTGCCTCCTAGGGTGACCTGATATCTAGCTCATCCTTTGTTCTGTGCTCTGGCTCACAGTGCTTCCTTCAGTTAGGAAGATCTCCTTCATCCATCAATTGGTGTTTACCACTTCTTTCAAGATCTGGATGATGTCTGATTTTTGCTAAAAAATTTCTGCATGTTCTGACAAATTCTTTACTATGTACTAATTCGGGGGGCGAGGGGAGGATGCAAAACTGAATTAAAAAATGGGAACGTCTGTTTCTAGTCTGAAAACATCTCCTGAAATATTATCTGAGCTACACTCTAGTCAGTGGGTTCTGTAATATTAATAATAACAGCAAAATTTATGGACTATATGCTATATACCAATTACAGGGCTAAGTGCTTGATATGCATGATCTCATTTAATATTCATAAAGACCCATGAGGCAACTATTTAAAGGTTACACAGCTAATAAGCTGGAAGCAAAGAAAGGAACCTCTATATTTGCATTCAGAGCCTGTGTCTTCCCTACACCACACTCTGGACACTTCTTGCCTTATCTACTTTGTTCATGTCTTCATACTATCTGGACAAGATAGTATGTTCCTTTGAGCACAGAAACCACCCACACCCTGCTCTAGTTCACACAGAATAGCGCAAAAGGCAGTTATTCAATAAAATAAACACATATATATATGTTTTCTAATCTGAATAATGAAGGTTTTTTTTAACCCTATGTTTTATTTCACCATAGACTATTAAGTATCTCATGGAAAATATCCTAACTCCTTCATAATTCCTACTGAACTATGTTTTCTACATACATGACATGCTCCGTAAGTGCTTCCTGAATTAATAAAAGACTAAGAGAGGCAATGAACAGTCTAATTACTTTCAAAATTAAAAATATGTTATCAAAATTAAAAATATGTATCCTCACCATTGTTTGCTTCTTTCATTTATATATTTTTTTCTTCCTCACATGTGTTCACAGTTTAAAATAAAAACAATACATCAAGAGAATGGAAATTAATTATGTAAAGGGGATAATACTAATAAAGTTTCTAAGAGTCAAGGAAACCCACTAAGTAAAAAGGCATTTAATTTACAGCTAGAGATTGTTACCAACCCACTGATAAATACTGCTCCAAATCATAGGAAACTACTATGGAATCCACTATAAATTCCCTGTAAGTGTGGTGCCTGTGTGCTGTGGACTGAATGTTTGCATGCTCCCCAAATGCCTAAGTCAAAATCCTAACTCCTAAGATGATGGTATTTGGAGATGGGGCCTTTGGGAGGGGCTGAGGTCACGAGGGTGGAGCTCTCCTGAATGAGATTAGTGTTGTGACTGAAGAGACCCCACAGGTCACCATATGAGGATACGATGGGAAGTCTGCAACCTGAAAGAGGCTCTCACTGGGACCACGCTAGCACCATGATCCTGGATTTCCAGCCACCAGAACTGTTAGAAATACAGAACTGTTAGAAATGTGTGTTGTTTTTAAGCTACCCAGTCTGTGGTATTTTGTTATAGCAGCCCAAAGGGACGCAGATACCATGTAATTTATACTAATTTGTTCTTATTTTGCAATTCTGATCTAGGTTAATGCTATTAAAAATTAAAATATACAGGTAACAATTTACATTATAATTTTTACACATATGTAACTAACTTTTCCTTTCTTTAAGCATTGGTTTTTGATTGTTGTTGTATTTAATTTTTGGAGATAATTTAAAGAGAAAGCTTTTTTCTTGATATTGGAGCCACAAATAGATACTTCACAGTTTGATAAAAATTATTTTTTTATAGGTGGCTTACAAAATTGACACTTTATTGTTTTAAAAAGTCAGTAAATCATTTCATGGTAATTATAACTAATAATATTCAATTCATAATAGTGATGTTCTTTTTAATTTACATCTATACAATTTCTTCTTAAAAAAACCAAAAACATATTTCTTTTCTTAAGCTATGCTCCCACCTATAATTTCTCTGAAAGGTGCATGTAATGAACCTCACTAGTATTTCCCTGAAAGGACAAGGCAACCTAATCTGGATTTAAAGAGGAGTTTACATTATTTGATTTCAACAATTCATTGATTACTACAGCTTCATAGACAACGTTATGATAATGCATCTTAAAATTTCAACCCTTTGTCCAGGAAGATTTCTAATAAAAGACATAATCCAACAGGGACCATTGCACAATACATTCATTTTGCTCTTTTATTCATTGAAGGAAAAAAGGCATAATGCACCCTTCTTTAAAGTCTATTAAGTCATATTATGTATTTCTCATTGAGAAAGAGTAATTGAAAGAAATAACAGTAAAGAGGAATTAAATGTGCACTTACCTGTATCAGACATATCCGTAGGACTGTTTTCCAAAGAAGTAATTGGAGTCTGTTCTGTTTTCTTGTATCCAGTTTTTATCTATGAAAGAAAAGGAAGAACATAAAATGTCATTTTTTAAAGTAGGTCAAAGACCAGGCTAGAAGCTCATGTTAACATAAAAAGAATGGTTTAAGAGATTAAAGCAGTGATCCAAAAAAATATGAGATCTCTAAAATTTTGGTATATTTATCTCCAAGCAAAGCATTTCAGAATTAAAGAACAACTGCTTTCAGCTCTACCATGTCCAAGGACAACAAGATATAAGGCCATGCACTTTATATAATAACCCCAAATAAAAAAGTATAAGGGGCCGACAGAATATCTTACACTCTGTATCTTATTAGCAGGTTTCCGAAACTGAAATTGCCTTTGACAAATTTTATTCCATTGACTGAAAGCCTACCTGAGTTTCCTATTTTGTTTTATAGCTAACGTAGGTTTTAAGATCTTAAGTTTGATTTGTTAGGGCCCTGTCACAGTCAGTAATCAACTGTTGATTTTGATGTAGAAACTCCCTCTTCTGGGTGAGTCTACTGGGGTGAACTAGGTATTAGCATGCACACGTGAGGGACCACAGCCACCTACACCGGGTAATTAGGATTAGCCTCACGGTGTAGGAAAAAAAGCTAAAGAACAAGAAGGAAGACTGCTTGTCTTCAGTCAAGTAGGAAACAGAAATAAGAATAAATTAAACTATATTAGAGACTTTCTGAAAATAAATATGACTTTCCTAACATAGTTTTGAGTGACAACTAGGTCTATTTCCTTGAGGCCATTCCTGATCATGACTCTCTGGACAAAAGATACACTGACTTGACAATTTATATTATTGACAGCACAGTATAAAAATATTAAACAGAAAAAAAAAGAAATTTCAAGGAAATACCAATCTGTTAAAAAAAACTGCACTATGAAGATTATAATTCTATTGTATATAACAAACATAAAAACATATAGGGGATTTATGGACTGCACAAATATACAGAGAAATGTTAAGATTACCTGATTTATCCTAAAAGAAGGTAAAATGGTATCTGCAGTTTGGGGAGTGGATGAGGTCTTTGGAATTAGTGTTTCAGGGGGAGAAGGAAGAAGGCTAAATGTTGAGACTTGAGGTCCATATTCTCCCGAAGCTTGTAAAAGAGATGTACAAGAAGGATTTTCTGGATGATTGCCATCAGATTTTTGTCTTATGAATGCTATCTCCCAAGCAGATTCTGACCTAGCATTAAAAAGAAATCACTTTATGGATATAGTGTGGATACAGTACAACTGAATTTTAATATGTTTCCAACATTATTAAAATATACTTATTTTGGGGGTGCCTGGGTGGCTCAGTCAGTTAAAGCGGCCGACTCTTGATTTCAGCTCAGGTCACAATCTCAAAGAGTTGTGAGATCAAGCCCCCTCTTGGGTTCTGCTGCTCAGTGAGGAGTCTGCTTGAGATTCTCTCTCTTCCTCTGCCCTCCCCCACCCAGCTCACGTGCATGTTATTTTAGGATCTAAAGTATTTAAATCTCTTAAATTACTGTTTTTGAGAAGACACACTAACTAACTCATTCTATTTTATGGATAGGATAGTTACCTCAACTTGGCTCTGGTAATTATGCTTTTTGCTTCTTCAAAGGATACACCAATCATAGATTCCTTGTTTATTGAGACAAGTTGATCTCCTGGCTTCAAACGTCCATCCTAACAAAAGTAGTAATATATATAAAGAAACTAATAATGATGGTGTTTAAAAAAAAAAAAACCCAACTGATACGACTAAAACAAAGAAAAATTTTAGTGAATAGTCTCTTAAAGAAAGAGTCTGGGAAATGGAGAGTTTTAGAAGGGAAGTGGGGAGGGGGTTGGGTGATGGGTGAGCCTGGTGATGGGTATTACGGAGGGCATGTATTGCATGGAGCATGGGTATTATAGGCAAACAATGAATCATGGAACACTACATCAAAAACTAATGATGTACTGTATGGTGACTAACATAATTTAAAAAAAAAAAGGAGTAAAAAGAAAATAGCAAAAAGTTTTAACTAAAGCTTGGTTTGCTTACATATGTGAATGAAATGGAATAGTTCATGTTTATATGAGCTAAATTTGTCCACTAAGGAATCCTGAAGACATACATGAAGACATACGAGGTACACCAGGAAAAGACCGGTTTAAAAGGCTGCTACTAAGGTGTCTGAGTGGCTCAGTCGGTTAAGCGTCTGCGTTTGGCTCAGGTCATGATCCCAGGGTTCTGGGAATGAGCCCCATGTTGGGCTCCCTGCTCAGTGGGGAGTCTGTTTGTTCCTCTCTTAAGACTCCCTCTGCCCCTCCCCCTGTTCTCTCTCTCAAATAAACAAATCTTAAATAAAAATAAAAAGACCCTTACTGCCATCTCTCAACACTGAATACTGAGTACACAGGAAGATAAATAAGTAAAGATAAAATATTAATCAAAAAGACTTTATAGAAACATGTTATTTCAAATGCTATGTAAAAGATATTATCATCTAAATGCATAATGACTCTATGACCCTTCTAAATTACAAACATTATTTAAAAAATTAAACTGAAAAAGGAAATTTGTTTTAAAATATATAAAATTTGGAAATTTATAAATATAACTAGCAAAGTGAGAGAACACGACTGCTATATTCACAAGTGATTTTTTTTTCCTTTCCACTGATTAATGTATGAGGAGTAAAACACAATAGTAATGCTGGAAAAGGCTAAGCAGTATGGAGAGAGTATCCACCATAAGGATCCTACATGTTCAGTGAAATGAAAGAGCTGATTTTGTAAAATTTGTAAACATAGTTCTATGTTGCTTGAGCCCAAACCTTAGTACAGAGTTTGGCTACATATGCATTTAAATCAACTCTACCAAGATATACTTAGACACTCATGTACATTAGTTTGCAATTTAATATGCCAAATTTTACCTTCAGGACGGTTAATTCAAAGTTAAGATGAAATGGCAGCAAACAAAAGAAATAACGTTTTTCCCACAGGCAAAAGGATAAAGCTCATAATAGGGGGGGAGAATGAACAAAATCCCAGAGTGCTTATTTCCAGGAAAAAGGGTGGGGAATGTGGGGAATGTGATCAGGAATGCCTCAGTAGCTAGTTTCCAAAATCTATAAAGAACTTATTAAACCCAACACCCAAAGAGCAAATAATCCAATCAAAAAATGGGCAGAAGACATGAACAGACATTTCTGCAAAAAAGACATCCAAATGTCCAACAGACACATGAGAAAGTGCTCAACATCACTCGGCACTGGGGAAAAAGAAATCAAAAGCATAGTGAAATACTACCTCACACCAGTCAGAATGGCTAAAACTAACCAGTCAAGAAACGACAGGTGTTGGCGAGGAGGTAGAGAAAGGGAACCCTCCTACACTGTTGGTAGGAATGCAAGTTGGTGTAGCCACTCTGGAAAACAGTATGGAGATTCCTCAAAAAGTTGAAAATAGAGCTACCCTCTACCCAGCAATCGCTCTACTGGGTATTTACCCTAAAGATACAAATGTAGTGATCCGAATGGGCATGTGCACCCGAATATTTATAGTAGCAATGTCCACAATAGCCAAACTATGGAAAGAACCTAGATGTCTATCAACAGATGAATGGATAAAGGAGATGTGGAATATAAATACAATGGAATACTATGCTGCCATCAAAAAACCTAAAATCTTGCCATTAGCAAAGATGTGGATGGAACTAGAGGGTATTATGCTAAGTGAAGTAAGTCAATCAGAGAAAGACAATTATCATATGATCTCTCTAACGTTAGGAATTTGAGAGGCAGGGCGGAGGTTCGTGGGGGGAAGGGAGGGAAAAATGAAACAAGATGGGACCAGGGAGGGAGACAAACCATAAGAGACTTTTTTTTTTTTTTAAGATTTTATTTATTTATTTGAGAGACAGAGAAAGTGAGAGAGAGCATGAGAGGAGAGAAGGCCAGAGGAAGAAGCAGACTCCCTGTAGAGCTGGGAGCCCAATGTGGGACTCGATCCCAGAACTCAAGGATCATGACCTGAGCCGAAGGCAGTTGCTCAACCAACCGAGCCACCCAGGTGCCCCACCATAAGAGACTCTTAATCTCAGGAAACAAACTGAGGGCTGCTGGGGGTGGGGGAGAGGGATAGGGTGGCTGGGTGGTGGACATTGGGGAGGGTATGTGCTATGGTGAGTGCTGTGAATTGTGTAAGACTGATGATTCACAGACCTGTACCCCTGAAACAAATAATACATTATATGTTAATTAAAAAAAAAAAGAAAAGAAAAAGGAATGCCTCAGTAGCACTTAAGATTTTTTACTTTTTAAGTCAAGTGGTGAACTCTAAGCAGATTCATAGGTGTTCATTCTATTATGCTTCATTTATAGGTGTCAAGTATCACATTATAACAAAAGAAAAGAGTGGTGCCTGGTTGGGTCAGTTGGTAGAGCATGCAACTCTTGATCTCAGGGTCGTGAGTTCAAGCCCTACACTGGGCATGGAGCCTACTTAAAAAAATAAATAAAATAAAAAAGAAATTCTCCATCTCCCAAAATAAAAAGAGCTCATAATATTTGCCCTGAAATTAACTAGGCTGAAGTATGTTTTGGTTCTATATTCTAAAACTGGTATTGGAAATAAGGTTCAAATGGAGAGATTTTTTTTTTAAGATTTTATTTATTTATTTGACAGAGAGAGAGAGAGATCACAAGTAGGCAGAGAGGCAGGCAGAGAGAGAGGGGGAAGCAGGCTCCCTGCTGAGCAGAGAGCCCGATGTGGGGCTCGATCCCAGGACCCTGAGATCATGACCTGAGCTGAAGGCAGAGGCTTTAACCTACTAAGCCACCCACGTGTCCCTCAAATGGAAAAATTTTTAATCTAATTTTAAAATAAGTATATTAATAAATAAGTGAAATTAAATAAATGTCATTATTAAATCCAACTTTAGACTATTTGGAATCTACAAAAGGTTCCTTACTAGAATCAGCTTAATAAGGAACCCTGAATAACAGCTGAAATTTAATGGCTATACTACTATTTACTTGTATCACAAAGCCTGGCAACAATTTAGGGGAAAAATGGAGAAAATGAAGAAAGCCCTGTTTCATTGGAGCAAAGCATATAAAGGCCACTGACAAAGGAAAGAAAGGATTTTTTAGAATCAGGGTGGCAGACAGTAATAACAGTAAATATTGTCACATGACAATTTTTTCAACTGAGGAGGAGACTTCAGAAGGCAGTGGACAGAAGTGGAAAGAACATGAGGTTTGGCAGACAGACAGACCTGAATACAAACTTGAGCTCTACAACTCACTAGCTAGATGTTCATCAACATAGAGAGGGAGAGGAAAGGGGCTGGGGGAGTCACACAGTCTCATCCATGAAAAACACAGAACTACATTCAAAACCGTTTAAGGTAACTACTGTGTCCATGCATCTCATACAGACCACAGATGGCTGTCAGGGTTGCAGAGAAAAAGGCTGCAGAAAACAGAGGTAGGCAATAGAGTTTCGGCAGACCTACTATCTCCCACATCCCCCTCTCAGACTGCACAGTATTAGCAACTCAGCGGGGAAAGCTCTCATGAACACAATATAACATATCTTATATTAAAGCACACTGATGTATTCAAGGAGCATTTTCCAGCAGGACAAGTCAGAGAAGAGAGGAAGAATAATGCTTTCTGATGGTGGCTTCTGGTATTTATATCTATTTTTTCTTCCTAAAAAGTATTTACAGTGGTGTTTTTTTTTTTTCTTTGCCTCCTAGAACAAGATCTTAGCTGATCATGTGAATTTCTGAACCTGTTTAAAAGTCAGAACCTGCAAACTCAAACAAAGCTATTCCTGTTAGAGTCTGGCATTCAAATCAGTGAGTCCTGCCCCAGTTGGATGAATGTATATGTGAAGATACTAACTTCGGGGACATGCCGAGGCCTCTTCCACACTGTCTGGGTTTGGATACAGCAGTTACTGAACAAATGTACTACTTTCACATGCTGACCTTCAGAGTCTCTGTTCTTTCCCGTCAACATTTACAAAAATGTTGAAAGTAATAAAGTACTCCTGACGATGTAAATGCTTCTATTGAAAACTATCAGTGCTGTTCATTTATAATGACCGTTATATAGTTTTCTAAATAACATGTTACCATATTACCACACCATCGACACGGCTTGACTCTGATTTAACTCACTTGTTAGTCCTAAATACTAAGGAATGCTCCTGCAGGACTTCTGGTTCCCTTCCCACACTTTCAGAAACTGTCAACTTCTATAGCCTGCCAGTTATTAATGTGCATTTAGGCAAGTTGCTTAATCTCTATGAGACTTCATTTTCTTAGTCGTAAAGTGGGGATAAATACCTGTCACGCAATGTTGCTATTAGTAATTAAATAACATACATAAAATCCTAGCACATTGTAGGTGTTAAATAAAAGTGAGTTGAATCAAAACTCCATGCCGGCTGTAATTTTCACATTGATAGCAAATTTAATCCGGTTACTCCTCAGATTAAGAACCTTTAGGAATGTGGCTCAGTCAGTTAAGTGTCCAGCTCTTGATTTTGGCTCAGGTCATGATCTCAGGATAGTGAGATCAGGCTGGTGTGGACCCTGCTTAAGACTCTCTCTCTCCCTCTGCCCTACCCAGCCTCCCTCTCTTAAAAAACAACAAAAACCTTTAATGGCTGCCGACGGGTAAGAAAAGTTGAAACTCCTTAACTTTGCAAACCCAGCACAACAAGCTAAGTGCAACCAGCTTTTTTCAGCCTCGCTGTTCATCTTCCCTCCTCAGCACATAAATTCTTCATTCTAGTCTCAGAAAATGTTCTTCAAACCAGCCATGGTCTTTGGAACCCTAATGCTTTTACACACTCTAATTCCTGTCTAGAATGCCATCACCGACCCCGCCACTTCTCTGATAAACTTGCACGTAAACTTCACAGCCAAATGCAAACATTTTCTCTGCGGTAAGTTTGCCCCACTGCCTGGAAATACTTAATTGTTCTTCTCTCTCTGCTCCAAAAGCACTATTAATTACCTTTATTATTACATTTACTTTGTACTGTCCCTATCTGTTTGCCTAGCTTTTTCTCTCCCATTGGAGCACATTAATTCAGCCACTTCCAAACTAGTAGCACTGATTATTTCAGTTGACCGGAACCATGTCCTTTTCATGATTATCTCCCCCAGCATAGTGCCAGGTACAGAGTCAGTCCACAATCAGCTAATCAGGGCCAGGAAACAGTCTGAGGAAATTAAAGTGGCTCTGACAGAAGTAATAATGGCAAAGGAGAAAAGAGAGTGACTTGTGAAGTGAACCCTCTTGGCTGCTACTCCCTCCTTTAGCTCCCATCAATGGGACTTGTTTCTTTACTGTGCCATCCAGAGGCCTTGGTCCCAGTTCCAGGGATACGCTCAGCATAATCTGAAACCAGACTTCCTCTGAAAGATATATATGTCTTACCTCAACCCTCTGTGAACAATGACTAACCATTAGTATCTACATCTGCGTGATCATTGTCTTTACCTATAGACTTTGACCCGAAAAAAAAGTCCTGAATTTATAAAATTTAAAGTGACACTTGTAAGATACACCATTATTTTATATAGCACTAAAACAAGAAAATGCTAAAAGAAAAAGAAATTGTAAGACTTATCTCATAGAGCTTATGTGTATGTGCTTTAATCATATATCTTAGAATCAGTTAAATGAAATATGAAACGTAGTTTCAGGTTTGAGGAAAAGCTTTTGATTATTGCCTGCTTTCCTTACACTAATAGCAGAAAAACAAAGAAACAAACAAAAACGTTTGAAAACTTCAATGACGTTTCTTGTCCAGAATCTAACACAAAGGGACAGGGAAGAGAGGTACTTGGTGTGGAGCCGGATGGTGGCAGTGGAATAGCAAACAAGATTAGTAACTCTCAGAAACATGACCAACTGCCTAAGGGATCATTCATTCGTAAATATTAACTGAGCAATTAGTATGTGCCAGGTATCACACTGGAGACGAAGGATATTATTATGAATAAAACTCCTTGCATTTCAGAAACACACTGTCTTGTGGTTCAGACAGAGTTGATAAAACAACCACAGATATGGATGTATGTTTACAAACTGAGATAGGTGATACAAAGGAAAGGAACAGGATCTAGGAGCACATATAGGAGAAAAGATCTGGACTAAACTGGGGGCACAGGAGTGCCTGGGTGGCCCACTCGGTTAAGCGTCTATCTTTGGCTCAGGTCATGATTTTAGAGTCCTGGAACTGAGCCCTGGGTCTGTCCAGCTCCCTGCTCAGTGGGGAGTCTGCTTTTCCCTCTTCTTCTGCCTCTCCCAGCCTGCTTGTCCTCTTTCTCTCAAATAAACAAATGATATCTTAGAAAAAACATAAAGTAAACTGGACGGCACAGAGAACACATTGCTTAGGAATTAGTCTTTGAATAGATATTTGGAAGTAATGGTAGTGGTGGCGTGGGTGAGTTTCCAGTCAGAGGGAACAGCAAATGAAAAAGAGCTTTCGAGACCTGAAAGAATACAATTCTGGAAGCATGAAGATGGAGAGTTAGAGAAATACAGGGCAGAAGTCACACTATACAAAGCCTTGCAGGCAACTGAATATTAGTATGATAGACTGGTGGTGGGGAGAGGGACAGGCATGGTGCATGAGAGCAGGCAAAGCTACTGTGAGGTCTGATAAACTATGTGGTGGTGGAGATCAAGGAGACTGATGGGTTCAAGACATATTCAGAGAGTAAAAAAGGCAATAGCACATGCTAATCAACTGGGTTTGGGTATAAAGGGAGAGGAAGTAGTTAGGCTGCTTTCAGGTTTTCTGACTTTATGCAACTGGAAGGTGTCACCCACCAAGACTGAGAACAGAGGAAGAAGCTCTGTTTGGGAAGAGATGGGCAGATGAAGATGTGGTGTGACTATCATGAGTCCTGCCTCAGATATAGTGAGTTTGAGATGCCTTAGGGAGATCCAAACGGAAATGCTGACCAAGCAATTGGATATGTGGGTATATAGAGCTCAAAGGAGTGTCTCAGCCCGAGAAAGGTTGGAGATTGAACATCAAGGACTTCAGACTGTTAAGGGACTGGCTGGTGGGGTGAAGAGGGCCATGGAGTTTTCATAGTTCCTTAACTCAGTACCTAGCATATTTGTTCTAATCCTATAGGCTTCCTCTAACACTTAGTGCTGGAAGAATCTTTCCTTCTATTTCAGCTGGAAAAAACACGTCAAGGTGTCCCAAAATTTAACTCTGAATATGTTTTTAAAAGAAATACGGTGTTTTGGTCACTGAACCAGTATTGTTTTGTTTTGTTTTTTTCCCCATTGGGAAACATTCACGTATGTGTAAAGAAGTGGTGGTGGGGGCTCAGGCAGCTAACCATTATTAACTAAAGAAGATTCCATCTGAGTTCCAACAGCCCCCTTAACATGTGAAGTTTGGGAATATAAATGTTATATAATCCATCTGTAAGCTTGGGGACTGCCTATATTGTTAGCTCTGAAATAATATCATATTCAAATAAAATCAAAGCAAGTGAAAGCACTCACATGCATTTAAAAAATATTAAGTTCAGTTTAGCAACTTAATAAGGGTAATCTTATGAGCCTGTGTTCCCTATTGTATGAATATATCTACCGTTGCAGAAATTTTGTGCAGATTAGAAATGTATTTTTTTGTTTTATTTTTTTAAAGATTTTATTTATCTGAGAGACAGAGAGACAGACAGACAGAGAGAATGAGAGAGAGAGCGTGAAAGGTGAGAAGGTCAGAGGGAGAAGCAGACTCCCCATGGAGCAGGGAGCCTGATGTGGGACTCAATCCAGGACTCCGCGATCATGACCTGAGCCAAAGGCAGTTGCTTAACCAACTGAGCCACCCAGGTGCCCCCAAATTAGAAATTTATTAACAGGGGCACCTGGGTGGCTTAGTGGGTTAAAGCCTCTGCCTTCAGCTCAGGTCATGATCTCAGGGTCCTGGGATCGAGCCCCGCATTAGGCTCTCTGCTAAGTGGGGAGCCTGCTTCCCCCTCTCTTTCTGCCTGCCTCTCTGCCTACTTTGTGATCTCTCTCTCTGTCAAATAAATAAATAAAATCTTTAAAAAAATAAATTTATTAACAAGCTTCACAGTATTTAGAACACAGTAAATGGCATTATTATTAATAAAAACATTTAAAAATAAAATTGCATCAATTTGCATTTGCAGAATAAATGTGCATGTAACTCTCCATCTTGAGGAAGTACATGAAAATAAGTTTAAGCATTGCAAACCTACTTATGCTTCTGTCTCCACCTTTCTCTGTTTTAGCTGTTTTCTTCCTTTGAACTTGAGCAGATACTGTCAAGGAACATTAATAACTCTGTGCTGCTCTCTAGTGGTAAATAGAGAATATAGTTTGTAATTGACTGCTTTTTGTTACCCTTCCAAACAGTGAAATTCTAAGAAAAACCAAGAGAAAGTATTTAAGTGTAATTTTCAGTCTGTTACCACTGATAACACATGAAGAGTCATTCAGCACCCTGCTATCAATTTATTATTTTAACTACAAATATTTCTCATGGGAATAAACACAAACTGACGCTTATCGTAACAGCAAATTTTTATCACTTGTTAGATACCATGATCTGTTATTGCATTATATGAAGTGTGGTTTAAGAAATATCCTGGCTATAGTGAACATACACACCTACACCCACACACACATCCCTCAACTCAAGTAGTCCTAAATATCTCAATTCTTAAAAGACCGATTTTATTTTTTTTTATTTTGTTCAAATTTAAGTATACTTTTATTTGGTTAATAATTTAAATTCAATAGCTAAAATTTATATTATAATATCCTAAACTTATTGTATAATATTTACAACATGGTAAGTGTATCCTATTATCTCAACAAACTTGAAACAATTGAAATAATTTCTATTATTTTGCAAATCATTGCTAAGTCTAATTTTTTTCCTAACGAGGAAAAAAAAATCCAGTCGACTAGATAACTGCTTGCTAAACAAGCGTTTGGGATGAGGTAAGCACAAGACTATATATTGAACCAAAACAAGTAAGAGAAAAAGAATAATATGAACAAACTTAAAAGGTTCCTTTCTCATGCTACATAGCTTGACATTAATATTTTATTAAATTCTTTATATCCTATTCATCTCCAAAAAGGAGACTGGAGACAATTTTCAACAAAAGACATATAGAATCATATTAGTAAAACAGAAATGGCAAATGAAATTCAAGAGAAATGAAAACGCAAATATAGTTAAATAGTTTAACTAAGTTGCTGATATTGTGCTTCAAATTTGGAGCTGAGCTTCCTAGCAACCAGAGCAAAAAAGAAATCATGATTTACATATTTCTTACAGCAAAGAGGAGAGAAAGGCTTTCTGATACCTAAAAAAAAAAAAAAAGGATGTTCTTCATTCTAAATCTAATTTCTCATGTGGGCAACTAATGACTGATATAATTAACAAACTCAACAAGAACTACTGCAAATTCAGAAATGAGCAGATTTTATATACTGAATTTGCTTGTTTGTTTTGCACTTAGGAGAGGCTAAATGAATGCAGTTCAAGTTTAAATGATCCGACTTAATCCAAACTCTCAGAGCAGTGGAGAGAGAGAACATGTCTTCAAATACAATTTCTCTCCATCAGATTTCAGATAAGAGTTAAACAGCACATAATTAAAAATATATAACCTTGGGGCACCTGGGTGGCTCAGTCGGCTGAGCGTCTGATTCTTGATTTCAGCTCAGGTCATGATCTCAGGGTCTTGAAGTGGAGCCCAGCGCTGGGCTCTATGCTCAGGGCAGTATCTGCTTGTCTCTCTCCCTCTGCCCCTCTCTCTGCTTTCTCTTTCTCAAATTTAAAAAAAAAAAAAAATCCCTTAAAAAAATACACACACACATACACACACACATTCTTAAGAATCTGAAATTTATTATTTTCCTATTTATTTTCTATTCATTTATTAGGTTATAGCTCCTTGAAGGTAAAGGCCTATCTTCCAGTTCTTATAGATCTTTCACTGAGAAATGGTCACAGTGGCATTCAGTTAATACTAAAAATTTACTGATGTAGTAGAAAAGCCTCACCACTGGTGGTTTAGGTTTTTTTGTGAAATGTTATTTTATTTTCATTTTTACCTTATAACAGTCTCCTCCAGGAATGATTTCCTGAATATATACCAAGGGACCTTCATTCCGGTTAATTCCTCCTAGGATCTTCAGACCAAGGCCTGTTTCCTTGGTAACTGTAATCATCTGAAAGGCAGGATCCCTAAGATAAAGTAAATTAGCATTCACAGGTTAGCCTGTAGATTTGTGCTTACTTTCTCTTTAAACTACTTGCTAAATCAAATTCTTAGATCTAGATAACCCGAAATACTCAGGATATACTATCAATGACATTTAGAAAAGTATGGTGATAGAAAAGTAATCAGAGGCGCCTGGGTGGCTCAGTGGGTTAGAGCCTCTGCCTTCGGCTCGGGTCGTGATCTCGGGGTCCTGGGATCGAGCCCCAGATTGGGCTCTCTGGTCAGCGGGGAGCCTGCTTCCCCCTCTCTCTCTGCCTGTCTCTCTGACTTGTGAGAGTCCCCCTCTCTGCTTTCTCTCTGACTCTCAACTTGTGATTTCTCTCTCTGTGTCAAATAAATAAATATTAAAAAAAAAAGAAAAGAAAAGCAATCAAATGGATTCTGTTACCTCTATTATTTATTTTTTTCTATAAAAACAATCAAACCATAGAAGAAATCACAGCGATAATGCTTATTTCTTTGGAGCAAAACAAAGAAAAATACCTTCAACATAGGATTTAAATAAATGTAAAGATGTATTAAAGGTAACTGAAGAGATATGTTTTTAGCTGACTTTTATGACTACACTATGGGATTCCAAAATTAAAGATTTTAGTGAGTTAGATAAGTGACTTTTTAAAAGACATGTCTGTGGCCATTTACAGCAAAATAAGTATGACCTCCACTGAGATTCCACTGGAATCTCAAAAAGAGAAGTATATCTTTTTAACTTAGGAAGAGTGTTTTCTGACAGAAAGCATGTGCTCCACCCATAATTTTCATCAGACATAAGAGCAATGCCATTAGAAAAGAAGGAACTGTCGGGGGTGCCTGGGTGGCTCAGTTGGTTAAGCAGCTGCCTTCGGCTCAGGTCATGATCCCGGAGTCCTGGGATCGAGTCCCACATCAGGCTCCTAGCTCCACAGGGAGTCTGCTTCTCCCCCTGACCTTCTCCCCTCTCATGCTCTCTCTCACTGTCTCGATCTCAAATAAATAAATAAAATCTTTAAAAAAGAAAAAAAGAAAAGAAGGAACTGTCAAAAGAATTCTGCAAAATGTATACCCCCAAGTTGTGTTTCTGAACACTCCAGTCAGACAGGAGACTTGTACCAGTCTGAGAGAGCTTGAACAGAGTTTGAAATGAGGCTTAGGGCTGCCTACTTTCCTGTGATGTACTAGTTACTGGGCTAAGAATATACACACATTATGCTATCCAACTTAGTATTTATACAACTCCTAAGATTATTACCCTCTTTGTTCTAAAAGCACCGAAATCTGGGAAGGTTAACTTGGTGGTCTAAGGTTATGAAGCTGGAGAATAGCTATGGAAATCCAGTTTGTCTTACTCCAGAGCAAAATGTGGTGTTAAGATCTCCTTGGTTGCTGTATTAAAGCCATTGTTGAATTACAGGAGTTTCAGCTATCTTCAAACATATCAAAAAAACCGAAACTGCTATTAAAAAAGAGTTGCCTCATATCTTACATATGATTACAGCTTTCAGAAAAAACTTTCTTAGCTTCTGCCATAGAAATTCTAACTATATCTTTAAGAAAGTGTGTATTTAAAAGTTAAATCATAAAAAAATAGAATGAAAGAAATTAAAATATATTTAAAAAAACCTAAACCCTTACAAACCTCCCTGCTTTTGAATATTTTGCTCTCTATACAGGACAGCCTCCAAGGTTGCATTATACTGAATTAGGCTCTAGTGTTGGATGGCCTAGCTGGTTACTAGGGCAACAGTCAATTAGCTAGGAAAAGAGGCAGTTGGGACTGGGTTCACAATGTTTCACTGTTACAGATTTCAGAAGCTCAGCCCACTCTTGATGGAATATTAAGTTGTAAGGGCATAATGGAGCGCAGCCTAGAAATGAGCGAGGGGAAGGGAAAAGGGAATTAAGGTACCTTATTCGGTACCTCCCATAACCTCTTAAACCCTTTAAATGCGAGTTTCCTTCAATGCAGATATGATGTCCACCATATATTACTATTTCAGTAAAGGGTCTCTCCTTTTCTAATACCAACAGAATATCTGTATTTCATACGGCATTTACTTGCTAGGATCTTATTTTAAAACCCCCTTATGGGATGCCTGGGTGGCTCAGTCCATTAAGCATCTGCCTTCGGTCAGGTCATGTTCCCAGGGTCCTGGGATCGAGTCCTGCATCAGGCTCCTTGCTTAGCAGGGAGACTGCTTCTCCCTTTGCCTGCAGCTACCCCTGCTTGTGTTCGCTCTCTCTCTCTGACAAATAAATGAAATCTTAAAAATAAAATAAAATTCTGAAAAAAAAGTTAAAAATTTATGTTAAGAATTTATATTATTTACTTTTTTTGGCTATTAAAAATAGTTTTGCTGCTCAACTTTAATCACAGAGAATTGCAAGTTAAAACTAGGCAGAGATATTGCTATTCACCTATCAGATCAACATAAATTTAAAACTGAAAATATACTCCGATTATAAGGATACAGGAAAGAGTACTCTTGTACACTGTTGATGGGAATGCAAAATGGCATAACTCCTAATGAGAGAATTTGGTAATCTCTAAATTTACCCTCTGACCCAGAAATTCCATTTCTAGGAATTCATCCCAAAGATACTCTGGCAAAAAGTACAAAATGACTTGTATACTAGGTTATTTATTTTGACATAATTTGTAATCTCCCAAACTTGCAAACAATGGATGTCCATCAATAAGGTACTGGCTGAGGGCACCTGGGTGGCTTAGTTGGTTAAGTGTGTGCCTTCAGCTTAGGTCATGATCCCAGGATCCTGGGATTGAGCCCTGAATCAGGCTCCCTGCTCAGTGGGGAGCCTGCTTCTCCCTCTCCCTCTGCCACTACCCCTTGCTTGTGCTCTCTCACTCTCTCTGTCAAATAAACAAATGAAATATTTTTTAAAAATTAAAAAAAAATAAGTACTGGCTGATGAATATCATTCTCAGATCAGGAACATGGCAGGGATGCCCACTCTCACCACTGCTATTCAACATAGTCCTAGAAGTCCTAGCCTCAGCAATCAGACAACAAAAAGAAATAAAAGGCATCCAAATTGGCAAAGAAGAAGTCAAACTCACTCTTTGCAGATAATATGATACTTTATGTGGAAAACCCAAAAGACTCCACTCCAAGACTGCTAGAACTCATACAGGAATTCAGTCAAGTCTCAGGATATAAAATTAATGCACAGAAATCAGTTGCATTCCTATAC
>CM052804.1:24945381-24975737 GCA_028533885.1 Nasua narica | reverse complement strand
GTGGTACTGGCACAAAAACAGACATATAGATCAATGGAACAGAATAGAGAGCCCAGAAATGGAACCTCAACTCTATGGTCAACTAATCTTCGACAAAGCAGGAAAGAAAATATTCAATGGAAAAAAGACAGTCTCTTCAACAAATGGTGTTGGGAAAACTGGACAGCCACATGCAAAAGAATGAAACTGGACCATTTCCTTACACCACACACAAAAATAGACTCAAAATAGATCAAAGACCTCAATGTGAGACAAGACTCCATCAAAATCTTGGAGGAGAACACAGGGAGCAACCTCTTGGACCTCAGCCACAGCAACTTCTTCCTAGAAACATCTCCAAAGGCAAGGGAAGCAAGGGCAAAAATGAACGACTGGGACTTCATCAAGATCAAAAGCTTGTGCGCTGCAAAGGAAACTGTCAACAAAACCAAAAGATAACTGACAGAATGGGAGAAGATATTCGCAAATGACATATCAGATAAAGGGCTAGTATCCAAAATCTATAAAGAACTTCTCAAACTCAACACCCAAAGAACAAATAATCCAATCAAGAAATGGGCAGAAGATATGAACAGACATTTTAGTAAAGAGGGCATGGAGTTCTTTGCATACCACACAGATGGACCTAGCCTGTGACCCTTGGAGACTGGAGTTTTCCAGTGCTCTCAGGAGGAGGCGTCAAAGAAAGACAACCTAAACTTAACCGGCTTGATACTCATCTCCGGGGAAGACCTGAGTCTGAGCTGAAGGGCTGGTGTGCACTTGTTTACTGTTATACACACATATATAACATGTATATATTTATATGTATTTGTTTATACAAAAGAAGCATTGAAAAGGAACCAAGAATAAAAACAGTTATCTATAGGAAGAATGAGGTCACAGAGTGAATGAAGAACAAGAATGACTTCTCTCAATATACCTTGTCATATTTGTGTTAAATGTTTGCGTATCTGCATGCCCTTTGGAATGTGACTTTACTGTTCCTTCCGTTAAAATGTAAAGTCTATATCTCTACCCTTTGAATTTGGACTTGGCTATCCAAATTGCTTCAGCCAATGGTATACCAGCAAATGTGAGGGAAATTTTGAAAAACACTTGGGTGTGTTGCTGGGAACCATTCTGCCATCATGTGAAAGAGCCTGAGGTAGCCTCCTGGAGAGAGATCAGGTTCAAAGAGACAGCAGTCCAGCCTTTCCAGATGAGGTGTCAGCACATGTGAATGGGGCCATCTTACACTTTTGGTACATACCAGAAGAACTGCTCAGCCAATCTACCAAATCATAAGAAAGAATAAATGCTTATTGTTTCGAGACATTTTGGGTGGTTTGTTACTCAGCAAAAATTAATCTTACATTATTTTTATAGTGGAATCATAAAATATTTTAGATATTCGAAAAAATCAGATCAAATTTTTAAAAAACCAATTTCTATAAAGAATTATAAAAAAGAATACAGAATTTATCCCATACACCGATTTACATTGGAAGATAATTATTGATCAACTTCCTTATGCTACCTTCGACCACAATTAACATACAAAATTTTCAATCAGAAGTTCATTAACATTCGACATATTTCAAACTATGATAGCTCAAAACATAGTAAATTTAATTCAAAAATTACTTTTTGAGTAGACTGGATGATACCATAGCAGATGTATTTTTATTCATGATTTTACCACAGGATCCTTGGATTTAACTGGGTAAGTGAAGATCTTGATGAAGATTCTAGAAATTCTTCTTTTCCTAAGAATGGAGAAGTAGAAAATAAATTTGCATGTCTTAAGTGTAGTCAAATTCGATTTCAATTTTGCATAAAAACATCACATACATGTATATACATGTTAGAGTATTTTATATATTTTGAAGTATGGTACTTTAGTCATTGCTGATAATATCTGAGAAATACAAAGACAGTTTGATAAACAGCTAGATAGATCTAGCTATAGGACTACATCCACATGATTATCTGTATCTATATAAAATCTGCTTTTTCTGGCAGAGGTGAAGAACATAGATAAGCTTCAGGTAACTATTATAGCTTCCACTGTTAATACACTTAAAAATCACATAGTAATAAAAGACTGTGACAAATATCTCTTTTAATCACAAGGCTAGAAAGTTTATAGCCAGATGGGTAAAATAATTATACAATACATCGCTGAAAAAAAAAAAAAAAAGAAATTCCTATCGTCTTACCAGCTATCTTGAGGGACTTCCTGCAGATCTTATATTACTTTGATTCATATTACTCCACAAGCTTCTTAAATACTTTCCTATGAAAAGAAAAATATATATGTATATGATTTTAATGTCTCATATACCTCCAATGTGAACATTAAAGAGAATGAACCAGTTTTCACTGAACTATAAAAGTTGTATTTGAATAGAGCTTTACTATCTCTGCATAAGAAATATGAATAAAGTATAGAAACTTAAAAGACATTAGAACATTTAGCACAACGCTTTTATTAAAGAAATGAACAGCCAGATTCAGAAATTGTGTGCTTTTACCCACACAAATGAGAAAAAGGAGAAACAGTCAAGGGTTGTTTTTCTAGCTAGCACTCAGGCTTCGGAGCATAGAGCATGGTCCTTGACATCAGAGACATGTGGATTCAATCAGAGCTTCTAGGCTTCTCCAAGCCTTAGTTTCTTCATAGGTACAGTAACTACCTTGACTGTAGTGATGGTTTTACAAATGCATACATATGTCAAAACTTATCAGATTTTCTCACTATAAATATGTACTGTTTGTTATAAATCAGTTATATTTTGGGGCACCAGGGTGGCTCAGTTGGTTGAGTGTCCAACTCTTGATTTCTGCTCAGGTCATAATCTCAGGGTTGTGAGATCAAGCCCTACGGGGGCTCCATGCTGAGCATGGAGCCTGCTTAAGAGTCTCTCCCTCTACTCCTCCCCACCTCCCTTGCAGGTGCACAGGCTCTCTCTCTCTAAATAATAATAATAATATAAAAAGAAATCATATCTTAACAAAGCAAAATTTTTAAAAAATGTGATTTTCATTTAAAGTTGCCAGAAAAGGGGTGCCTGAGTGGCTCAGTTGTTAAGCCTCTGCCTTCGGCTCAGGTCATGATCCCAGGGTGCTGGGATCGAGCCCCACATCGGGCTCTCTGCTCAGCAGGAAGCCTGCTTCTCCCTCTCCCACTCCCCCTGCTTGTGTTCCTTCTCTTGTTATCTCTGTCTCTCTCTGTCAAAAAAAAAAAAATTAAAGTTGCCAGAATGGAAAAGGGCTGGGGAGATGGACAAAAAAGGTGAAGGGAGGGGCACCCGGGTAGCTCAATGGGTTGAGGCCTCTGCCTTCGGCCCAGGTCATGATCTCGGGGTCCTGGGATCAAGTCCTGCATCGGGCTCTTTGCTCAGCAGGGAGCCTACTTCCCTCTCTCTCTCTGCCTGCCTCTGCCTACTTGTGATCTCTCTCTCTCTCTGTCAAATAAATAAATAAAATCTTTAAAAAAAAAAAGGTGAAGGGAAGTGGAGGAACAGGCTTCCAGTAATGGAATAAGTCATAAAGAGCCCATTTATAAGTATAAACTCATAATATTCATGAATAAATGGAAGAAGAGCCATCATATGAAATGTTTGACAAATTTATGGAAGACAAAAAAAGGATGGTGAGATAACTCAGAAAGGAGGACCAAAGAGGCTGAAAGCTAGGGGGCAAGGCTTCCTAAATTTTTTTTCTTTTCTTTTTTTAGAAAAAGAATATGCATGTGAGCTGGGGGGAGGAAGGGGGAATACAGAGAAGGAGAGAGACAATCTTAAGTAGGTTCCATGCCCAGCACGGAGCCTGATGCAGGGCTCCGTCTCACAAGCATGACCGGAGCCAAAATCAGACACTTAACTGACTGAGCCACCCAGGTGCCCCGACTTCTTAAACATTTGTAAGCTGGAGTACACAGAGAGAAAATGGGAATATGTGTATGGTGTACAGGGGTGAACAGAGGTGGCATGCTATACCTCTGAGTTACTGCAGGGAAATCAATAACTCACCATACCAGTAACGGATTCAAAGCAAAATTCTGCTGCAAAAACAGCTGGAAGAGGATGCAGGAAGAACCTGTCTTGCAGAATCCCAGAGAGGCTGAGGACTAAGAAACCCAAAGTTCTATGGAGAGCAAAACTAAGGCAGAGAGGGCCCCTGGGTGGCGCAGTTGGTTGAGCGACTGCCTTCGGCTCAGGTCATGATCCCGGAGTCCCGGGATCGAGTCCCACATCGGGCTCCCAGCTCCCTGGGGAGTCCGCTTCTCACTCTGACCTTCTCTCTCTCACTCTCTCTCTTTCCTAATAAATAAATAAATAAAATCTTAAAAAAAAAAAAAAAAAAAAAAACTAAGGCAGAGAACTACAATTGAGGCAATCATCCCAGCTCTTCTCTAACTATTGAATGAGGAAGAAATCACAGATTCTGCTGTCAATAATTTGAATGGTCCTTCTGGGAACCCAAGATAGTGTTGTTCCACTGGCCTGAATGTTAAAATCGTGCTTCAACTTTCACAGTCCCTGTGGTAGCAAGCAACAGGAACAGGGGAAGCATGCAGATGAAAAGCAGCAGAGAAATGAAGCCAAAGTGAGTAAGATCCCCATCTAGTGGTGATTTTTCCTAACTGGACACAGGTCCCCAAGTGATGAAACCTAATCCAAGTCTAAAGGATATATTGTGGCTAAACTGTACAACAGATTTCATATAATGTCAAACTTAACAAGGCATTTTAAAATATTTATATTTTAAAGTATTACAATGAAATTTAAGTGTTTAAATAACTTCATTCACTTAACATGCCTGACAGTGTCCTGAGTGCTGGAGGTGAGATTAAAAAGCAAAGTCTGTCCCCAGATAATAATCAAGTAAACAGACATCAGGAAGGTGCTATGTGCTTTGATAATGATGTGCGCAGGGGGGCTGGGGGAACATGGGGGAAGGCCACTCACCCAGAATGGAATCATCATTAAGCACCAATGTGGCCAGGCACCATGTTAGAGGATTCACTCTCTCTCAAAGGAGACCCACAAGGCAGGTATTATTACATATTTATATTTATATAAATGAAAGGTATTTACATAAATGAAAACCATTTCATGGAGAAGCTATGTGACTTGTCCATAACCATAAGGCTAAATAGTCTTATTTTACTTTTTTAAAGATTTTATTTATTTGACAGAGAGAGAAACAGCACAAGTAGGTAGAGCAGCAGGCAGAGGGTGAGGGAGAAGCAGGCTCTCCACTGAGTAGGGAGCCCAATGCGGGGCTCAATCCCAGGACCCTGGTAGATCCCAGGACCTGAGCCAAAGGCAGCTGCTTAACCAACTGAGCCACCCAGGCACCCCAACAGTTTTAAAGTGGAATGTGAATCTAGTTCTCTCGAGCTCCAAACCCAATCTCTTCTACTACAGCATGCTGAGAAACTGATTTATGTGGGAAAACGTCATTCTTTGAAAATATAGGATGAAAGAGTATTAACTGTACTAGTAGGCTGTCTATATGGAGATGATACTGTTGATTAAACTAAGAGAAATGGGTTTAATTTTATCCATCCAAACAGCAACCTTTTTTTTAAATAAGCCAGTTATTTACTGTTATATCTTTAAACCTTAAATATCATAAAATGCCTTTCCCTTCCCTCTCTTTTATTTATTCCCTATTTCTTCCTTTACAGAAGCTAGCAAGCCCCTCACCCAAAAGGGTTCTGTCATGTTACACACACACACACACACACAAAACACACACACACCAAAATGACGCAGATTGACGATGCAGAAGGAAAACATTCTATTCTTTTACAAAAAATATGCCCATTCAAGGAAAATATATTGTTTTTCTAGTTTAGTGACTCATAAGGGGGAAAATGTGAGGTCAGCAAAAACAGAGAAAGTGGAACACTGTGGGAAAAAAATTCTTGTTTTATACAATAACTCTATTCCAGAAACTTAAATTAGAGTTTTAATTTGATTAAAACTTTAATTCTATAGCATTAGAAAGTTCATTAGATAAAAAAACCCACCCATGATGCATATGTTTGAATAACATTCTTAATAATTTATACTCCCTAAGAGATGGCACTCAATACTTTCTAAAACTAGTTCTTTTCACCAGACCAAAAATAGAGAAAATAAAAAGGAAAGGGATAAAAACATCTGGCACAAAAGATGGTAAACATTAACTTGATGAAAATACAATATTGAATGAATACTCATAATATTGATAACGAAATAGTAAATTTTTTTAGTTTTTTAAAAATAGCTAATATATTCCGATGAGATATATGTAATGGATTATATATCCATCTTATCTATCTCCACATACCATTTCCACATACTTAAGCACTCACTGTTTTTGTTTCTTGTGAATACTTTTAGTACCTTTACACATAAACAAATATGAATAAATATTGACTCCTTTGCTTTTGTTTTGACTAAGAAAGTAGGTTACAACCAGCACAAAGCATCCAGCTGTTCACTCTGTGCACTGTACAACCCCTGAGGGTATGAGTCATATACATGATATAAACAGGTCCTCTGGTGTAATCTACTGGGTTTTTTTTAATTACTGTACAATCTGGAATTATTTCCATATTTTTACATAGCATTCTTTTTTTTTTTTTTTTTTAAAGATTTTATTCACCTATCCAACAGAGAGAAAGCGATTGCAAGTAGGTAGAGAGGCAGGCAGAGAGAGGGGGGGAAGCAGGCTCCCTGCCGAGCAGAGGGCCTGATGTGGGGCTCGATCCTGGGACCCCGAGATCATGACCTGAGCCGAAGGCAGAGGCTTAACCCACTGAGCCACCCAGGTGCCCCTCTTTTTTTTTTTTTTGTTAAGAGAGGGAGAATCTTAAGCAGGCTCCATGCCCAGTATGAAGCCCCATGGAGAGCTTCATCTCACAACCCTGAGATGATGACCCGATCTGAAATCAAGAGTTCAGATCAAGACCTGATCTGAAACACTTAACTGACTGAGCCCAGGCAAGCCCCCCACAATTTGTATTTTTCATAGTTGCATGCATTCCATTTTATGGATGGACCATATTTATTTATTCCCTTATTGATACTTAAATTGTTTCACATTTTTTGCTATTATAAACATGCTGTAACGAAACCCTATATATAGATCACATCACATGAGCACAAATTTATCTGTATGACAAATTCACAAAAACAGAATATCATCATTTATACACACTTGATATTTTGATAGAAATTGCCAAATTGCCCTCAATCATCAACTGCCCTAATTTACCATCCTTCCAATAATAGTGCCTGAGCCTCCAAATTCTCACCCACATGGTGTATTACATAACTATTGGATTTTTGACAATCTTGTTGATAAAAGCAGTATCTTTAGTCTGATGAGGCTGAACATTTGTTCTTACGTTTTAAGAACCATTTAGTATCTCCTTTTATATAGTACCTCCTTTTATGTTAGCCGTATTTTAATATCTTTCGCCAGTTTTTCTCTTCATGGTTAGCTTTTTTCTGTCCAGTTTCTAGGAGTTCTTATGTCCCAGGGAGACTATCTCCTCTGTCTGCACTAAGAATTGCAAATTTATTTTCTTCCTTTATCTTAGTTATGGATTTTGTTGTTACTGTTGTTATACAAAGGCCTATGACTAAATTTATCAATCCTCAGGATTTAGGGGTTTTAAATCAAATGTAAGTTCTTATACATACCAAAGTTATACAGAATTCTCTCATATTTTCTTCTATTACTTTTATAGTCTCATTTAAAAATCTTTGATCCATTTGGAATTCATCCTAGTATGGATTATATACAGTATAAAGTATAGATCCAACTCATTTTCTTCAAAGAACATCACTCAGTTGCCTCAACATTATATTAAACAACCCATCTTTTCCCACTGATTTTGAGATTAGACCTTTATCATATATCAAATCTCATAAATATTTAGGCCTATTTCTGTACTTTTTATTCTGGCCTATTGGTTAGTCTATCTTAATTATGGGGGCTTTATATGTTTTATATTTGGTAAATCCAACCCTCCCTCATTACTTCTTTTGTTAATCAAGTTTTCTTGGCTATATTTGGTTGTTTAGTATTATACATTAACTTCAAAATCTCATCTTGTTTACAAGACAAAACAAAATAATGCCAATTGTTGGGGAATCATGTTAACTTTACAAGTTAATTGAGAAAGTACTGGAATCTACCTTTATACGGTTCTACCCAAGAACTGGTATGTCCTTCCATTTGCGCAAGTCTTCTTTTGTGACCTTCTGTAGTGTTTCAAAGCTGTCTTCATATGGGTCTCATACATTTCTCATTTAATTCCTAGGTATTTTAATCCTTTTGTTGTTTATTTAATGCCTTTAAAACATCTATTATTTTCTGCAAACTATTTAACAAGCTGTGTAGTTAAGGGACTCTAATGCCATTTAGTTGTTTTTCTAAAGTGAAAATGAACCAGAAGTAAAGGGAAGAAAGACAAGGTGTGGCAACAAAGAAGGACAGAAGTGTGGACTTACTACTTAGCCCAAACAGTCCCTTGATGATGATGATGATGATGATGATGACCACCACTACCACCACCACCACCACCACGCTGGGCATGGAGCCTGCCTAAGATTCTCTCTCTTCCTCTGGCCCTCCCCCTACTTTCTCTTTCTCCTCCTCTTTTAAAGGAAGGAAGGAAAGAAGGAAATTAGCCCCTTCTGGTTATGTCTCCTTTAATGTCATTTTCCTTTTACGTCATTTTCTTTTTTTATCTTCATTTGCTGAAGTATCAGCAAATTTTTCAAGGTGAAAGAGAATATAACATAGATGTGGTATTTACCAGAGAAAACAGGCTATACCTTTAAATAATTTCTCATAACTATTCCTTTGTAAGCAAATTGGCAAGCAGTAAGAATAAATAAAAGACACTTTTTCCATGCTATAGTTTAGAAAGAAATAAGACTTACAGCAAAGAAACCCACAGTACAGTGTTTAATGTTAATTCCTTCTCTCATTAACCATCTCTAGCTTTTTTAAAAAGAAACACTTTGGAATTCTCTTTGCCACTGGTTAATATATAAACAAAGGCATTGCACTGGGAAGAGCACTGGTCTAGAAGGTAAGATATCTGGGTTTGAGTTCTATTTCTGCTGTCTACTAGCCAAAGGACTCACTAAATGACACTGCTCCCCAGTTTCTCCATATGTAGAATGACAAGATCATTCATAAAGTGACCTTTAAAGGTTCTTCTTTGGTTCTATGAATCAAAAATTCTATTCCTGCCTTACTAAACTACAAGCCCCTCAACGTTTTTTGACGGAAGGACTTTCTTTTTAAAATGTGCATGCACCTCTAAGACCGGTCTTGTCCATGAATGGGATAGGGTAACTGGCAGTCAGGTCATTTGGAAGGAATTGGAGGGAAGGAAAAAAAAAGGAGTTGGATAGTAAAAGTTTAATTAAGGTAATTTCAAGAGAGGAGGAAGGAATGATGGTGCTGGTTACCTAATAAATAATCTGTTTGGATTCTGTGACAGACAAGCTGGAAATGCTTACTATTTATAGATGAACTCTCATTACTACTAAAATATTAAAACAATTAAATAGTTCTTATAAAGTTAGACCTACAGATTCAGCATTATACTTGAAGAGACAAAACAAAGTGTTTAGAAACTGTGGCAATGTGTCCTATACCTTATCACAGCAGAGATTCTTTGAGATAGCATTAGTATTTAATTAATCCTAGGGCTTTGTAATCAGGAACAGCTTCCTTTCCTGGGCTAGACTTAATTGATCTTTTAAAAATTACATGAAAGTTTTAGAAAAATCAAGATATAAAAGATCAAAGGGTTATTTTACTATCTCCTTTATTTTGTAACCAAAGACAATATTCCTACTGCTAATGAACTTTTTTCTTTCAAGAATCTAAGCAAAAAAGAAAAAAAAAAAGAATCTAAGCAGTTCAGGAATGCTGCTCATTTACCCTGGGGGTGGACACACACCCACCAACCCTGTGGTAAACACCGGAAAACTGCTTGAAAGGAGAAGTCCTAATCTTCTCAAACAGAAGATCTTCATCAGAGCAAGAGCTCACTGCTCTCATCCTTACACTACAAGACAGGCCTTCTGTTTGCCTTCATTGGTGCAGTCGTCCCCCAAACATTTACTCGGTACAATCATGTGCACTATGTTGAATGCTTGTGATAATATGGTGTACAAGTGAAGGTCCCTGCTCTTACTGCATCTATGTTCTAGTGTTGAGAGAAAAAAATAATAAAAAAGGAAACAACAAAACAAACTGGATTTCAGATATACAAATGTGACTGGATAGAGGAGGGCTGATTTAGATTGGGTAGTGGTGTTCCAGCTGAGATCCATATGATAGGTCAGCCAGGTGAAAAACTAAGGGACAAAGTATTCCAGGTGGCGAAAAGTTCTCGAGGCAGCAAAACAGATTTGGAGTGTTTGCAGACACAAAGAAGTGTGGCTGGAAAATGGTAAATGTAGGGAGAGAGAAATAGATGAAATTCAAGAAGAAGCAGGCAGGGTCTAACTGACCTAGGGTCTTATGGGCCATGGTAAGGAACTTGGATTTTGCTTGATATTATTTCATATACCCTGACTATTCTCAGGTGACCTGAGTTTGCCTTTTGCCTTATCTCTTACCTTTCACTTCCTGAGACTGGGCTCTCTGCTTTTGCATTTTCCCTAGTTTTCTGCCTCTGCCTTTAATTCTGCTTATCTCAGGAAGGCTGACATGGCTTTGACATAAGCCTGAATTATGGTAAAATGTCATTCCGTCTATTTGGGGCAAAGGGCCCTTTAAAAAAAAGCAGGCTCTTATGTGACTGCACAGGTCACCTATCCACAAAGCTGGCCCTCATTTTAATAAATATTATTTTTTAAAAATGTTTTCTATGAATAAATGATTTCTGTCCTCATTTCACCTGGTCTGTCAAATATATAAACTTTTTCAAGATCTTTTAAATAGAGTAGCTCCTCAAACATGTGGCTTAAAGGAAGCTGCCAGGAAATAAGAAATTAGGATATCAAGATTTACTGAAACAACTTCATGATGTCACTGCAATCACTGAAAACTATGATTATCCAGCTTATTCTCAAACTATAATTCACTTGTTCTTACTATTTATTGAGATGCATTATTCTTCATATTATAGATATAAGGAGATTATTATAATATATAGAAGTCAAATAAACAGTTGTTAGTACTTTTGGAATAACTGCTAGATGTTTCACATTGCCAAATGGATCTATCTAGTTTTATTAGGCAAATAAATAGCTAAGAAATGCAGCGAAGTGACTAACATATTAAGATTTAAGTAGCAATTTCCTTAGTTTATAATATTATGCATTAAAAATACTAAAAAATGTAATTACAAACCACGTTTTTAACATGATACATCTTTATAATCTTTAAGTTTTCAGAAAGCCTAAGAACCAATAATGAGATAAGAAAATGTGTGACTGTCAGGGCGCCTGGGTGGCTCAGTAGGCAAGAGTCTGCCTTTGGCTTGGGTCATGATTCTGGAGTCTCAGGACGGAGTCCTGCATTGGACTCTAGCCTAGCAGGGAGTCAGCTTCTCCCTCTGACCCTCCCCCATTTCATGCTTTCTCTCTCCCTCTCTCTCACATAAATAAAATCTTTAAAAATATATTAAAAAAAAAAAAAAGAAAATGTGTGACTATCAAATGGTTTCTCGTTTTTCTTTTTTCCATTTATCCTTCTTTTCCCGCCTTCACTCATTTTGCTCGCCTCCCCAAATGGTTTGTATAATGAACAATTTTACCTATTATGTAAAAGTGGACATGATCATAGCTAACTAGGAAGGGTTCATAAGGTTTAATTACTTACTGCTAAAGAATGATATTATAAAGTAAAGGTGCCAAGTCTGAAATGTCAGTCCAGCCCCTAATAATTTAAGTTTGTAATCAACATCTCCACCTGCAGAACAGGGTTGTACTAACCTTGCCCTGAGGTGCTCCTATTCCATTCACGGTAGAACTCATTACTTGGCATTAGTTATCATAATGATTTATGCAATATCACAAGCATACTCAGACTCAAGAGAATCATAGCTAACACCATTTTACTGCTATCAAGATTACCTTGGGGGGCACCTGGGTGCCTCAGTGGGTTAAGTAAGCCTCTGCCTTTGGCTCAGGTCATGATCTCAGGGGCCTGGGATAGAGCTCCGCATAGGGCTTTCTGCTCAGCGAGGAGCCTGCTTCCCCCTCTCTCTCTGCCTGCCTCTCTGCCTACTTGTAATCTCTCTATCAAATAAATAAAATCTAAAAAAAAAAAAAAAAAAGTTACCTTGGAAAGGAATAGCTGCATTTGCAATTACAAAACAAAATAATAGATGCCAAGACAAAGACACTATTACTGACACATTTATACTGCTATCTATTGCTACATGGAAGGGGTGCCTGGAGGAAAAAAATAGTTAAGGGAATGTATCGTTGGTTTCAGTAACGTTAATATTTGCATGAGGTCTGAGTCTAGGCTGTTAAGAAACTCAACATATGACAGGTCTTATCCTGAAAACGCTGACAATCTGGTATAAGAACTTAGATAGATACAGGTGAAAAGATTTTCCAACATAAAACAATACAAATAAATTGGTAGAATCATAGCATCTTGGTTTTTGTGCCAGAGTAGGAAAGAGTCAGAAGATACTTGGATCTTAGTGAATAATTTTCTGGCCCTGTGAATACAAGTTAATCAATTACTCATACTCACTCAAGGTGACTACCATTACTCACCTCAATTGCCTCTATTTCCATTTTTGCCCCTCGTCCTTTAATGTGTTCTCCACAACATGACTGGCTTTTTCACATTAAAAAAAATGTGAATCAGATCATTATCACTTGTAGGCTTCAACCTAAATAGTAGTAGCTTCCTATTACTTTTAGAATAAAATCCAAACCCTGGGACATAGCTTAAAAGGCTCTGTATCATCTGTCCCCTAATACACCTTTTGACCTTATTTCCTACTACTTTCCTCCCTGCTCACTATGCTAGGTACATAGTGGCCTCATTTTTGTTCTTCAATGCTGTCTAGCTCTTACTTGCCTCTGGGCCTCTGCCCGGCTTGGAATTATCCTTGTGCAGGTAGGTTCCTTATCATCATTCAGGACTAGGCTCAAATGTCACATTTTCAGAAAGACTTAACTACCCCTTCTCATTATTATTCTCAATCACACTATCCTCTTCTATTGCCTCATTGTACTGATTGTTATCTGAAATTCCCTTATTTATATCTGTTACTTGATTATCTCCAGAGTCCCCCAGGAAAAAGTACACTTCAGAAAAGAAGTGATTGTATTTGCCTTTCTGTGTCCTGTAGTCCCAGTAGGTTGAGCAAGGTCTGGGCCATAGAAAAACGCAATAAATAAATTAAATGTTTTTTTTATTAAGTAAATATTATTTATGTATGTCTCCGACTTGGAGTCTCATCCTCATCATTCTCCTCATCCGTGAAAAGGGGGATAATTATACCCGCACCAGTCATTAGAAATAGAGCCTAACGTTTACTAAATTTTTACTACATCTCAAGCAGAGTGAAAATAAATCACTTTATGTGCATATTCTCATTTACTATTATTATTTCCATTTTACTAACAAGGCCACAACTTCTTACAGAGGTTAAATAGCTGGCCTAAGGACACAAGGCGACAGTGGGACGCAGGCATAACCCCAGAGCTGAACCTCAGAATGTGGGCTTTCCTTCACTCCTTTAAAAAGTTTCTAGAAGGACGTTTCCTTCCATTACAGCAAAATAGGCTGTGCCGTCTGCTCCCCTGAGGTCCTACTTTGTCCTGTGGGTCACGCGAAGAAAGGTACCACATTCCCCAAAGGGTTCTTTCCCAAGCTGAACACCCCCATTTCTTTCAATCCTTCCTTAAAGCATCTTCATGCCTTGGTCACTCTCCTCTAGACAAACTCGTTTGACTACGTCTCCCTGCTCCAGAACTGGTTATTTTAACTGGACAAATGGTTAAGGGGCATTAGAGACATGGCAGCCGATTTCCAGGGGCTGAGAAAATGCAGATGTGAGTGTAGTTGTGCGCTGTGGTGAACAGAGGCAGGCTTCCTGGAGGAGGTGATCACCGAGCTCAAGTCCAGGGCAGTAAGCAGAGGTGGGAGACTAAGGGCCGCTCGGTCGAGACAAAGAATGGTGCGGTGAGTTTAGGAAGACCAGGGACACAAGCTCAAATGATGATGTGTTTGCACCCCGCGGAGCGCATGGCGTTTCCCTAAAAGTAACTTTGAATAAGCACTGGAGGGAAGCAAAGTGGGAGGAACAGTCATGAAGCAAAACGCGAACTTACCCGAAGTCTGGTAACCCGGCCTCCGTAGCCCGACTGCCAGCGCCACCACCTGAGGAGTCCTGTAGCCAGAGCAGCGGCAAGCTCCTCCCAGTTGTCGCGAGACTGACCAACCCTCGCGAGATCTGTCCTCTCGTCTCTGATGCCGGGAGCTCTCTCCGGGCGCTATGGGAGGGCTTTGGCGTCCGGCGTGGAGGTACGTTACTTTCTGTGGCTGGCGCTGGACTCACCCTGGGTCCTCGACCAAGGTTGCCGAGAGCGCAGAGCCGTGTCTCAGGCCGGGAAGGAGTGGGACAGGAAGTGCTGAGAGAGGGCTGAGGCGGCTTGGGACTTGGAGGCGCCCGAACCCGGGCCCAGACCTGGCCCTGCAGCCGTCGCGGCGGCCGAAGAGCACGAACCCTTTCACACGCGCGCAGGAGGAGGACTGGCGGCGTCGGAACAAAACGGTCCTCACGTACGTGGCCGCCGCCGCCGTGGGCATGCTGGGGGCGTCCTACGCCGCCGTGCCCCTTTATCGGCTCTATTGCCAGGTAGGGGCTGGTGCTGCCTCTTGGGCGGTGTCATCAGGAGGGGTGGAGGTGCAAGCCAGGTCCCTGGACAGCGATATCTCCTCCGTGTCAGGTTGAAGGGTTTGAGGTTGGCTACCAGAGGGGAAACAGGCTTTAAAAAGTACTTACCCAAACTTACCGGAAGAAGTTAGTGGTGAAGCTACAAGTAAAACGCAAGCCCCTATAGCAGTCGTGCTTATACCGACCACACTGGAGTGGAATTCCCTATCTCTTGAGCTACACCACCGAAAACAGCCGCAGCCTATACTTTTCTCTCAAGCAATCTGCCTTACTCTTTGGCTGCTCACACATGTGTTCGCTTCTAAAATATAAGTTACATTAGTACCTTCCTTCTGTAAACTCTGTATGGTTTATGTGCCAAGGTTAACCCTGGAAATGGGAGTATGCTTGTAAATTGGGCTTAAACTGGAAGTACTTTTAATTCATACAAAGAGGCATGAGTTAGGCATTTTGGGGCTTCCCTCCACAGTTGATACCTAAGTATAATCTGCTTACCCAGGGTCCCCTTTTAGATCAGAAACCCCAATTCAGTTCTTCACGCGTGGTCCCCCAGAGAACCAGCGTCACTTCACCTGTGAACTTGACTGCACATTGTTGAGTCAAGTGCCAGAACTACTGAATCAGAAAGTCTGGGAGAGGGTCCCAGCAATCTGTGTTTTAAATAAGTCGCCTAGCTGATTTTGATGCAGACTAGTATTTGAGAACCATAAATAAAGGCAAACTTTACGTATTTCACATATATTAATTCTTAAGTAGTAGTTTGCTGCTTTGGCTGGGCATTAGGTTCACTAGTGAAGCTTCTTGAATAAACATGTTTAGGGCTTCCTCACCCCAGAGATTCTGATTGGGTCTGGGAAGAGGCCAGGAATTTCTGTTTAAAAAACATAAGTGAGAGCTACATTCACTTCATTCACTAAGTGTTTGATAGTGGTTCTCCCAACTTTGTTGTGAAGGGGAATCATTTGGAGAGCTTTTAAAAATCCTGACACCCATGGGGCGCTTGGGTGGCTCAGTGGGTTAAAGCCTCTGCCTTCAACTCAGGTCATGATCTCACGGTCCCGGGATCTAGCCTGCATGGGCATTGGGCTCTCTCCTCAGCGGGGAGCCTGCTTCCCCCTCCCTCTCTGCCTGCCTCTTTGCCTATTTGTGATCTCTCTCTCTCTCTGTCAAATAAATAAATAAATAAATAAATCTTTAAAAAAAAAAAAAATCCTGACACCCAGGTCACATTCCTAACCAATTAAATCAGCATGTCTCAGAGAGGGAGTCGAGTATTCGTAATTTTTTAAAGATTCCTTAGGTGATCCCAAGGTATAGCAAAGTTTGGGAATCACTGGTTAACTGCCAGTGTTGTTAATGCCTGGCTTCTCTTCTTCTTTTGGAGATTAAATGCTATTTTCCATAATGACTAAAACAGAAGTCTAAAGGACTTTTCAGTCTCCTAATATTAGCATTTATGGGGTATGCAATAGCTTGATTTGGGAGGATGAGTAGAGAATGTGAATTAGTTTTCATCAGAGGGCAGTCTGGACCTAGCATGAATCCCCAAACTAGCAGTTGGTTAAATCATAAACAAAACTGAATCCAAAATATCAAGAGATTTATACTTATAAATCTCCGTAAACCATGAGGGGAGAAGGGGTCAGTTTTATTCTTCAGGGAATATTTAGTAATGTCTGAAGACATTTTTGGTTGGCATAACCTAGGAGGTGAGCAGGGGGGCGTGCTACTGATGTTCTAGTGTATAGAGGCTAGGGATGCTCCCGAACATTCAACACAGCACAGGACAGACCCTCCCTCCTCTCTCCACCAAAAAAATCCAGAAAAACCCAAAGAATTATCCAACCCGAAATGTCTTTAGTGCCACAGTTGAGAAACACTCCGTTTCACACTTAGTGAATGACAGTATTTTGTGTGCAGATGCAGGGCAGGACAGTAAAAATTGTAATTTGTAATCCTAAACTTAAATCAAGTTGGATGTTACACAGTGACATTTCCAAAAGAGCCTCTCCAGGTGCCTGGCTGGCTCAGTGGGTTAAAGCCTTTGCCTTCAGCGGCTCAGGTCATGATCTCAGGGTCCTGGAATCAAGCCCTGCATGGGTGCTCTGCTCAGCGGGGAGCCTGCTTTCCCCTTTGCCTGCCTCTCTGCCTACTTGTGATCTCTCTCTCTCTCTGTCAAATAAATAAAATCTTTAAAAAACAAAACAAAAAACCAAAAGAGCCTCTCTTTCACTTTTGGAATCACAGAACTTGAGAACCAAAAATAAGGAATTATATAAACAGTTTAATACAGTGACCGCATGTTTTGAATATGGAAAATATAGCCCCCCCAAAAGTAAGATTTATTCAGTTCTTAGAGCTAGTTAGTGGCAGAACTAGACTAGAGCCCAGGACATATTTTCATTGCCCTTTTCTGTTCTTAAGTTACCTAATTATCAAATTTGCAAATTTGAAGAATCTATATTGAAAGACTGCCTGTCAGAAAGAATATATTAAGGAATCTTTATTCAAGTGACTCAAATTCTTCAGGAGTTACATCTTAAAACTTAAGCATTATAGCTCTCTTGGGCAGACGAATTTACTTATTAAACAGGATAAAGGCTTACCCTAGCAGCTTTTAGGTTTATGATGTTAATTTAGTAATGTTGCGTGGCAGTTGAGTGCAGTTAGTTGACTTGTGTAATACGTGGAAGATAGTAATAACTACATTTTGCTGGGAGTCTTCCCCTAGCCTCAAATTTGGTATTTTTTTCCTAGTATAGTAACAGATTAATTATCCGGAGACCAGAATTCTGGCAACCTCAAGCATCAGAAGAATGATGACCCTGGAAGTAAGGATTTTTTTTTAAACATCTCTGATGATAAGGAGATAATTAATGGCAATGAAGATAGGCAAATGTCAGACACAGAGATTATTCTGTTGTCTTGTGATTCATTCAGTTGCCAAAGGGATCAGTTTTTCTGATTAACCAATGATATTTATAAAAGCTATACTAAAGTACAGAAAAAAATTACAAAAACATTTACCAACATGGAAAAATTATGCTTAAGAAAAGCAGAATACAGAAGTGAAACTACAAACTAATCTGTGCTATTAAAATCATGATACAGAAAAAGAACAGACAGGACTATGGATAATAGAATTAATTAGCTTAATTGAAATGATAGGGTCGTGGGTATTTTTACTTCTATTAATGACTAATAGTGTATATGAAACATTAGCATTAAGTAGGAATATGTTTAATTGAAAGTTAAGCTAAAATTTTGAGCTATATGAGTGGGGAGTCTGCTTTCTCTCAAATGACTCATTTTTTACTGTGTCCAATAACCAAGTGATTACTGAAAAATTTTAAGTGATTTTATTTATATTCTAACAAATATAGGCCCTTGACACCCCAAATGGTAATCAAGCCATTGACATATTCATAGGAAGTGGTCAGTGACAGTAAATAAACTGGGCTTTACTAGATTATTGTTTTTTAAATTTGTTTTTATCCAATAAACCATCACCTGAAAGTATTATTTGACATATTATCCTGTAATCTTTTTTTTATCCTGTAATATTCTTAATATCTTTAATACCTAGACTACTGGTCTTGGAGGATCAGCAGTAGCAGGTCATTCATCAGACCAGATTGAAAACATGGTGCCTGTTAAGGATCGAATTATTAAAGTCACCTTTAATGCAGATGTGCATGCAAGTCTCCAGTGGAATTTTAGACCGCAACAAACAGAAATATATGTAAGTGACTATAAAGTAGTTATTAAAAGATTATTTTTTTCATTGTAAAAATTACTTTCATCACTTAAACTGTTTCACAATTTAGGAAATACTCGTAAACTTAATCTCAAAATACTAAGACTCCATTAATGTAATTCTTTTATTCTTACAGACTTTTGACAGTGCCCTATACCTAATGTAACAGTATACTTCAAATGATACTGTAGTAAAAGTTTGGAACAATGGAAAACGTCATTTGTTATTAGAGTCATATTACGAATTCACTCTCTGAAGCTATGTGGTTGACTTTCTTCAGGTCTAGATAAGGGGGAAAAGTTGAAAATCATTGATTATAATGAAAAGTAGTTTATTGATTTATATCAAAAATATCCCTGTCTCAAAAAAAAAAGAAAATTGAGAAGCTTTGACAGAATCATATTAAATAGTCATGTTCTACTTCAGAAAAGCTATAAAAGCTTAAAAGTTTCCTAAAATCTTGACTAACTGGAATCCTAGAGGATTTAATTAAAATTATTTCATGAACTGAGGAATAGCCAGAAAAGCTTCATTTTTGAAGCATTTCAAAAAACTGGAAAACCCTTATAAATATTGGTGTCCGCCCAGGTTAGTAAACATTACTGAATCTCTTCAATGATTGAGGGTTTTATAGGTTATGATTTTTAATATTCTAATCACATACTAGTATATAAGATATTAGTGGCTAAATTGGTATAAATGACAGTATCCTTTGGAAATTATTTTTTTTTAAGCCTTGCAAGTTTTAAAAATGTGTTCTCTCAAAAAGAATATTCGTGCTGTTTGGTTAAATAAAAGTTCTATTCAGTCAGTTTTATTCTGGTAATAAGTTTAATTTACTCTAGTTGGTAACCTCTTAACAATCTTTGTCAGTCATAGGGTATTTAGGTATACGTGTTAAGTCAGGGTTGGGCTGTGATAGGTTTGGCTGTCCTTGAACATTTTAAATAATTTAATTTGCATATTATTGCTTGAAGACCTCAGATATACAAAAGGACAATCCACAATTATGTATAGAAAACTGGTTCCACTGACATATGCAAGTAAAATTTGAAAACCAGATATTCACGGGTAGTACCGACAATTTATTTTGCCGACCCGCAATATTAAAGTATTGTGGTCTGATGGATAGGAAAAATAATATGACTAGTATAAGGGAAAGGAGGAGCTGTGAGATTTGAAGTATTGATAATGTGTATTTCCTTAAAACAGGTAGTGCCAGGAGAGACTGCACTGGCGTTTTATAAAGCTAAGAATCCTACAGACAAACCAGTAATTGGAATTTCTACATACAATGTTGTACCATTTGAAGCTGGACAGTATTTCAATAAAATACAGGTACAGCTTATATATACAAACTTTAGTATTAAACTTACTGCAGTGTTTAGTAGAAACTAATTTTTGAAAATTCATTTCTTCTAAACATTAAACTTTTTTTCCATTGCTTAAACAGGTATGCAGAGGTTGAGGTGAACCAAATGGGTATCTCCTTTTAAAATTAGAAGAGGAACAGGGTGCCTGGGTGGCTCAGTCAGTTAAGCATTGGAGTTTTGATTTTGGTTCACGTCATGATCTCGGGGTTATGGGATCAAGCTTGGCAGTGGGCTCTGTGCTCAGCTGGGAGTCTGCTCCAGATTCTCTCTCCCATTCTCTATCTGCCACCCCCCAAATTTGTTGAGTCTCAATATTTTTTTATATTTTTTAACATTTTATGAGTGAGAGAGCATGTGCGCATGCTCACAAGTTGAGGGGAGGGGCAGAGGGAGAAGTAGATTCCCCACTGAGCAGGGGGAGCCCACTGAGTCTCAATTTAAAGCAAAATCAAAGTAAAAATCAAAGATACTGTCATACTGTCTCAGAACTTAGATTATATTTATTTTTTTATAATACTCAATTGTATGCTTACTAAAGCCAAGAAATGGACCATTATTATTATTTCTATTATAACAGAAACTAAAGAAATACCTTTCTATAACTTCTAGTGCTTCTGTTTTGAGGAACAAAGGCTTAATCCACAAGAAGAAGTAGATATGCCGGTGTTTTTCTACATTGATCCTGAATTTGCTGAAGATCCAAGAATGGTGAATGTTGATCTCATCACTCTTTCCTACACTTTTTTTGAAGCAAAGGAGGGGCAGCAGTTTTCGATTCCAGGCTATAGTTGAAGTCAGCTCCTAAGTCCTGCTTCAGATTTGTGATTTTTGAAAAATCATGTATCTAGTCTTCTCAGGGGAGAAATATTCTACAGTAATATGAAGGTACTTTAAATATTATTTAATGCTATTTTTTTCCAACTAATTTACCCTACTTAAAATCAAACGGTTTCTATCATAATGAATCTACATGCCTATTTGAATGTATGACTGTTCAAAGCCATAGAGTAATATAATACTGAAAGTAATACTGATAAGTAATAATTAGAGAAACTCCTGTTTCTTAAATATGTAGGCATGGACTTGATGGTTCAGTTTAATTCTATTTGCTTCCCTTACAGATTATTAGCCCTTCATACTTTTAGCAGTGAATATTTTTGTTATTCCCAGGGTTATTTGTTTTAGGCTCCAGGTCATAACTTCTGCCCATTTTTATTATTTCTAAAATAGTTGGTCACTACTTTTTTCTTTTACTGTGAATAGTCACTACTTTAAAAGTCCAAAATGGAGGAAGAATCAGTGAGCCCTAAACAGCTTGCCCAGCGATTACATACTGACTTCAGATTTGACTATTTTTCCTTTAGGCACTAGAGATATTTTATATTCTGAAATTTGGGCATCATGAAATGAAATAAAATGCACAGATATGTTTACTAGTATTATAGCATTTCCTGTGATATGTTCAGGTTCCTGAATGTTAAAATATAAGTGTGGAATTGTGAAGACTCATATCAGAAGTTCTATAAACAAACTCTGTAAAAAAAAAAAAAAGGTGTATTAAATTGTTTTAATAGTAATTTGTCATTGTAATTTATGGCATAAATGAATGCGCAATTTATTCTGAATGTTTTCCAGTAGTGTTTGTTCCAAATAGAAATGTTACAGTAAAAAGGGGAGAAAGAAGAGCATCTAGTATTATAAAGAATTATATTTAAAGGCAACTTTAATAAAGAGTCCAATGACCTCTTCAGGGTATCTGAAATATAAACTACAATCATGAAGGCTTTTACAAGTTATAATTCTAAACAAGTATTATTTATAAAAAAAGTACAAATTGACTTTTACATTCAACTTAGTTAAATGAAGGCACTCAATAGTCTTCATAATTATTTTGTAATAAAATAATCTTCATCTACACTTATCACAGCCATGTGAGGATTTCTTTTCAAGGTAGGAAGAAGCCCTGTGAAACCTAAGTTGCTTTCATTAAAGTAGTTGGCCTCAGTACAATGGATTTTTCTTCTGCTGAAGTTTTAAGTGAATATATGTTACAACCAAGTTCTTTTGAGATAAAGTTTAAACTGTGGTCGGGAAGCATAAATGTTCCTGTGGAATTGTTACTCTTCTGTGAAGCTTCATTATCGCAGAGGAGAAGTGTTCCACCAAGCTTCTGATGTGCTGGTAGGTCTTGTCTTCTGGGCCTCAAATCTGCACAGGGTCTACCTTTTAGAGAGTTGGCACCTCTAATGTAGTTAGTGAGCTGGTCATCCACCTTCCCCTAGAATAAAAAGAATATAGCCACGCTTCGTCCTTTCCTTTTCTTTCCCCATTCCTCCATAATGAGAGAGTCACAATCTAATGCAGAAAGGTGGGTATGTAGTACTTCCATGGGGGTGGGTATGAAGGAAATAAATAAGGTTAATGGGTTACTGATGGCCATACATTAATTAGTAAATAAAAGAGGATGACTAACAGAGCAAATAGGAAGAATCCAGGCCTCTCTGGATGAGCAATGAGTGAGTTTCACCAGATAATAGGTATTAACTGTACGTAAAAGATAAATGTCTATTTCATTGTAAAAGATAAATGTCTATTTCATTGCTAAGAAGTTTCTATTGATCATTATTTTTGTTAGCATTAATATTTCTATACCATAAATCAACTTCTACACTCCAAAGGTTCATTATTTTAGCTAACAAGCTCACAAAAATTATATTTCATTAGAGTTTGATTAGGAGAAACTTTCATACTAAGATTTCACTCAAAGTGTCAGACCCAAATGGCCTTTATAAAATATAAATATTGAAAACAAAATGACAATTACACTGGAATTCTATAGAATGGGGAAAGTATGTTGTATAAGTGAAAGTCTACCTCAACAGTCACTATGACTTTGAGCTCCTTTCTGCTGATGAACAACAATTTCTTCATAAACAGCTCTGAAACAAACAAATCATCATGGCAAAAGGGTTATTATATATTAAGTACTATTTTAGCTTTTAACTACCAACACCTTAACTAAAAATCTGGTTTATTTTTTAGGTATTCAGTCTGTATCAGTGAATAAAAACAGATCTCTGCCCTTGAAGCTTATATTATATTAGCTTTCTTAGAGCCTAATGTAATTCCCATGTAACTTATAAATATGTATCTCCTATAACCAATTCATTTTAGTTGTGACTCAATGAAAACTGTGGCTCAAATTTGGACAGTTTGCTTTCTGCTTTACCAAAAAAAAAAAAAAAAACCCACTAAATTTTTCAGTTTTTCAGGTTTCAAAGCATTTAAAGATACTAACATTTTACCTTTTTAACTGATGTTATTACAGTTGCTGAGCCCCCTTCAGCTTAAAATTGTCACCTCTATACTTCATTTATAGTAATTTTTTTATGGCATCATTCAGTGTTTCCTATTTGTCTTACATAGGCCTCTAGCTAAGAAAACATCTAAACCTACAAATACAACATTGATACAGTATAGCAAAACATGGCTGGGGAAAAAAAATCTTATAAAAAAATCATAGCACTATGAAGCCATGTTCACCAATATCGTGGGGCCCAGCATGGTCCAGAAATTTTAAAGTGTTTCCACAAAGCTTTTTCAACTTCTTTCACTCTTCAAATCTCTGGTCCCCCTCCTCTTACCACTCTTGGTCAGAAATCTCACTTAAAAGTAAATTAAATGCCTTGGTATGGAAACTTTCTCATCTCCCTATCACCGAATCTTCAAGTCTTCTTCATCTTCTTCATCTATAACACCATCTGCTTCTGTGATCCTACCATCCTACCTACACCTGGCTTCTCAAACATGCTACTCACTTAGTCTTCCCCCTTTTTGAACTTCTGGCCTCCGTCATTAGATCCTACTGGTCAGCATTCACAGATGCTCCAGCATCTCCCATTTTCTAAAATAAGATAGTTCTCAATTTCATGTCTACTTGGAGTGATCATCTCAGTAACCTCTAGCTACAAGCCATTGTCCACCATCCTTTCATGTGGAAGTTTATAGTGTCATCCACACTGATCATCTCTACTTCCTCTCCTCTGTTAACGCACTAAAATCTGGCTTCTGTCCCCATCAATGTAGCAAAACAGCTTACACCAAGGATTTCCTTCTGCTTAATTCATTAACTAGTTTTCAGTCATCATGTCCTCTTTGATCATCACAAAATCATCACAGTTGTGCACCCCCTCCTTCTGGTTTCCAAATTGGTCTCCACATCTGCTAATAATAGGTTCCCTATTGCTCTCTTTGCTCTTGGCTTTGGCCGTTCCATTTCCTTGAATGTGCCTAAACTTTCTACTTAGTGTCTTTGTACCCTTTGTTCCCTGGGCCTGAACACTGATTCCCAAACTTGTCACCTGACTAATAATTGCAGGTCTCAACCTTAATGTCACTTCCTTAAGCTTTCTCTAGCCCTCATTTAAATTAGTTCAACCTGTTACAAACTTTGAAGTCACAATGTTCTTTCATACCATTAACACAAATTGTAAATATATGTTTGCCTGTTTTCCTTTTTTTTTTGAGTAGGCTCCATGAATATGGGGCTTGAACTAATACCCTGAGATCAAAACCTGAACTGAGATCAAGAGTCGGATACCTAACTGACTGAGCCACCCACGTGCCCTCATTGCTTCTTCCACACTAGATTTAACCTCCATAAGGATAGGGAGGATGCCTCTCATTCAGCATTATCAATTAGGCATCAGTGATTGTCCTTGGCACATAGTGTTCAAAAATTTGCCAGATGAATCATGTGCACATGTATGTATACAACTTTATAAATATTGTACTCATCCTACTAAAACAGAAGTTCTTAACCTAGGGTTCATGGACAACTGGTGATGTGAAAATTCCAGAACTTTTTCTACAAGGCTTTGTGGTTTTCCTTAGGGAGAAGTTCCTAAGGTGAATTTTAATGGAATGAGACACCCTACCCCTCAGAAAGTTAAGAACCACAATGGTAGAGAATTCCAAAGCTCCACCTCTCCAGCTTCTCTACTCTCTCTCTCACATTTATTCCAGTTTTTTATTTTTGGCAATTAACTTTTAAATGCATGGCTTAAATTCCACATAGGTCAAACACAACACAGAGCTGTAGGGAAGATACTGCCTAAAGGCTACCAGTTTCTGAACAATGGTTTCTATAAACTTGCTTTAATCCTTTTTAACAATTCTGGGGGTAATTGTCAAAGTATATTAAAGCTCTACTGAACCTACTTACTGTTGCATAAATATTTATATACACTTGACCAACATGAAATCATAAAAATAACGCTCTAAGGACTTCAAGTTAAGAAGACATGTTTACACTAATGCTTTATTAATCCGTTTTAAGTTGACATATAGAGTGAAAATGAAAAACAATTTTTTTCTGATTAGTAGTTAGAGAACAGTTAAAATAATCCATCAATGTGGTATTACTTATGTCACCAATCAGTGAATATAGTGCCCTTCTCAAGCTGGAGAGAACCTGACTTTCTCTGAAGGCATCTATGAGGAACCCATTAATGTATCTGATGGTTCTGGTTATTTCTTAATGTGCAGCCCCAGCATTTTTATTTTTTAGTCATAAGGCCGAGCACAATAAGACCATTAAGAGCAACAGCCTCCATAAAACCTCTTAAGTCACTTTTAATAAGGTCATCAATTTCTGCCAAGACCTAAACAAACTTAAATGTATAACCAAGCCCTGTTAGCTCTGTTACCAAAGGGAACCAAGAGGAAAAATAAATTAATCATTTTGTAATTGACTTACTCAGTAGTGACAGCAGGAGCTAAGGGATCAAACTCCATTACCTCGTAGTAATTGGGTGGCTGGAGATCATTCTTTGTCATTGCTTTAGGCAAAAAAAAAAAAAAAAAAAAAAATACCAACCAGTAAACACACATTGTATTTTCCAAGAACACATGCACAATTAATATTTTCTATGATTCAGACTTCAAACATTAGGCCCTAAGAAACTTTGACAACCAGGAATAAATACAACTGGTATTCTAATGCTACTCCCACATGCAACAAATCTATGTATAACAAAATGTCTTCCAAACTTCAGCTGAAGATTCATTTACTTCAGCATTCCAAATACAATATTCAGCACTACACAAGCATTATTAGATTATACTCTAATGTTGGTCATGATGGTATCTGCTATGAATTTTACTTCATGGAACTTAAAAAGGCACATGAAGTCCTCATTCTTCCTCTCTATAAACCTATTTTCAATCAGAAGTAAATCTCTGGCAGACTGTTATTCTCACCAGTTTTCTTTTTCAATGCAAATAATAGGTCTCAAGTACCTGGATGATTGCTGGGCAAGGAAGGCAATCTCTGGCTTGATGGTGTTGCTGGAATGTTCTGCAGACTAACTGGCTGTAGTACTGAATTTGAATATTCTGGAAACTGAAGAAAGCATAGCACAATGTTCAAATAAACATTCTACCTTAAGGTTTTCTTTAATATTTAGATTCCTGGGCCTCTAAGTGGCACTATTCAAGAACCATATACTCCCAAATTGGACAAGAATTAGAAATTACAAACCATTACTTTTTTAGGTAATAACCATTTATAACACTTACTACTTTTCTCTCTGGTTCCTTGCCCACTCTACCTCATTTCCCATACAAAATGTAAAATTAATATGTTGCTTTAAATATATATATATATATGGCTCGGCCTAGCTTCTGTTGTTTCCCGTTGACTAAAAAAAAATCTCAGGAAAATAAATCTTAACCCTACAGATGGGCATAAGGTGATAACATCAAATCAGGACTGATAAACTTTCTTCTTGTAAACAACCTTATTCATTTCACAAATAGGTCCTGGGCACCTACTAGGTGCCAGGAACTATAAATAAAATAGGTCAAATCCCTGTACCCTTGAAGCAGACAATCAACAAATGTAAACAGATATCCGATAAAAAGTACTCTAAAAAACAAAACCACCCAGGGTAACAGGGAGAAGAAAGGCTGAGGTAGATGGGGTGGGCTATTAACTGTGATAGTAGTGGTCAGGGAATGCCTCAACATTAGAGCCCTGACTGATGTGGGTGCTGGGAGTACCTGAGGGGACACAAGGTCATCTCTGAAGCAGACGAGACCAGTCTGGAGTAGAGTGAGCCAAGGAAGTGAGGTTAATTTAGAGAGGTAATGGGAGAGGTGAGATCAGCATTTCAGATTTTTACAGAGTAAAACAAGAAGAAAATCATAGGTGGCTTTAGAGCAGTTAAGTAATACATGACTTTACTTTTTTTTTTTTTCTCCTCTCCCAAGACTGCTCTGGTTTGAGAATAGATTATATGATGGGGATGGGAATGGAGAGGGAGGTGAAGGCTGAAGCAGGGTAACCTGAGGAGGCCACTGCAATATCCGTCTGATGGCCTGGACTGGGATGCAGAAGTGGAGGCAGTGAGAAGTGGCTAGATAATAGGTATTTATGCTGTGAAGGGAAAAGGTGAAAAGATAGAGGTCAAGCACTGTTTTCCAAGGTTTTGACTTAAGCAACTGAAATAGTGGAGGGGACCTTTACTGGGGGCGGGGGGGGGGGTGCGTGGGATAGCCTGTAGGAAGTGCATGTGGAGAGCCAGGACTGAGAAGAACGCAAAAAGAACATAAAGAGAGGTCCTAACAAGGGCTGTATCACCATGTTACAGAACATCTAACACAACACTGAACAGAACGTGAGATTTAATGACCAGGAATTCCTTCTCAGCCATGATAATCTGCTGACTGGGTGTGCTGCCCAGGAAGGGTTTCATTACTTACACTTTCATATGTAGGACTTGAGGTGATGTTTTGGCTGGTCCTTTGGGTAAACCTAGGAGAGCACGAAAAGACAGCTTGATTACCCTACAGTGAGAGCACAAATGCAAAAAGATGACTTCCTACAAACAAAACCTAAAATGTACCTTCAGACTGCAATGAAATATTAATTTTCTGTAACAACTGCCATCTGGTTTCGGTGCCCATCAGCTTGTGCCCAAATACCAAAGATAATAAAGACGGCACTATCCGGTGGCAGTGGTAGCTCTGAGATCCTGAAGTATACATAATATACTAGTGACAACAAGCTATCAGTTTTTCCATCAGAGAAGCTACCACCCTGCCATTTCCTGAAGGATGAGAAGCAATCCGGAGTAGAGGTTAGGAAGGAGATGGGAAGGGCCCTGGTTCTATGTAAGACAGAACACACACACTTTGCCCTGTCTCTGCCACTGACAGCAACTATAAAACCTGGACAGGATCCATGGGGCAAATATTTGAGGGCTGCAAAGTAAATAGTTACAGGATGACTGGGAAAGAAGACTGGATTTTGAGTATCACCAAACCAATGTGAATTTTACTTTTTTTCTCCTCTTGTATACCCAAACCTGAATGTAATGTAGCCTAAAACCCAAGAGTGGGCAGTGAGACAGTTCCTGAAGAAGCCCTTTTGTTCTCACTCAAGGAGCAGGAGACAGAAGTCCTAATGCTCAGAGATGGTGTAGAAATCCCTTTTTCCCTTTTTCCTTTTTCTTTCTGTTCTCTCACCCTCTAAGCCTGAGGCAATCCCAAGTGGCTGCAGTGACAAGCTAGAGGGACCCTTATTCTCCAACAACTATAACTGTGATCCCAAGGACAGTGCAAACTCTGTCTTGTTGTTTTTGTCTTCTCTGTCCCACCACTTAGTCCCAGACACATGCACGGTCAAGGGAATGCACAGCATATAATAGGGCAACTGAATCTCCAGCTTTCTGACTGGAGGACCAAAAAGGCAAATCCTAGAAAAGCAAAGCACCAGAGAAATAACAAAAAGGGGAGAATTCAGAAAAATCTTAAAGTTGTTTGTGACATCCTGGGCTCACTTCTTGATCTGTGCCTCTGTGGATTTGATCCCCGTCGGGATGCAAAAGATACTGAGAACTAAACACACAGCGATCCAGACCTCAGAGTGGCACACATGAGACAGATCAGAAGAGCACAACAAAGCTTTGAAAACATAACTACTTTGGAACCAGCGACCTCCACATTACCAAATCTAGCACAAAGGCAGGAGGCCAAAGCTGAGGCATGAACCTAAGGAGGTTGTTTGCCTTCTAAAATCAAAACAGCCCCACCCCTGACAGAATGTAAATAAGAGCAAGTGTATCACAACATTAAAAATGCCCAGGATACAATCCAAAATTACTAGGCATGTGAAGAACTGGAAAAATCTCAACAAGCAAAAGAAAAGGCAATCGACAGAAGTCAGTATCAAGGGAACACAGATGTTAAAATGATCTCAGGTTTTAAAGCAACTATTATACAAGTGTGTCAACAGGCAACTGTGAACACTCATGGGGAAAAAGATGGAAAAACAGAAAGTCGTTTCAAAGAAAAATAAGATACAAAGAAGAGCCAAATAGTAACTTTAGAATAAAAAATACAATAACTGAAGATTTAAAAATTTACAGAATAAGTTCCCTAGCAAAATGGGGATGACAGAGGAAACAGGCAGCAGAGGAGTCCAAGATGGCAGAGGAGTAGGATACCTTAGTTTTGTCTGGTCCCGGAAATTCAGCTAGACAGCTATCAAATCATTCTGAACACCTGTGAACTCAACCCGAGATTCAAGAAAAAAATAGCTGCAACTCTACAAATAGGAAAGGGACCACTTTCTGCAAGGTAGGAGGTGTGGAGAAGTGAATCTGAGGCGATATATTGGAAGATAAACCATGGGAGGAGGGAGCCTTCGTAAGCTGGCTACCTAAAAGTGATAGAGCAGCAGAGTGCAAAATCGGAACTTTTAGAAGTCTGCTCTGGTGAGGGACATTCCAGTCTGAAAGGCACTCCAGTGGCAAAGCCAGGCAGAATCTTAGGTGGGACGGTGTGTTGTCCCAGAATGAGGGTGCTAAATGAGGAAGATAAGCAGCCATGAATACTTTATCCAGCAAAGCTGTCATTCGAAATAGGAGAGATAAAGAGCTTCCAGGACAAATAGAAACTGAAAGATTTGTGATCACTAAACCAGACCTACAAGAAATATTAAAGCAGAGGGGCACTTGGGGGGCTCAGCTGGTTAAGCATCTTCCTTTGGCTAGGGTTATGATCCCGGGGTCCTGGACTCAAGTCCCACGTTGGGCACCCTGCTTAGAGGGGAGTCTGCTTCTCTCTCTTCTTCTGCCCCTTCTCCCTGCTCATGCTGTCTCTCAAATAAATGAATAAAATCTTAAAAAAATCTCCCAGTCCTATCGGAAGAATAAACATTGTTAAAATGTCTATACTGCCCAGAGCAATCTATACTTTCAATGCCATCCTGATCAAAATTCCACCAGTTTTTTTCAAAGAGCTGGAACAAACAAGCCTAAAATTTGTATGGAAC
>CM052804.1:24930787-24944881 GCA_028533885.1 Nasua narica | reverse complement strand
GAGACTGTGGACTCTGAGCAACAAACTGAGGGTTTTGGAAGGGAGGGGGTGGAGGGGTGAGCCTGGTGGTGGGTATCGAGAAGGGCACGTATTGCATGGAGAACTGGGTGTGGTGCATGAACAATCAATCTTGTAACACTGAAAAATTAAAATAAACATATTTGGGGAGAAAAAAAAATCTCCCAGTCCTATAAGGATTACTAGTAAGTAATTAGTAAACCTTACTTATTCTTGTTAGCCTGTTGCCTGATAGTAAGTGGACTATAAATATGACCTATTACACTTTATCCCATAATCATGGTTTTTCAAGATTCCTTTTTGTTAGAGTAATTCCATCACTCATTTGTTCCGTGATGGTGAACAACAAACACAGAGGGGTGGAAAATTCTCAAGACTCTTAACATATCTCTGATGGCTGATTTTGCCTTTCATATGTCATCTCTGGTACAGTATTTAACCGACAGTACACACGTTAGGTAACTCTAGTGCTTCACTTCTTGACACTAAGACACTGATTTAATTACAGTTTCACTCCGGTATAAGTCCTTTTGACAATTAGGAAACTGATACAAAAGTCATGGTCTAAAAAACAAAATACTGATATTACACATTATCTTTTATTCCAGTGAATTCTAAGAACTATAATTATTTTGATATCTGGATGTTGGGTGGACAAACACTGTAGGGTTTCTGATCAGCAAAGTACTGCTTTATGACTCTCCTGGAATGCTTTTTAAAACTAAGGAGTTCTACTACTGAGTCAGAATTTTGGGGGGCCGGCAATTTTACTTTTTAATAATCCATCAAGTGATTTTTATGCACATTCAAGTATGAGATCCCCGATACTACGGATTAAAATAAGCAGCTATTAGCTAGAATTTGATATTTTTATAAGCTTTACAGAGACATTTTTATAATTGGATTTCATCTATATAATCACTCCTCATTACACAACACTATTTGCAGAATAAAGGTAAACAGAATCAGTTACTTTATAGCACATTATCTGCTAAGCAACTTCCTGGAAATCTGCCTACAGCATTGCAACATCACTTGCATCACAGTTATGGGATGGTACTGACCCAACTAGTTGTTTACAACATAGCCACTGACACTATTCTTTCCCAGCACATGAAGCTTTCCTCAGTTCTCTTCTTCCCTTTTCTCTTTCTTCCCACTTTGATTCTACTTTCTCATTTCCCTCTTTCTTCCCCTGCCCCCACTCCTTCTTGAAGGAGAAAAGTCATTCAGTGCTTGGATAAAAACACAGGGCAACCCTAAAAACATGTCTAAATCCACCGATGTAAAAACACATATTTTTATCAAGGTATGTCAAACTATGTTGAGTGAAAAACAAAAGCAAGGTTCAGAAGAGTATGTACAGTATGCTGCATTTAATAAAGGAGAAAAAAATCATATTCATTATTTACCTAGAGACACTATGGAAGGACAAATAAGAAAGTGGCTACCAGGGTAGGAGCAAGATGTAAAATCAGAGGAAGAATGGCGGTGGGGTGAGATCAAGTACTGCCTTTGTAGATCTTTTTATATCATTTTGATACCTGAATCCTGGAAATGCATTGTCTATTACCTAAAATATATATATTTAAAAGAAAAAAAAACAGCCTTTGACATTCAGAAAATCCAAGTTCTATTTATTTTTTGCTGTATCTACTCTATCTGGCTTCTCCTTGAACTTTTTTAGTTTCTTTTGCATCTTCTTGTGTTTCTTTACACTAAGAGGCAAATATTTATATTATTTCCTACTTTCTTATGCAAATGTAAGATAGTATACATACATTACTTTGCACACTTTTTTACCTTTTTGCTTCATAAAGGTGATTGTTCCTCACAGTCTACTTTTGTTCCCTAGCTGTATAGTAATAGATTGTGTAGATATTTAGGCCACAGCTGATGCATACTTGAGTTATTTCCAATTATTAGCTGTGCCCAAATGCTGTCAAGAATAACCTTGTGAACACCTCATTTTGCATAAGCAAGTATGAATTCCTAGAAATGAGATGCTGGGTTCAAAGGCAAATGCATTTATAAATGTAACAGATATTACCACTTGGCCCTCATAAGAATTGCATCATTTTGTGATAGTGTCTGTCTTTCCACAGCCGGCAAAGCCTTTTAACAAACATTTAGACTCTTACCAATCTACGAGGTCAAAAGTAAAAAGTCATTGTAGTTTAATTTATATTTCCTTAATTTTAAGTAAGGTTGAGCATCATTGCATCTGTTTATGGGCCATCTGTATCTCTTTCTGGTGACCTATCAATTTGTCTGACCTGCTTCTTCATAGTTGTATGAATTTGGGCCGTTTCTATTCCCTAAATCTCAGCCTCTTCTCCTGCAAAATGGGCATAACGACAACAGCATAGGTCCAAGAGCTTTTGCAAAGATTAAATGGAATAAACAAACACAGCTTAGCAAAGTGCCTGGCACATGACAAGTGCTCCATAACTCGTGTGGCCATTTTTTGTTTTAACTCCCTTGTCATTCAATTCCCCTGTTCTTCCCCCATCTCATGTTACCACTGAAAAATAACAGAAATAATTTTTGGAAGGCTTACTACCAGGAGCACTGTATTCAGATGTATATACAGCATCTCACAGAATCTTTGCAAGAACCCTAGAAAGTATTCTCAGAAGAAAAATAAAGGTTCACCCTGGTGAAGTTTTCTCATCGAAGGTCACACAGCTGGTAGAAATTCAGAACTGAGATTCTAACTCAGGACTGTCTGATTCCTAAGTTTCTACTTTTCCTCTTATGTCATGCTTTCTTAAATATAAGGAATCAGAAGGAGACGGTATTACCTCTGGAGTATTTACTGGACATACTTACAAGGGTGTTTCCGTATTTTCCAAGGCTAGCAAATCCACCTGCGGATAAAGACTGGGGTTCAAGTTGTTTGTTACAACAGGACGTGGAGAGCTGAAATCTAGAACACAAAATGGACTTGTTTGGCTTTAAAACATTTTGTCAGTCAGTTATTCTGCTCGATTTTCCACAATAAAAACAAAACAAATATTTCTGCCATCATAAAAACATTTCCTCAAACAGAAATTAAAGGACATTATTAAATGGTAACTGGAAAGAGAAATGCTGCCACAAAAAGAGGATGAGGGTGCCTGGGTGGCTCATTGGGTTAAAGCCTCTGCCTTCGGCTCAGGTCATGATCTCAGGGTCCTGGGATCAAGCCCCCGCATCGGGCACTCTGCTCGGCAGGGAGCCTGCTTCCCCCTCTCTCTCTGCCTGCCTGTCTACTGTCTACTCTCGCTGTGATAGATAGATAGATAGATAGATAGATAGATAGATAGATAGATAAAATCTTAAAAAAAAAGGATGTTGTGAAGGTAACAAATGTTATTATATTGGGTTTTCTGAAATCCCAAACTGATCTAGAATGGAAAGGATTTTGTGTGTCTTGTTCCCTCAATCACAAAAGTAAAAAGCTAGGGCATATATGGAGCTTTACCTCTCCCTCCCCAAGCTTCCTTCTCCCTCCTCAACTTCCTGTAACCCTGAGACACACCAAAGTAGGAAAGTCTCAAAGGTTGGGTGGCTATAGGGTGGCAGACGGGATTTCAACATGGACTTCTACCTCAAAAACCTGTGTTTTTTCCTCCACATTTTACCACCATCAGCCCTCCTAATTCCTAACTTTCTCTATCAGCATCAAAGATTCCTTTACCTAATGCTGTGGCATGGCAGGGAAACCCAAAGGTCATAGTGTGTGGTTCAGAATGATTTTAAGTCTGGCCGTGATGTTGAACCACCTCTATAAAAGCAGGCCAGGTGAATCTGATGAGATTCTAAGCCAGGGAATGGGTTTCAGGGATCCACCCCGCCCCTCCACCCCAATATATTCCATTGCTGGGTTTGGCCCAACCATTTGCCAAGGAATAATTACATCTCCTGATACAGTTCTCTGATATTCAAACGGACTTCAGTCCTTCCCAGGTTGCATTTAATCATGAAACCAGGCAGAACTGTTTCACATCAAGCTCTTCTGCTGGTCTGAAAAGCCCATGTACTTATTTACTTAAGTCTGAAAGCTGAGCATTCATGGTGTTGAGTTCTCCCAGAGTGGCCCTAGGCCTTGGAGGACTAAGCCTAAGGTCCAAGAGATCACAGGACGGGGCAGAAGGTTCACTGGTAGTCTGAAAACAAAAACACAATTCAGAAAAAAAATGTGTCAGGTAGTTTAGCATGGCTTTCTCCCCAGGGTGTTTTTTTTTTTTTTTTTTTTTTTTAAGGAAAATCCTATTTGGATGCATCTTGAAGGAGAATTCTCTATTCAACAGGCAACACTCATACTAATCACATCTCACCATCAACCGTGAGTTGCTGCTTAATCAGACAATCTTATGACCTCTTACTAGTAACTTAATAATATCGAGTTGTTAAGGCAAAAACTCTACACCACCAAAACCACTCCAAATTGTTAACAAATGTCTCCTCTGTCTTAAGACTTGTTTTAGGTAAGCCTTATTCCCTACTGTACAGTTTATAAATGTTCAATGTTTTTTTTTTTTTTTATAACATTTCTGTTCACTTACAGTGGCATCTTCCCTCTGGTTCCTATTCTGCTCCAAAATCCTTTGTTGGTTCCGAGTGAATCTGTTTGAGAGTTAGCAAAATATAAGTATTTAAAAGAAAAAAGATATGAAAACGCTATGATCCTTAACAAATTATTAACTTGCAAATATTCAGGAACAAAGATAATCAGCCTGGTCCTCATCCACTCCCAATAAAGTACTTCTATAAATTTTTTCCAAAAAAAAATTTCTTTCCAGTTTATAGGGGTAGTAATGCCTTTAAAGAAAACTGTGAGAAAATGAATATATATTAAGAACTAGTAATAGGGGTGCCTGGGTGGCTCAGTTGGTTGAGCATCTGACTCTTGATTTCAGCTTGGGTCATGATGTCCAGGTCATGAGATCAAGCCCCACATCAGGCCCCACATTGGGCATGGAGTCTGCTTGAGGTTCTCTCTCTCTCTCCTCTGCCCTTCCCCCCTGCTCATGTGCTCACTCTCTCTCTCTCAAATAAATAAATGAAATCTTAAAAAATAAAATAGTAGTAATTCCATCACCTAGAAATGGTCCCTATTAACATCATGATGTACTTCCTTTCGGTATGTTTTTCTGTAAATTAATCTATTTTTAAACTTACTTGCAATTATATCTCACATAGTTCTGTATCCTAATTCAATTGTGTTGTGAGCATTTTTCCAGTTATTCAGAAATGCAATTTTTAGTGGCTGGATATTTTACCTTATGAACATAGCACACATTTAACTACCTTTTTCTAAAAAAAAAAAACAAAACAAAACAGATTTTATCCATCCATTTGAGAAAGAGAGCACATGAGCTGGGCAAGAGGCAGAGGGAGAGAGGAAGAGGGAGAAACTGATGCCCCACTGAGTACAGAGCCCAACACAGGGCTCCATCCCAGGACCCCAAAAATCACGACCTGAGATGAAGTCAGATGCTTAACCAACTAAGCCACCCAGGTGCCCCCACATTTAACTACTCTTAATCTCAAATATTTAACTTGTTCCCAATCCTGCCATTATATATACGGTTTCATAAAAATTCAAATACATTTAATATATTTCCACTGTTTCTTTTGATTTTTATGACACCTGATATCTACTAAAAATAATGACCTTCTACAACTTAAATTTTACATTGCTCATACATTGGGAATAAAAGAGGAGCAGATAAACAAATAAACAATAGGTTTTAAAGAATAGTGAAAAGTTGAAGGCAGTAATCCAAGGATCATATAGCTATACGATCGTGGATATAACTTCTGATCCTCAGTTCTCTATCTGCTAAAAGAGAATAGCAGCATTTGAAGCATTTCCTCAGAAAGTTATTCTCAGGGGTGACCCCTAGAAAGATAGTACAGGTGGATTAATGTGGAAATGCTTTGCAAACTAGGAGTATGCTTTAGAAACATACTAAATTAGAACATGCACTTAGGTTTAAGGATTTTACCCTTTCTACAACACGTTTTTTTCCTTCCACCTCCTTATGGCACTGGCTTCTTGTACACTAGTTATGTTTTGGGTATGAACTACCCTCACAGATCAAGCCTCAAGTAACAAACTTATTTGCACAACTCTTCTCTAGATGTAATGCCTGGAGACGTTAGGGGATGTTGGAATAAGGTGAATGGATGTGGATGGATGTGAATCTTTGGGGGTACAGAGGGCAGACTGTGATGAACAGAATGGGGCTCCCTCCTTCATCTTCATTGGAACAGTGAATGTGTTAGCTTAGATGGCAAATGGAATGTTGCCTTAATAAGGAGACTTTAATAGGGAGATTAGCCTGGACTGTACAGATGAACAATGTAACTACAAAGGTCCTTAAATGTGAAAAAGTAGGCAGAAAAGGAAGCAAGAATGATTCAATATTAAAAAAACTCAACCAGACGAGGTTGGCTTTGAAGATGGTGGAAAGGGATCATGAGCCAAAGAGATTGGGCAGCCTGGAGAAGCTGCAAAAGTTAAGCAAATGGATCCTCCTCCAGAGCCTCCAAAAAGGAACATACCCCTACTGACACCATGATGTTAGCCTGGCGACAGCCATTTTGGACTCACACAACTGTAGGATAATACATTTATCCTGTTTTGAACCACTGAATTTGTGATAATTTGTTACAGCAGCTATAGGTAACTAATACACCAAGACTACGATCTTTTCCAGAGGCAGAACATTTCTCTCTGAATCTTAAGACTTAAGTGTTTCTGTCCCACGACTGCAGTTGCCTTTGGCACACATGGTTCAGAGCTGAACCAGAATGAGCCACTCACAGAACTAACCCAATCTCTTGATATCTAGACCCAATAAACAGACATTCCCCTTCAGAAGATTTTAGTCCTTGGTCTTACTGGTTTGTAACAGAACTTCCTGAAATGAAAGCCAGAAGGCAGCACTCTCCTGACAGCCATGTGGTTTTCCTGAGCTATCTTTCCACTTAATAAGATTTATGGAACAGAAAACAAAAGGCAAGAATTCGAGTTTGTTCAGTGCTCAGACAACACTGGTCGCTGGGCTCCCATACTCGATCAACACACTGTCATTTCTTCATATGAATGGCTGCGGTCTCTGATAGGTAATACATAAGAGACAGTGAAGGAAAAAACTCATTTCACAGCTATTGGTTTTCTTTTTTTTTTTTAATTTTATTTATTTATTTGAGAGACAGAGAAAGTGAGAGAGAGCATGAGAGGAGAGAAGGTTAGAGGAAGAAGCAGACTCCCCATGGAGCCGGGAGCCCAATGTGGGACTCGATTCCGGAACCCAAGGATCATGACCTGAGCCAAAGGCAGCCGCTCAACCAACTGAGCCACCCAGACGCCCACAGCTATTGGTTTTTCTTTCGCTGATTCACTTGGTTCATTCATGGATCAACAGAAAAATCTAATTGGTAAGTTAAACGGCCCATTCGGATGCCAATGGGAAGGAGGAAGAAATTAATATTTAATGAGTGTCAACATGCTAGCACTCCCCAAAGTAATTTTATATACATTAATTCATTTAGTTCTCAAAACAAAAATGAAACCTTGAAAAGAGGTAATATTATCCTCTTTAATGGATAGGAACAAACTTAGGTCTTAAAATCGTAAGCAATTTTCCCAGAAATCATTAAGATCTGACTCACAGGGGCACCTGGGAGGCTCAGTGGGTTAAGCCTCTGCCTTCAGCTAGGGTCATGATCTCAGGGTCCTGGAATTGAGCCCCACATCGGGCTCTCTGCTCGGCAGGGAGTCTGCTTCCCCCTCTCTCTCTGCCTGCCTCTCTGCCTGCTTGTAATCCCTCTCTCTCTGTCAAATAAATAAAATCTTAAAATAGATCTGACTCATAAAATATTTTTTGAATCCAGCCCTGTTCTCCTATTTCCCTTATGAACCACTAAGTAGGGTCTACACAAGGAAAAACTGTCTCACCCAAGATGCCAATATCATTCCTATTGAGAAATGAGGATCTAGAAAAAGTACAGGATGCTCTAGAATTACTATGACAGGAAGTCCTAAGGATAGTTTTGGAAAAAGACCACGAGACTTGCCTGGGGCTATGGGGCTTTCCCCCCCTTTTTTCCAGGTTCCTAATAATAGATATTTGGGAATATTTACGTACAACTGTTTTACACAATATTTTAAAAGCACTGAAATAAATTGTTTTATGTAGATGACACTAATTGTTAACTCGGAATCATTTCCTTTAACTTTTTATTAGGAAAATTCCAAACCTATAGGATAGTAAAGAGAACAATATAATGAACACCCTTATATTCCTCAGCTAAGTTTGATAACTTTGTATCTTTTGCCATATTTGCTTTATCTATTTTTTTGCTGCAATAAAATCATAGACTTTATCACATTTTATCCCTATTTTAGAAGGCGTTCTCCAAAAATACATTTTCCAACTTAACCACCGACTTAACCGTTATATTTTCCCCCTTAGCCCTTAGTATTAATTAATATTCCATCCATACTCAAATTTATCCCATTAGCAACTAAATTTTTTTTCCTTTGAATGCATTAGTATCTTTTTTTTATTGACATATATTATTTGTTTCAGGGGTACAGGTCTGTGAATCATCAGCAACTAAATGCTTTTTAATGTTAGTGTACTCAAAGTAGGATCCAGGCAAAGCCTACACATCACATTTGATTGCTGTTCCTTTTATTTTTTTTAACCTTTTGACCCCTTTCTCCCCATTCCTCCCACCTCCCACCCTGTGTCTCCAGCAATCACCACTGAGTACCTCTGCACCTACGAACATGGTTGGTTTTGCGTTGTTTTTGCTTTTCTTGTTGTTGGTCTTTTTTTTTTTTTTTTGGTTAGAGTCCACATGAAACTATATTTTTATACATTAAGACAGAGGAAAAAGTCACCTGTTAGTCTAGGCATGCCCCTGCTCCTGAGGGGGCTGGATCCTGGCTGCTCACTCTTTCCCCAAGAATGTGTGCTTTTAGAAAAGTTTAGCTTCACAAACTCTCCGAGTTCCCGTGCTGCACCTTGTTCCATCGATGCCCACTCATTTTGCAGTGCTCGTCGTACCTGCACCTCCCCATCAACACTCCCCTTCCTCCTCTCCACCTGGATTACATCTGGCTGATATTCTTGCCAAGCAGACCTCCTACACCTCATTTCACTGCACTTATTTAAATTTCCAAGTGTGTCTATTTGTACTTAAAGGTGTTTTTCTGACTTAGAGCCTTGTCTATTCCAACAGATTATAAGACTCTGATTCTGATGAATAAATGAGTTGGAAACAACTAAGATGCCTAATAAGTGAACTGGGAAAGACAAGGACTATTAAGGAGCTCTTAAACATAATACCTTATCAAAAGGAATTCAAAGCATGGGTCACAAAAATACTTGTAACACGGTGAATAAAACTGACAAGAAACAGAAGTGTATGTTCTTTACATGATCACAACTAAAAAAAATGTAGGAAAAAGACTAAAATGTTAGTGACAAAATGATGAGTATTTAAAATTTTTGCCTTCTTAGTTTTCTGAATGGAAATTAAAAAAAAAACAAACTATGTTCATATACAAAATGTCCTCACTACTGTTCTGGTTTTATATACACTGTTTTCTTCATACACAATGTCCTCCCCTCTCCTTTGTACTGTTCTATGTTCTTATCCATCTTGAACTTAGGATAAACCTTACTTTTACTGAGATGCTGTGTTTATACTGCTCATCTGTTTGAGCCTACAATGTGCTGCTCAGTGCAGACATTATTAGGTGAATAAGATCCAGGCCCTGCTGTGGTCAGATGTTTACACTGCCCGAGAATGCCCAAGAATGCTCCCAGCACTGCATAGATGTGCTCTCACTCTTGCCAGCCATACCACAAGCTCCCAGAAGGCCAGGACCACGTTCCCTCTCTTGGAAGGAAGTAGCCTTGATCTTAACTGAGTATTTACCCAGTAGGTACTCTTAGAAGAATACTGAGCCACTGTGGAAGAAACAACAAGTGGGGCAGGGTGGGGAGGGTGCATATCAGCTCACCTCTCACAACCAAGGAGGGCATTATTCAAATCCTCATTCACTTGAATTAGCTCAACAGTAACGTCTTCATTCTCCACCACTATGAGCAGGTCCATGATCCTCTCCTGCATCTCCCGACCTGTCTTATAAAGTTTCTGTTGAAGAAAGGAGAGACATTTTGTTTTTCATGCTAGGGAAATCCTATAAAGAAACTGATGCATCAATGCATGTATGCTGCTTGATCACTTCCCCTATGAGTCACCTATGGGAGATTACCCAAGTATTTAATTACATACAACTTGTCCTTCTTATCAGAAGGCAATGATTACACATGATTATGTTTTCCGCTAAAAACCAAAATAGGTGTCATAAGAATACTATGGTACACTGCACACAACACTAGACTAGAAATTAGAACCGGTATAAGGGAATTCTAGAGGTACTGCTTACTAGCTGCAGAATATAGAAATCACCTATTTCCTAAATCTCAGTTTCCTCATTTGATAAATGAACGTTATACTGGCTGCCACATCTACCTCAAGGGGTGACATAAGAAGCAAACGAAATGTGTATAATGAGGAACTCTAGGACTATAAAGCACTACATAAAACACAAAGTACTTACTGTCATTAGTGATGCTAGAAGATAGTAGTAGTTAAAATACATTTATAGTGGCACAATTTTCCTATTACATTTTACTTAAGTAAATATTAAAAGTTTATAATTACAATATCACATTCCAAGGTAAACTGAACCAAAATAAAAAAAAAATGGTCAGTGATACTATCCTTGTTAGGGCTACCTAGAGTCATGTCATTAAGCCAGGACTGCACTCTCCAAACTAGGTTTTCCTCAAAACCATCAGGGGCACCTACAGCTGACACCTGATTCAGAATCTTCAGGGCTGAGGGTCTGGGAATCTATAATTTTTTTTTTTTTTAGTAAGCATCCTGAGGTGTTTCTTATGTACACAATTTGAAAACTGCTGCCTTACAACTTATATCGTTAAAGGATATAAGCATAAGTTTATGCTGAGGAGCATAAAACTAATATTCATATTTCTTCAAACCCACCTCAGCTAGAATTTGTAAACATAATAGTCCATTAAGGTCAGGCAAGAACACCTTCAAAATGAGAGTGACAGAACTTGCTAGATCATCAGACTATTCCATTATCTGACTCATTTCCCCTCAAGAAAGACAGACCCACTGAAAAACTTACAGTTGGCAAAACCATTTAAAATCTCAAACCATCTATTATAAGAGTCCTGACAGGAAATCTCTAAATAAATCCATCAAAGCATTAGTAACTGGCATTGGGACTCAGAAGTAAAAGCCACTACCCTCTACAGAATCCTAACAAAAATATTTAGAAGACAAAAGGAAATGAAAAGCAAAAAAGTGACACAGACTGATAAAGGATAGACTCTGGGTTTTGTAACTCCAAGCTGCAGCCAGAAAAACCGTCCTATTTGCTAATGACACGGCCACTATCAGCAGGGGTTGGCAAACTTTTTTCTTAAAGGCCCAGACAGTATTAAATATTTTCTGCTTTGTGGACCATATGTTCTCTGTCAGAGAACACAACTACCCAACTCTGCCATAATAACATGAAAGCAAACACAGGTAATATGCAAATAAGTGGGTGTGTCCATATCCTAATAAAACGAAGACAGGTGGTGGGCTAAATTTGGCTTTCTTATGGCCCCCTGGAATAGTGCAGAGAGAGCAGACTTTAGACTCAGTAGGCCAAAGGCTGCTCCCATATGCATACTTGACATGGGATTTATTGAATTAAATTTCATATTGTTTTGTTTTTTTACACATCTATAAAACAAGGATAACAGCTATCTTGCAGGGTTGCTATAAAAATAGGAAATGGTAAAGTTGAAACCTGAGGGTGTCTGGCATACAGTGGGTCAATACATGTATTAATGATTGCATAAGGAAGTATCACTGGAAAGTTAACTAGATAGCTAATACAATCCTGTAATACACCTTTACTCAGGACCCAGTATTATTCCAAGGGGAGAACAAAGAACAGCATTTAACATAACCCCCGTGATGAACAAGAATTTTTCCATTACTGAGTATAATGAAATTGTTCTTGCTCACTGGCAGCCTTGCTAGAGCAATGTCAAGATCAAGGAAATATAATGGCTGTTAGATGTCCATGACAAAAATGTAGAAATTAATTTGAAATGAATTTGCAGCCAACATCAATAGCCCCTGGTCACAAGAAGACCCTCTCTTTGCCCTCTCAAAAGACAGATGGAATGGAAACATGAAAGGAACCCCATATTTCTCAGCAGGTTTGCAGAGCAGAATTTGAAAAACTTCTTCAAAAACCAGCCCACTCTGATCTTTTCAATTGATGTCTGTCTCAGAGGAGGGCCACGCCATCTGGAAAGAGCCTAGATCAAGCACCATGAACCAAGAGGATGGGTCAGAAGTTCCCCCAAAGCAGGCACCTGCAGGGCTGTGGATGTGGGGAGCTACAGGGGAGGAGAGAGTCAAAACACAGAGTAACAGCTGCTGGTGCATATGTCCATCACAGAGCCCCTGGAATTGCCCCCCTTAAATACCATATCAAAGCAAAGGTAGACTTCTCAGTTCAAGGGAATTTAACAATCAATTCAAAGGTCTTTGGAACAAAACAAAAAGAGCTCATTAAGGGCTTCTCCTCCTGACATCCAGATGGCTCCTAGTCTTCCACAGAGGACTCAGGAATTAAGGAAGGAGGTGCACTTTTGCACTTTCAAGTCCAACTGTAAGCAGCCCACTTTCAGCAACACAGTGCAACTCGATAAAAAGAAAAATAGAAGTGCCTCAACATCTCCCCTGAAAAAGAAAACGGGAAGAAATGTGTTTCTTGCAAGCCTTCTCTGGAAATAATATCTGCATGGTGATAGCCTTATTATCAGCCCATAACATATTTCCTCCCTCTCTGTCCTCCCTATCCAGACTGCAGGAGCTCCAGAGAACATCTTTATCTGCGAAAAAAAAACCCCAAACAAACTACCCCTCCCATCCGAAAACTGAACAGTTCTCAGCGTCACTTGCTTGTAGTCCTTTTCCTTACACAGATATCAGCTGAATGAATAGCAAATTAACGGTCAAGATCATACTCAAAAAGATCATTAACTCAGTAGAATCCTTCTGATCCTTTTTCCTAACCAAATATTGTCAACATTTTATTTCCCCAAAAGCCTTTGTCTTCAGTAACTCCCTAGCTTCTTTGTCCTAAAATCATTAATTCTTCAACGAAGAGCATCAATAGATTCAATTCAACAGAAATTTTTTTAAAAGATTTTATTTATTTGACAGGGAGAGAGAGAGATCACAAGTAGGTAGAAAGGCAGGCAGAGAGAGGGGGGAAGCAGGCTCCCTGCCGAGCAGAGAGCCTGATGCGGGGCTCGATCCCAGGACTGTGGGATCATGATCTGAGCTGAAGGCAGAGGCTTTAACCCACTGAGCCACCCAGGCGCCCCTCAATTCAACAGAAATTTAATGAACTCGGGGCACCTAGGTGGCTCAGTTGATTAAGCGTCTGCCTTCTGCTCAAGTTATGATATTCAGGTCCTGGGATTGAATCCCACGTTGGGCTCCCAGCTCAGTGGAGAATCTGCTTCTTCCTCCCTCTCTGCCTCTCCCACTGCTTGTGCTCTCTCTGTTTCTCTCTCAAATGAATACATAACATCTTAAAAGAACATTTAATGAACTCATCGAGTGTGCAAAGCATGTGCTATAGACATGCCTAGTTGTATGGATTGAGAAGTAGACGACTTGGTTACTGCCTTTAAGTTGCTTCCAACCTAGCTAGAGAGCTAGGAAAAAACAGGTGTGCCACCTATCCTAGAAAGTCAATTCTGGGCTCAAAACGAGAAGCAAGTTGGTATACGGATAGGACACAGGTTCAGGAGAATGAGGTTCTCCCTCCAGCTCCATGACATAACACTGTAAAGAAAGGGAGATGGTCTCAGAGACACTGAAAGTCCCTTCCACAAGTTTCTGAATGGTGGAGGCAGTAAGTGTCCAGGGGAGGACTTTATTTTACTGTTTCCT
>CM052804.1:24869136-24930687 GCA_028533885.1 Nasua narica | reverse complement strand
GGCTCCCCACTGAGCAGGGAGCCTGATGTAGGGCTCGATCCCAGGACCCTGGGATCATGATCTGAACTAAAGTCAATCGCTTAACCAACTGAGCCACCCAGGAGCCCCGCCCCCCCTTTTAAAAGATTTTATTTATTTGACAGAGAGAGAGAGATGTCAAGAGAGCGAGCACAAGTAGCCAAAGTAGCAGAGGAGGAGGGAGAAGCAGGCTCCCCTCTGAGCAAGGAGCCCGACTCAGGGCCCGATCCCAGGACCCTGGGATCATGATCTGAGATGAAGGCAGACATTTAACCAACTGACCCACCCAGGTGCACCATCTCCAGTTAAACTCTGAAAATCAGAGCTTGCTTTCTTCTACAGAAGACTAAAACATTCTTTCATTACCCTTCTGGGGCTAGGCAAAAACAAGAGAAGACTGAAATGAGAGGTACCAGGGAAGTCAGCTCTTCAAGGTAAAAGCCCAAAGCCAAGTGTAAAATGCCAAGAAGGCAAAGGCAAGACTCGCGCCATGACCTTTCACCCCTAGGACCAGAGCAGACTCATCACAACACTCAGACGCCGCCGCTCAGAATCTTTGTACCCCATTCTGGGACCACCCCCAATGAAGGTCAAAGCCCACGAGCAATATGGTGGCAGGGAAAGGTAAGGTATCGACTACACAAAATTGTTTTTCTGCCTAAGAGTCTAACAAAGAGCAGGAGCCCGGCTGGTTAGCAGGGCTTCAGGATCTGACTGTTTAGCCTGGGCTGGAAGAATTGAGAAGGGAGTTCAAATACACCAGATCTCAGATGGGGGGACACAGACGGGGAATGGGCCTCAATAAACAGAACAGCTAGTAGCAGGTAAGCACCCCCAGACGGAACAGGAGAGATTCCAAGTACAGAGGCCGGTTTTAACATTAATAAATTGCATAATAAGACTACGACCGCTGCTTAAGTGTATGTACAAGAAAAGCCAATGAGATTTTTAGAGTTTTCTTACCCATCGAATGCCTTCTGTGCTCCAGATGCACCATCCACACAGTCTGCCCTGTTCTATGCCCCAGGGCCTGGCCGATGTCTGATCTATGCCACCAGGTCCCCGGCCCTCTCACTTCTGATAGAGGTCAGCAAGCAGCGCTCACTGGCAGGAAGTGGGAGGAAAGAAGGAGAGTGAGATCTGGATATTTTCCCCTCCAGTCCTTCCACCAAAAGCACCTCTACTCTCAAGGCTGCTTTCTCCATTATTCTGTCCTTTGGGTTCTGGCAAAACTTCCCTCCCACCTATTTAGGTCTCGGGATATGAGTTAATAGCATAGGAGAGTGAACTAGCTCCTGTGGTTTCCCCAAACCCGACAATATCTTGCTGAATAAATAAATAGTACCTTGATTAAACGCTCCTCAAATTATCTAAATTGAGCATGCCATCTGTTTCACTGACAAACCCTACAAAGGCATGAAAATACATCCTTAGAATCATTAAAATAGTAGGATGCCAGCACAGGGCTGAACAAACAGATCAAACAAAGAATACAGCCTCCAGAAAGATGTCCTTGTATTAGAATACAGAATATGATGGAGTGTTTGAAATTAACGGAGATGGTATGAATTGTTGGTAGATGTTATTCGGACAACCAGCCACCTAATTGGAAAAAAAAATGATTCAGACTCTGATAGCAAGGATAAAGATTTTTTTTTTAAAGATTTTATTTATTTTGAGAGAGAGAGAGTGAGTATGTGAAGCAGTCTCTGCGCTGAGCACAGCCCGACATGGGGATCAATCCCGCAACTCCGAGCTCATGACCTGAGCTGAAATCAAGAGTCTGGTGCTCAACCAAATGAGCCACCCAGGTGCCACAGAGATTATTTTATTTTTCGTTTTTCATTTATTTTTGAGAGAGGGAGTGAGCAAGTGCAAAGTGGGGCGAGGAGCAGAGGGAGAAGCAGACTCCCCGCTGAGCAGGGAGCCCAATGTGGGACTCGATCCCAGGACCCTGGGATCATGACCTGAGCCGAAGGAAGACACTAAACCGAAGGAGCCACGTAAGAGCCTAAGATTTTTATTTTAAAGTACATAAAATATGGGGAAAGAAAACATTAATTTATCAAAACTATTTTTATTGAGCGACTACATCATGCCAGCCACTGCTCTGAGTCCATTACACTGGACACTCCTGTGTTGGGACAACGGATCGAAGATGCCCATACACAGCTGGGACACCTAAACAGCTAACTGATATGTAAAATAAGAAATATATTAGTTTCTGACCCTGGTTCCTGACACAGAGCTCCTAAATTCCTAGGAATTCCCTGGGTGACAGGAGCAGCTTGAGTTCTAATGAAGCCCCCCTTGGTGGGCTCTTGCAGGGGGGCTGGTCACCAGAGAGACCAAACCGCAATCGAGAGCTTAAAACTTTAGCCCCACCCTCCATCCTCTGCGTGGGGAGAGGGGCTGAAGATTAGAGGTAATGATCAACATGTCTATGTGATAAAGCCTCCGTAAAAATCCCAAAACAAGGAGTTTAGCAGGGTTCCGGGTAGGTGAACACATCCATATCCCAACTCCCTGGGTACAAAAGCTCTTGCAGCACTTGGAAGCCTTCTGGACCTTGTCCTGTGTATCTTTCACCTGACTATTCATCTGTATCCTTCGTAACAATCTCTATAGTAAAGCAGCGAATATAAATGTTTCCTGAGTTCTGTGAGGCATTCTAGCAAATGGCTCAACCAAAGGAGGGGGTATGGGAACCCCCAGTTTCCAGCTTACTGGTCAGAAGTATGGGATCCTCAGATTTTTGCAACAGGCATCTGAAGTGGGGTTTGATCTCAGGGGACTGAGCTCTTCATCTGTGGGATCTGTGCTAACTCTGGGTAGTTAGCGTAAGAACTGTCTAATGTGAAAGGAAAAAAACCTCTCATACTTGGTGTCAGAAGCACTGTAAGAAGAGAATAGTTTTCTTTTACGAGCTAATTGAGAGTCCAAGAAAAAATTCTAGTTCTTGTCAAAGGAACATAAGAACAGCACTCCTCGTGAGATCTCTCTGTGTTACCAACGAAAAACATAAAACGAAAAACAAAGTTACACATTCAATAGGCTCCATAAAACAAGCTGATCAAGTGCCAGAACCCATTCAGCTTCAATGGGCCATGAGTGGTATTCTAATGTTGATTTACACCCCAAGTCTCCTTATTATTCAAGGCAACACACAGCCCTAAACGCTGGCATCCAAACAGAGCATTAGCATTATCCTTGCAAAATGCAACACAACATCTGTACCCAAAGACTCTGACACAAAAAACATTTCTGTGTTCTCCAGGATGGCACACAGTATAAAGCTGGATTCGCATATTTAAAGGGGAGGTTTCCGCGTACATCTTTAAATGAGGGATTGTTTGCCACAGATGGATGAAGAGAGGAGAAAAGTCATAAATCATGTCACTTGAGAAGCTCTGGAAAGCCTGGGAAGACGGTGTGGCACTGGAAACATTGCTGTGGCCATTTCTGAAAAGTATGATCCGTCCCACAGTCTTACTTTGATATTTAATTTTTAAATTTTAGTTAACACGCTTGTTACACAACAAAAGTCACAAAATTTACTATCTGTAAAAGCCTTCAGTAGAGTATTTTTTTTTTAAAAAATTACTACATAGGAACTGTAATGATTAATTTTCCTTTTAATCTCCTAATAGGATATATTAATATTACCTTTGTTAAGTATCTTCTTAGCTCTTTATTTTAAACATTTAGAAACAAAGTCCAACAATACTAAATGATCTGTCCAAGGCCAAGAACCCCAAGAATCCTTAGCAAAATGATGTGAGGTTCCTATGTAAAATACTCTAAAAATAATATACTTACAGCCCCTGACCTAAAATATTGACTTGTTTCTCAAGGCATATTATGCTGATGTTCTGTAGGATGCTAACATGCTCCGCATTGCAGAATCTCTGGTCAAATACATTTGTAAATGTAGGGTTAAACAAAGACTCTGAGGCACCTTTACTATACTAAGAAGCTTTATGAACCTTCAAGAGGAGAAATATAATAGGTAGTTTTGCAAACTTATTTGAACACAGAGATCATTTCCCACACACAGAATGTAATATAAGTGGTAAATGATGCCTTCGATTATTTCCTAGAATTTTGTCTTGCTTCTTTAGCACTTATCTCAATGTCACCACATGAATCTTTTAAAAATTTTATCTAGTTATACTGTCCTTCAGCTTCTATCCCTTTAGGGCTCCCTTCTGCCATCGGAGTAAATAGCAGCAAGTCCTTAATAACCTGTACAGACTAGATCTTACCACTCCTCACCTGGGGCTTTATGTTCTCAAGCTGTGGTTTTAAATCCTCTTCTTATCCCTGGATACCTGAGAGGTACCACAAACTCAAATCCATTAATAGTGGATGGGGAGTGGTGCAGAGTTCCTTAACAGGTATCTCTGACTCCCTAGTGATCTCTGGAAGTGGGCCTGCATAGATATAGCTTCAGAAATGAACTTTTTAAAAATTTTTAAAGATTTATGTATTTTCAAGAGAGCAGGCACATGTGCAAGCATGAGCAGGGTAAGGGGCAGATTGAGAAGCACTCGCTGATGAGCAGGGAGCCAGCCTGATGTGAGACTCAATCCCAGGACCCCGGGATCATGACCCAAGCTGAAGGCAGTCACTTAACAGACTGAGCCACCCAGGCACCCAAAAAGGATTTTTTTAAAAAAGATTTTATTTATTTGTGAGAGAAACAGTGAGAGAGAGAGAGAGAGAGAGAGACAGAGAGACAGACAAAGTACAAGTAGGGGGGAGGGACAGGGAGAAGGATGAACCCTGCTGAGTAGGGAGCCCAATGAGGGGCTCGATCCCAGGACACTGAGATCATAACCTGAGACAAAAGCAGACCTTTAACCGAATGAGCCACTCAGGCACCCCTGAACTTTTTTTCTTTTTTTTAACAACCTTTTAAAAATTTAAAAACCATTCTGAGTCCATAGGTGGCATAAAAACAGACCAAGGCCTGCATGTGGCCACCAGCCACAATTCGCTAATTCCTGGATGAGGGGAAAGCATAATCCAGGACATCAAGACTGCCCACAAAGAGTACTGCTGCAGAACATGGAAGGAAAATGAAGGATGGATGCTCCGTGCCCAGACACTACAGAGGCTAGAACAAAATGGCACAAGGGGCAGCTAAGAGACAGCTGAGGAATAGCCGTGAAACTACCAGGAAGGACAAACAGGCCCCTGCCTCTCTCCCCACTTGAGACCCAGACAGCTGAGACAGGAGTACCCCTTGCCAGGTGGGAGCCATGCCTGGGGCAGAGATATGAGGTATTACTTCCGGTTACTGGTAGCATGAAAGAAATATAGGGAGTATGTGACTCAGAAGATCAGCTACCAACATATCCCACCCAGCACTGTCCCCTGCCAATCCTGCACAGTCTGAGAACGGTACCAAGCACATGCCACTAGGAGTGTGTCCTCCCCACGGGCATAGGTGAATGCCTGGCTACTGCCAGGGAACTGCATCCAAAAATGAGCTCACTATCAGCAATCCAGGAGATACCTGAAGAACGTAACTGAAAGAAGGGATGAAGAATTTGCACTCCAGGAACGAGAATCCATACAGCAAATGGAAAAAGCAACTTAAAAATAATTACTGTCCTTAGAAAGACAGGAGAGAGCATATCCATGAAAAAAAAAGTTACAAAAAAAATCCAAACTGATAAAAGATTTATTTATTTGAAAGAAAGAGAAAAAGAGGGGGAGGAGAGGCAGAGGGAGAGAATCTCAAGCAGACTTCCCTCGAGGAGCCCCATGCAGGGCTGGATCTCACAACCCCGAGATCACGACCTGAGCCAAAATCAAGAGTTGCTTACCCGACTGATCTACCCCGGTGCCCTGAGAAAACATAGTTTTTGAAATAAAATATTCATTAGAAGGACTGAAGAGACAAACTGATATGTAAATTTCAGAGAAATACATGAAATGGAGAAACTTGCCTAGAGCTACAACACAAAAGAATGAAGAGATAAAAAGTATAAAAAAATTTTGAGAGATAAGAAAAATACAACTGGAAGTTTTATCATCTAAGAAAAGTTGCATATAAAGAGACCACATAAGAGAAATATTTGAAGAGCTGAGAATTTCCCAGAATTAAAATACCCAGATAGCAATAGGGCAAAAAGGCCTATCAACTACTAAGCAGGATAAATAAAGGAAACACACACATGCACATATATCCCTAAACATATAGTGAAACTGCAGAAATACTAAGGTCAACAAAACTCATAAATGCAACAAGAAAAAAAAACTTTTTATAAAACACTTGTTATAGAATCAGATAACCTCATATTTCTCATCAGCACCACTGGGTACAAGAGAACAACGGAGCAGTATTTTGGAAGGACTGTAGAATTCTGCACTGAGAATTTTGTGTCTAGCCGAACTATTAGCACTTAATATGGCAGCAAGAAGACACTTTTGAACATGGAAACACCCAAGTTTACTACTAGTAGTGATTCAATAACATACCAAGAATATTCAAGTAGTAATGTTGAAAGAGGAAATTTTTACAATTTATTTCTCAAGTAAGCCATGACCAAGAACAACGTTACTTATTAATAGTCTAAGAAGTTAAAAAAACAATAACAGCAACATGAGCAGTGGGGAGTAGGAGTCAGAGAAATGTAAAAATAGGATAAAATTCTCTAACTTGCTTGGGAGAAAAAGACTTAGAAACTGATTTATGCCCCCTCTAAGTTAATGTGTTAAAGTGTGTGTTGAAACTTAAAATCGGGAATTAGAACTATTAGAGGGAAAGGTATATGGAACAGAGAAACATCTAGGAGAGTCATGGTTTCAATAATAATGAATCACTGGTGGTTTTCCTGACATGCACATACAGGTCAAAATGCACCGCTCATGTCTTCCTCTCATGTCTTCCTCTGGGCATGGAGGATAGTGTGAGTACTGCCTGCATCTAATCCTCTCCAAAATCCTTCACCATCCTCCTTGCAGCCCCCACATCCCAATGCATGATAAACAAATTTCTATTTCAGCATCTACACTACTTTATTTATACTGGTTGTTGACAAAACAATCTTGCTTGGTAGACACAAGTTCCTTGGGGACTGAACAGCTGCCTCACTTCTCTATCCTTTAGCACCATTGTTGTTACTCAATATGTTTGTTGACTGGATGGATATATATGCAACTTGTACATGTTTAAAAGAGTTAGTGACTAACAGAGATTGCATAGGACCACCATTATAAATGATTTAATGTTGTTAAATTTATTGTGAGAGATTAAGAACCATGTCTAAGTAATGATTACGTTACTGATAAAGTCATCTTGCATCTCCTTGTTAAGTTTAGAAATCACCGAAGATTAACTAGGTAATATTAAAGTTATTCTTAGAGCCTTGAGATAGAAGACACCTTAAAATACTGTGTGACTGTTCCTGAAATCATACTACACCTGCAGAAGCTCTATGTCTTCACGATTTTCAGACCCAGGAATATTCTCCATCAATATGGCAGACATCACTCTCACATTCATTTTCACCATATCCAATTCACTGTGCAACTTTCCAATCTGTGGAGAGCAATACAATCACAAGTGTGACACAAAGAATGGCTACCTTGTTTTCTGCTACCAAGGATATATTTGCTAGTAGAGAAAAGGCTTTTCGAATTTAATATTTTCATATTTACATAAATTTCTAATTGCTTAATAAGTGTACAACTTGTTACCTTCTAAAAGGACTTGAGATCCCACGTAATAAATTTCTGTATTTATGCTAGAAATATACTCTAAAAAAAGTTAAAAGTGAAGGGGAAAAAAGGGAGATTAGAACCAATATGGAGAAGGGAAAAGGTGACTATAGTGGGAACCTGGACAAAATGGCAAATGTTAGTGGCAAAACCAATGGAAAAGAAAATGAGCATTATTTTCTAGTTTCCACGGCATTAGAAAAGGAGAAAAAAAATCAAGAGAAAAACACTTTTTTCCTTCTTGCATTAAATTCTAAGAGGAATCAATCACATGGATTTTTAGAGAATACTGAGTAATAATACAAAGTCTTTTTTTTTTTTAATATTTTATTTATTTATTTAACAGAGAGAGAACACAAGCAGGCAGAGAGGCAGGCAGAGGCAGAGAGAGGAGCAGGCTCCCTGCCGAGCAAGGAGCCCGATGTGGGACTTGATCCCAGGACGCTGGGATCATGACCTGAGCCGAAGGCAGCTGCTTAACCAACTGAGCCACCCAGGCGTCCCAATACAGTCTTAAATGACAGTTCCTTCAGAGCAGAACATAAATAAGCATCAATAATAACTGATTAGCTGGGCCTCTGATAAATAGATATAAACAAAAAAGGTAAATGTAAGTCAGTTGGCACAATTAATGCCAGTAATAAGGCTACCACTTACTGAGCTTCCTGAAATGAGATATGGACAGTACTATTGGGAGCAACAGCAATCAGCGGCTTGACACAAGATCCATTCCACAGCCCACCTCCACAAGGACAAAGCCACTAACCAAGCTCAAAGATTAAGAGCTTGAGCTTTAGAATCAGACAGAATCAGGGGCGCCTGAGTGGGTCAGTGGGTTAAAGCCTCTGCCTTTGGCTCAGGTCATGATCTCAGGGTCCTGGGATCGAGCCCTGCATCAGGCTCTCTGCTCAGCGGGGAGCCTGCTTCCCCCTCTGTCTCTCTGCCTGCCTCTTTGCCTACTTGGGATCTCTCTCTCTCTCTCTGTCAAATAAATGGATAAAATCTAAAAAAAAAAAAAAGAAAGAAAGAAAGAAAGAAAGAACCAGACAGAATCCAAAGAATTCATTCTACTTAGAACTGAACCATGATAAGTTATACACTATCACTAAGCTTCAGTCTTCTCTATAAAGGGAGGGTAATAATGTGCCTCTGCCTCCTAATCTCATTAAGAAGAATAAACAAACTGCAGGGCCACCTGGGTGGCTCAGCTGGTTAAGCATCTAACTCTTGGTTTCGGTTCAGGTCATGATCTCAGGGTTGTGAGACGGGAACCCATGTCCGGCTCTGCGCTCAGTAAGGGGGTTTGCTTGGGATTCTCCCTCTCCCTCTGGCCCTCCCCTGCATGCATGCTCGCTTGTGCTCTCTCTCTCAAATAAATCAATAAATAAGTAAAAAGAAGAAGAAGAAATAAACTGTATATGAAGTGCTGATAAGTTAGAAAGAGTCATCAATGAATATAATTGTCACTGTTGTTACCTGTTCTGGGACCAGTGTAAGAGTAGAGCTCTTGGGAACAATTACGGAAGAAAGAGCTGGTGCAGTAGGAACAGACGTTGATGGGTTCGAGGAGATCTGAGTGGCCTATCAACGTGAAATATGGAAGTATTACTACTAGAATTAACACAGCCACCCCAAACCCAGTTTTTCCATTCAGATGGCTCAATCACTTCTCTCAACCAAAGGTCTTGGGTAGACGGTGTTGGCCCAGGGTCAATGGTCAAGTGTGCAACCTGCCCAGCATTTTTTGAGAAGAGTGCTATTAGTGTGTCCCTAATATGTGAGTGTTCAAGAAAAGGTGGCTGTTATAATAGTAATTAAATTACAATTTAATAAAGAACTCTTAGCTTCTAACAAAGATCTACAAAATAAACTGCCTTATGAGATTATTGCTGCCCTTTGGGGTTTTTAAAAAGAAATGCTAAGTCATTTTATGTCAAGTCTTTTTAGGCCACAACTGGAAAGACACGTCCTTCTCCCTTGATGAATGCTTCTCAAAGTCAATGCTTCGTTGCCAATTTTGAGCAGAGAAAGCGAAGCACAGGGCTCAGGCCAGTGTTTTGACACTGGGTCCAGAGAAGTCACCTAGAAATCTTATAAAAATGAGGAGTTCAATTTAATCGACAGTGGAATATGCCTAACAAGCCTCCATATTATGTATACCCCAAATCACATAACGAGGTCCTGCACCACACTATATTAGGCCTTGAAAGAAAGACTAAAAGGGGCGTGGTGAACAGACTCATGGCAGGTACCAGGTTCGGGCAGGTGACTAGTGGCCAGGGAACAAACAGACTGCACAAGTAGAAGAGTTAGCCTTCTGGACAAAGCCTCCAGAAAGATCAGACTTCTGGTATATACCTGAACTGCTTTTCCACCAAGGCAGGACTCACTGATCTACAGAAGGGAAGAATCACTGTTTTCACATTACAGAAATTACAGACTTAAGAGCTGAATCTAATCAGTACTCAAAGTATTACAAGTTCAGAACCTTATCTGCAAAGATTATTATTTAATACAACACTCCCCATGGTAGAGACCCCTACCTGACTAGCATGAGTTCTTTCTTTTGAAAACTGCCACCTCATCTGCTCTTTACCAATGATTTCCACCTGGAGCCACCGTGTTTTTCCAGGACCTCAATTAATTTGTTCACAAGTAGGAAACCAATGCAGATTGGTCCCTTTTCCGAGATTTTTGAGCTTGGAATCTGAAAAAGCTAAAACTCTTACACGAAAATTTAAGATCTATGTTATTTACTACGTGGGGAAAGCTAGTCTGCAATGAGAGACAAGCCATAAGACATTTGAGTGGTGGGTTCTCTGTTGTTTCAAAGACCCAACTAACACCAACCTCCTTGTGGCTTGGTTATTCTAGGAGATATTACAATGGCCTTCTCATAAATTCACCTTTTTGCTCAGATTGGATGTAGGTAGGACTGTCCCTTTCAAAGAAAGAAGACTCACAGAATATACTATCTAATTCTGTATGAGCCCAAGAAAGGCGTCCTACCTCTTGTCTTATTGTTTCAGCCTCTGTATTTGAGGGAGGAAACTGAACACCCTTCTTGAGAAGGTCAAGGTACACTTCCTTCGCTTCGCTGACATCCACACCTCCTGGGAAACCTTGTGACCAAGTCTGAATTCAAGAGATGGTTTCAGAGTTAAAACAGCAGCAAAATCAAAACATAGTTTTTAAGCTGGTGACAGAAAATGAGAGACTGACAATTATGTATCTTACTCAGAAAGAGAAAGCTGGTTTTGAATGCCAGAGACAAAAATGTATGTTTTTCACAGAAAAACAATATATTTTTAATCATCAAATTCCCATGCCTTACTATTTTAAAGAAAACCTGGAATAGGTACTTACTGTTTTTTTGCTGTACTGAAACCAGAATTAATAGACAGATTCTAAAATATCAGTAGTTCCTTTGCCAAATAAATTTGAAAGTAGTCCATTGTGTATTCTAGAACATAGTTTCCATGTATGCCAAATAAATGTACATAATACTTTTTCTTACCTGACATGAATAAGATAGAAACTGAGAGAAAGGAGGGAGATAACTACAAATTCCTCAGAAAAAGGGCACCATGCCATACCAATAGATCATGACGACTCGGAAAATTAAAGACTAAAATGCTTTCTGGCTTGATCCTAGGTTGGCAGAGGATCACCAAACAGATTGGGAGGTACATAATTAGGGCTCTAATCTTAGAGATAGGTCTACCATCCCGTAAGGCATACAATAGACTTACCTTAATGAAATTCAAGATTCTATTCTGAATGTCTAATGGCAAATTGTATCTGGGGTTGAGCAGCTTAACCAGACTATCTTTAATGAATTCCTTCTTCACAATCAGAGATTGGAAACTTGGACCACAGTTCTGCATGCACATGTCAATAAGCTAAATTAGACAGAAAAAATTAAAAGTTATATCTCTGGCAAAACCACCACCTAAATATAAGGTAAAAATTGCTAAGTAATGATTTTCACCAGCCTTCCAACTGAGCAGGATTTAGTGTCTACTAAATCTGATGGCAAAGCATTAGGTTCTGTGAGGCAGTACATTAAGACATGAAGGAAAGGGCGCCTGGGTGGCTCAGTGGGTTAAAGCCTCTGCCTTCAGCTCAGGTCGTGATCCCAGGGTCCTGGGATCGAGCCTCACATCAGGCTCTCTGCTCGGCAGGGAGCCTGCTTCTCCCTCTCTCTCTCTGCCTGCCTCTCTGCCTACTTGTGATCTCTCTCTCTGTCAAATAAATAAATAAAATAAATAAAAAAGACATGAGGAAAGAGCTCTGAGGACAGACTTCTAGGGGAGTCAGGACACCGTCATTAGAGCATTAACAACAATACAAGGTAGTAAATGCCAAAGACCAAATGAGATGTGCTAAAAACACACGGGCTATAGACTAGGTGACATTTGTCCTTGTTTTTCCAGGGAAGCCCTGGTGCATTCTTATTGTGCTAGCTTTATTAACGATGACTAATAATTGATGATAATGATGATAATGATGGAAGGGTCCATTCTCTAACATGTCCTGGTCTGGACGATCAATTACACAGTCACTCTCATTGCAGACCTTTACAGGTAGATAATTAGCCAAGGGATAATATAGGGCCAGGTGGTCTTAAGACTTTTGGAAAAAGCTGGTCCTAAGCTGGGCTTTAAAAAATAGTTAAGTACAAAGGAGTGCAGAGCTATATTCCAGGCAGTTAAGTGGTGTTTAAATGAATGAATCAATGAATGAATGACAAAGCATTTAAGTTATCAGGAGGACAAGGAGTACTCTGGCTTGTAGGGGCTTCTTCATGTAGGCAGACTAGAGACCCTGGGAAGTGTTTTTATCCAGCATGGATAAAGGGTGGAAGGACATTATATAGATTGTAGAGAAACGTGTGGCAGGGAATGGGAAGAGTTTGGCCATTGCACTAAGAAGCCAGTGAAGGGTTCTTGTTAGTTTGTCACCACTACACCTCATTCTGAACTTGAGAGAAAGGTTAACGAATGCAAAGTAATACTCTGGGAAGGTTTTCAAGCAACCCTCTACAAAGGGGACCTGGAAGGATGAAGAATCCAATAGGGACCCACGAGTCCTAGATCCACTAGAACCAAGGAAGAGAGGCCTAAACCAGGGTGACATGGGTGCAAGGAAAGGAAAGACAGGAGGGAATCATGAAGGCAGAACTTTACAAAGGACATGTATTGGAAAAGGACGGCTGACTGTTAAGCCACTGTTATTCTGCAGGAGACTGAGGGCACCTTCGATGAAAATTTGGAAGTGGATGGGGTTGCAGGCTTGGTCTGGGGTAAAAATGAGGAGATGAATTTTATTATTTAATTAATTTGGGGGGGAGAGAGCGAGCATGCGAGCAGGGCAGGTAGGAGCACAGGGAGAGGCAGAGAGAGAATCTTAAGCAGGCTCCATCGCATGACCCTGAGATCATGACCTGAACCGCAATCAAGATCCAGACACTTAACCAATTGGGCTACCCAGGAACCCCAATCAACTGAATTTAAGTTATTCTGAGTTTCACAGTACTATGGACTAAATGTCTGTGTCCCTCCTAAATTTGTATGTTGGCATTCCTAATCCCTAATGTGAGCGTTATCTAGAACTGGGTCTTTTAAGAAATAATTAGATTAGGAGCGCGTAGCCCTGAGGAGTGAGATTAGTGTCGGAATAAAGAAGAGAGATGAGCTGTCTTGGCTGTGTGATGATGCAATGACAAGATGGCCATCTATAGAACTCAGCTAGGTTTGTCAATTATTGGGGTCATGAGTCCCATTAGTGGGGTCGAGGGGACATTTTCAATCAAGAGACATGAACAGAAGTCAGGCTAAGGAGAAATGAGCTGGCATTGAAGAACTGAATGCAGAATGTGGATTTCTCCAAATGATCTAAAATCAAAGTTAAATCTCTATTTTAAGGTCTTTTATTTAACCTCTCAAGTTAGAGAGGTCATGGAAACCAAAATGTGACCAGGATAGTCATGATCATCTCTGCAGAAAAGCCACTCTGAAGATGGACTCTCCACCCTGCTCCGTGCTCTGTCACTAGAACGGCAATACAAAAAGAAGGCATGAGAGCTGCTCTTTGAAGAGCAATGTGGCTAAGAAGGCAATAAGCAAATACAGAAATGGAACACATGTCGCTACTTATCTGAAACAGAGAATATTTATTTATTGATTTTTTAAAGATTATTTTAGAGAGAGAAAGAGTGCATGCATGAGCTAGTGGATGAGTGGGGGGAAAGGGGCAAAGGGAGAGGGAATCTCAAGCAGACTCTGTACTCTAAGTGCAGAGCTCTCTGCTGGGCTCAATCTCAAGACCTTGTGATCATGACCTGAGCTGAAACAAGAGAGGGATGCTCCACTGACTGCACCACTCAGGTGCCCCTGAAACACAGAAAATATTTAAAGTGAAGGAAAATAAAAACAAAATCCCAAACCTATTGAGATGAATATTTTAAAGCAAGTTGTTCAGAGAAAGTTAAGTTGAAAAGTTGAGTAACATATGACTTTTTGCTGGATGCACTGTGATGAGTTATTAGGTGAAATACAGAGAGGAAAAGAACCCCTAGTTCAATGGGAATTCACAGAAATACTTCATCCAATCCATTAGCCAGTCTCATTAGGCAAGAGAGCCCCCAAGTCTCACTTTCCCTAATGGTAAAACGAAGGGGGAGTTTCTTGCTAAATATTTCACAAGCGGGTTTTTATCTTTGGATCACTGAGATTTTATGGTAATGGGTATCATTCCCAGGAGGTTACATGCATAAACTCAGAGTCAACAAGAAATGCTGAGAAAGTTAACATCTGGAGATCCCAGATCATGGCCCATTGTGTTTTCCCACTGGAATCTAGAATTTCAGGATTCATTACTTCTAGCTCATTTCTTTCATTATGTCACCGGTACCTCTTTCACCCCACAGCCCACTGAGATAAACACTAGAATCTATTGTGACAAACTGGAAAAACTAATACGTTGCTTTTACACATTTTGAAATTGGGCTTTGGTATGATTTAAGTGTTCAGATAACCTATCTTTGGAAACAGATAAGACACCATAATCTCAGGTGGGATAGGGAACCTAGAAGCCAAGGGACCAAGAGAGACTAAAGAGAGTAAGACTCCAGGCCTCACTAATCTCTTTTTGTGTTGGACTCAGAAGTTGCTTATTGTTCTAAGTCTCGGTCTTATCTGCAAAATGAGCCATAATACCTCCCTCTAGAGACTTCTTATAAGGCCTAAATGAAATATAATGTATATGAAGAGCCAGACATCCAGCAGGACCTAATAAATGGTAACTATTTTGATCTGTTTCCAAGGACAATTTCCTATCAGGAGAGAATCTGTTGAATAGCTGATATAAGTATTCTTCTTAGAAAGACTGGAAAAAGACCTATTTGGTAGTTTTAGTTCTTGCAATAAATTTCTGAACCAAGCATAGTAAACCAGGCTTTGGGGTCATCCAGACCTGAAGACCCCACCAAGGTATGGCCATGGTAGAGGATGAGCTTTCTCTACTCCTGGAGGAATGGAAGCATTTTACACACATCCTGAAGCCCCCACAGTTCACCACTTAGGTGGTGTTCCACAAAGGCCTATTAACTAATTGATTTCCAGGAACTTGTTCAACAGCTTCCCACTTTGACAATAATAGTATCTTTTTTTTTTTTTAAAGATTTTATTTATTCATTTAACAGAGAGAGAACACAAGCAGGCAGAGAGGCAGGCAGAGGCAGAGAGAGGAGCAGGCTCCCTGCGGAGCAAGGAGCCTGATGTGGGACTCGATCCCAAGACGCCAGGATCATGACCTGAGCCAAAGGCAGTTGCTTAACCAACTGAGCCACCCAGGCGTCCCAACAATAATAGTATCTTGCTGAGACTTATCACAATTGCCTCATTCAAAGGATTAGCCTCTGGCTAAGAGTTATGAAGCTTGGTAACAAACTGCTTTTTTAAAAAATAAAACTATTGGCTTCTTGACAAAACTTCTCTACCAACTGATGGTAGGAAATCACAGTGTAGTCCAACCCTGTCAAAGACCTAATCAAAGCTAACAAGTCCATGGAGAGAAACCAAGTGACATATAATTCAAAGAACATTTATAATTGATTTTGACAGGATCTCATCACTTTAGAGTAATAAAATGGAAGTGTCATATTTCAGGATTCAATTTTAAAGAATCAATTGGTAAACATTTAATTGCTTTGAGAGACATTAGATGATTCTGTGACTAACTTGTCTCATAATGAAGTCTGGCATAAGTTAATATTAAAAATCCATTCTGAAGTTATAAACACCTCTGCAACGCAGTGAGTAGTCAGAGGTGAGGTGACTGGGCAGATATGCAGGAGGCTATCAAGAGTCAAAGGGCTATTTAAAGAAAACCCAAGAAGTAGGTACCTTAAGGAACTCTGATCCTAAAACTGAGAAGTTATTCTGATCCCCAACCCATGACTCTCCCCCTTATTTTGGTACAGGTTTTAGATTTGCTTTTCTAATGTTCTTGTTCTCATGTTACTCATGTTCATGTTCTGGTGTAGAAAACATGAGGTGGAAGACATACAGTTATCTGAGGTGGGACAAGTAATGGGTATGGATAGATAGTATGGCTTGGGAGATCAGACTACCTGAAGGGAAGAAAGAATGGGAACCCAAAAAGAAATGGAGGGCTAGAAAAGACAACACTCTAGAATAACCCTGCTTCCTCAGGGAAGGGTCCGAGCTCAATATCAGAAGAAGGAACCAGGATGGAGGAAGATAGAGAGACAGAGTAAGAAGCAAGCACAGAAATGTCAAGAAGGCTAGGTACCACAAGAAAAAGACACACCCAGGATACAGAATAAACAATTGTAAGAAGGTGAAATAATATCACACGCTAAAACATAGGTAGTATAAATTCATCTTCTGCCCTTATCTCCTTCAGTTAATACTCCAAACCTTCAACAGCCTTGAGATAGTCCAGATACTCCCCATTTTAGGGCACATCTATATTGCTTTCTACCCCAATTCTAGAGTACATTCCATGAGCCCTGGAGTCTTCCTGGATACCAGGAGAGTGGGATGGGGGCTGAAGGACAATCGGCTCAGTCCCTGATACATTGATGTACCAGGTCCCACACCAGGTACTAAGGAGTTGAAGACACCAATGAAACACAGCTGTCATTCTTCAGGGAAGATTGATCCATTCTGAGAAGCAAAGTGGTTATGGTGTAAGGGCCTGGGATTTGGAATCTGAGGATTGAGTTGATATCTTGCCTATCCCTCCTAAATAATGTAGAATAAGAAAATCCCACAACCTCGTGGAATCTCAGTTTCTTTACCTGTGAAATAGAGTTAAGAACAGAGTTACTCCACAGGGTTGTCAAGAACATCCATTAGGTACCAAAGGTTCTTCCCCTAGTATCAACCCATGGTTCCGGTAGTTCTACTTTAGCGCTTACTCATCTCTAAAGTTCTTCCATTCTGGGACCTCCCTGAGGTGGCTGCTATGAGTAAAGGACAAGGGAGAGGAGAGGAGAGGAGAGGAGGGGGGAAGGGAGGAGAGGAAAGGAAAGAAAGAAGAAAGAGAGAAAGGAAGAAGAAAAAAAAAAGGAAAAGGTCTCCAAAACTACGTTCACATCCTAACTTGAAGCGTTTCTTCAGAGATAGCATGAAGACTGTTCATTTCATTTCTTCTCATTCTGTTACTCTCCCAGCAAGATGTGAATATTCCTCCCCATGAAACTCGAACACTGGAGCTGTGTGCACCTCAGCCCCACAGTCCTCTTGATAAACCACCCAGAGCCCCTAAGGGGAGGGCGATCCTGGCTGGTTGGGGCCCTAACCTTTTGGCCTGGGGCCTGGCTGAGGTAAAGGAAAGCATGCGGGAGAAGTGAGAAAGCCATACAGCTCACTCTCAGGCAGCAAGCAGGTTTGGCAAAACATACCATAGTAAAAATGGCAACTCACCGAAGTGACTGAAGAGGTCATATACCAAGGATGAGGGGAAAAACGGGAACGCATCCATTAAGTGCCCACACCCAAGTCATAGACAATAAGGTGTACAGCACTGTTTAAATCAACAAAGAACAGTCTCCGAATTATACTATGCAGGAGAGCCTGGTTGAAACTTAATGAGATCCCACCTCAGAATTCCATGGAGCTGTTCAAGTGAGGTAAAAAGCTAACAGGGAAGCATTTTTCAAGTCAGTTCTCCTCATGACTAACACATACACAGACTTCTTCACTGGCTAGTATCTACAAGTTTTGAATTACCAGTTCCCATATCCTGACCAGGAAAAGTTGATTTTCCAGGAACACACTCTTTCCATGAAATTAAATGCTATGACAATGAGCAAAACTCTCTCAATTTTCTAATTCTGTTTTAACTCATACTCTAAATAGCTTTTTGCTGATATATATATTTTTTAACCTAAAACTAATTATGTGTCTATGGCTTGGGAAATCCTAGAGTCTTGATTGTAACATGAAAAGTACTTACTGACAAGGTCAGTTGGATTTCTTTATGATTGTAGTTTTTGGAAATCCTTTTTTTCAAAGCTTTTACAGCATCTTTTGCCCTACAGAAATAAATACAGTGAAATTATCAATTAGGCATTGCTGAAAATAAGCAGTCTCTGAAAAGCAATGTGCATTGTGGAAAGATCAGCAGCTAAGGAGAAGACCAAGGCCCTGATTCTGCTTAAGCAGATTACTTAACTTTTCACGTGTGTTTCCTCATACATCTAAGCAGACAATACTACCTACCTCCTCGAGAGAATCAAATACAATATTTACATAATAGTATTACCTAGAAAGCACTACATGTGAAATGCACTCATATCCCTATCCCTCTATCAATGGGCAAAACTGGTTTACGGGAAATGTATTTTCCGGAACAATGAAGGTTACCGTTTTCGATTAAGACTATTTCCTGAGCACCTCCAGTGTAGGTGATATAGGAGGAATTATGACTAATTAGGTCAGTTTCAGATTGACTACCATTTTACATTATAAAAGAAAGAATTGTGTAAAAGTAGAGGATTAAAATTTACTCTGAGGTGGTCAAAAGGTACAAACTTCCAGTTATAAGATCAATAACTTCTGGGGATATAAAGTGTAATATGATGACCACTGTTAACACTGTTGTATGGTATAATTGAAAGTTGCTAATAGTAGACACTAAAAGCTCTCATCTCAAGGAAAAAAACGTTTTTTTTAATTATATGAGGTGACAGATGTTAACATATTGTGGTAACCATTTTATAATACATGTAGGTCAAATCATTATGCTATACACTTTAAATGTTAATTGTATCTCAATAAAACTGAAGAAAAAATACAAATCCTTTTTACATGTTACCTTCCGATTTTGTCTGTGTTTTCTTGGGTAGAATTTCTATTATGTGACAATTACACATGCTTACATAGAATTACAACTATTATAAATATATAGATATTATCTACATTTCTAAAAAATTGCATATACAATCTAGTATTAAACTCTTACAAAAGTTTAGAATAAAGATACATTTTTGAAAGGAAAAATTTTACTTTGAGATTCCCTTTTTGTATTATCAATGAAGAAATTAGTATTATCCATGAATAAAAGTTTCAGAGGAACCAAATATGGTAAATAAGATTACAGGAAAAATACCATAACTGCCTTAAAGTACTAAACCTAATACAGTCAATTAATATGGTCTATAATTGAGTGTAATGTTTTCTTCATCAACAATCAACAGAAACTAGATCAAATCATTTTGCTATCAGTTACCGCTTGAATGTGCTCAGGAAAACTAACAGAACTGTATCCCTTATAACAACCTGTAATTAGACTAAAATCACAAAAGTTAGCCTTAACGATTTTTCTTTAAATCTTTAATTCCCTGACGTCTAAAAAGTGTAACAAAAGATAGCACATCATTTAAGAACACAGTATGAAGGTGGGTGAGTGGACATTAAGAAAAAAATTGTCTTATAACGAGGAAAAAAAAAAGACTGCTAGATTATTTTCTGGTTAATAATGACAACTCCCCAGGACAGGTTACCACCAGGAGTTCACCAGCTTCTGGAGAGTATTTTTCAGTTACAGTAGCATAAAATACTGGCAATCAGAGCAGGGGGAATTTCTAAAGAAGAAAACAATTCTGCTTTCTTTAAAGAAAAAGGAATTGGAGCTTCACAAAGACAAAGTTTAAAACTACTAAAGAAAAGGCAAAGAGAACAATTATAATGGATTCTCAGATATTCCACTTGCTGAAATAAGCAGCTATCTTTATGTTTTCACCAGACATGTCTTTAAAAGATAGTGATGCCCTAGGGGGGATGAAAACACTCAACAAGAAAACCAAAAAGGGTAAAAGTGCTGTGGTTCTGATGCTTCTTATCAGAGGCAAATGCGTGCACCACACACTGTACTCACCCATCGTGGGCAGTGTTAATTATGTCACAGATGTGCATAAACTGGCCCCAATCTTCAGTCTGAACTCCAGCAAATGTAGCCTTTTCTGCAAAGAAAAAGCTGTTGTGTTGAGTCTGAGCTACAGCAGAATGAAAAATGTCTGGTCCTCCTGAAATAATCTGCCTGGGGTTCACTAACAAGTACCATTAAGTTTATATAACCATAAGGCAAAGAGATTTTTTTTTTTCTCAGCAATTCCCAGTAATTCGGGAATCAGTCAGAACTCAAGTTCAGAGTGCTGCCATTACCACCGTAATGAATGACCTATTAATAAAAACTGCAGGCACAACACTGGGCGGTAGGGCTAGGACGGTTTGGCTAAATCTCCATCTGCTGGCCTTTCTGAAGACAAGCCCCTATTGAGCAGCTACCTACAAAGCCAAGTGTATAGTGCAAAGTATTTTATCATATGCAACTTCATTTAACCCACTGTGATAGACAGCATAACAGAAGTTCAGAAAAGTTAAGGAAATTACCCAAGGCTACACAGCCAGTACAAGGTAGAACAAGCATTCAAATTTAAGTTATCTGATGTCTTTTTTTTTTTTTTTAAGACATTTATTCCTGGTGGGGAGGAGGGCATGTTGAGAAAGAAATAGATCAGAACTCAAATTGTCTTTGTCCTTGAGCATTAAAGAAAGGTCACTCCTAGCACCTGAACTAACCAAGGCTACCCCAGGCCGACTTGAATCCTTCTGCACCTGGAACCCCAAACAATCAGCTATTTTCCCCTCTCCACACATTCTCCTTGAGGACACAAAATGCCACCTAGGAAGAGTAATAGAACACAACCTAAATGAACCTAATATATTTCCTTCGTGAAAGGAGAAGATCCTCAGCATGAAAACATGAGGTCTAGGGGGAATGGAGAGAGAGCTATAAAGAATAATGAAGAGGAAGAAAGAATAGGGTTTGGTTAGCCTTCTTCTAATCTAGGAAAAGAGCTATTTGAATTTGGCATTCCACAGACAATTCTAACTTTGTGTTGTTTAGACACATACTGTTGTTCCTTCTGCAAGATTCCCTGCTCTCCATTCCCTGCGCTTCCTCTCACCTTCCCATCTTCCTAGAAAACTCCTATTCACCCTTCAAAGGCTGTAACAAAATCTCTCCCTTTTCTTAAGTTTTGAGTGTTTTGCAGTTCTCTTGTATTGCAAAGGTACCATACTGTAATTACTACATAACTGTGTCCATCTTCCCTACAAGATTGCACGGTTCCCTGAGGGTTGAGACCATATCTCATCTTTGCTTCATCCAGGTCCAGGCATATAGCTGACAGTCAGCAAATATTTACAGCATTAAAGAATTCATCCACCTATGAAGATCCACTCTGAATCTATTTCTGCTCAAAATTCATTTTAATATCCATAGGGATATAGCTAGCAACAGGTTAGAAAGCATTTCCCCCCCTCAGTGATAGTTACTTTCACCATCTTCCAAAGACAGGGGAATCTTAGAAGGTTTGGGTCGAGTGGCACGTTCCCTGTTAACTGAGCTGCAGGCAAAACTGTCCAAACTGGAGTCTCCGTACTAAAACCACCAGGTTCTCAAGATTTCATCACCCCACCAAGTTCCTGACATTATCACGCTTTGCTTGGCATCCACAGGCACCGTGCCACACCCGGTTCCCAAGGGAGGACTGGAGGAGCGGAGGAGGGAGGGAGTCGGTGCTGGTAAAAACAGTCCAGTCCCTGGTTTCTGCTTCCCATTACGTTTTTCAGAGTACAGCCACAGAAGAAAGGACGTAGGTAAATAGATGCCTGGTCCCTCCAGAGGCCTCTTGTGACCCCAGATGCTCCCCTACTCCCCACTTCCTTCACTCCAGGGCTGGGCATTTTCATTCTCTTTGTTTACTCAGAAAAATAACTCAGGTTGTTAAGGGCTCCACGCCAGAGAGAACTGGTTTAAAGGGACCTGCCTCTCACAGTGAAGTCACATCACGCAACCTGCTTGAACCTTCTTTCCCTCCCTGTAAAACAGACGCGCCACACTCCGCCCTCCAGTGAATAGCGAACTTGACGGACAACTTTCCCCTGGCTCAGAAGTTGACCCTTTCTCCTTGCACAGGCCCAAACACTCCACACCTGAATCCCGTGCGTGGTTCACCTGTTCGGTCCCACGCCCCAGGAAGCCCCCAAAGGAAGGCAGATTCTAAGGAGGGGTTCCATGGACAGTCAGCCATAAAGAAATGCCTCAAAGGGGCCGAGGGGGAGGGAGGGGGGATTCGGGTGCCCTGGGAAAGTTGCAGGGGGAGGGGAAGGATTTCCTCAAACTTGGACGGGGCCGAGAAAGGAGTCAAGCGGGAAGGGGCCCCCGGGTCTCCAAAGCCTGCCCTGGTGTCTCCCTCCCTCGCTCTTTACCTATGAGGTGGCCCACGGAGGTCGCATAGGGATCCCGGTGACTCTTCCCAAACGCCATAGTAGCCCCACCGAGCCGGGCCCAGGAAATCCGCCTCCACCACTCTCGGGCTCCCGACTCCACCCGCTCGGTGCCCCTGGCTCCTCCTCTTCGCCCGGGCGCTTCCCGGGCTCCGCGGAGGCTGCGCGACCTGCCCGGCCGCTGCGGGGCGCCGGGCACCGGCGTGGGGCGTGGGGGCGGAGACACGGGGTGCCCGCGCACCTGCCACGTGCCCCGCGGGAGCGGCGAGGAGGCGGTGCTCCGGGCTGCGGGGGGTGTGGGCGGGCGGCAGCCGCCGCGTGGAGCCCGCGGGAGAACCGCTGGGCGCGCGCGGGGGATTGGGGACCCAGGTGGGGTTGTCGTCTCCGCGGAGCCGGCGGCCCTGGGGCCAGAGCCTGGGGATTAGAGACCCGTTCTCTGATGCCGCCGCTCACTGGGCAAGTTACTGCTCTTCTCTGCGCCTCTTGCTCTCCTTTGTGGAGAAGAAAATACGGGGTTAATAACACAAATCTCAGGATTATTGTGAGAATTAAGGATGTAAACCGCTTAGGTCGGTGTCTGGTACCCACAAAATAAATATTTAACCACTGAATGAATTGAGTAACTGGAAGTACTTCCTACTCCCACCCTCATTCCAGATACCTTGAGGAGGTGTGTTCCTTGTCCTTTAAAGGAGGTGATATATGGGAAGAGGGATTGGCTTCGAATTTAGGGACGCCCCAGGAGCCGGCGTCCTTTGTCTCGCCTCTACTTCCTGAGAGACTGCGGGGGCGCCGCCAAGTAGGCTGTGGGTTCCTAACCCTCCCTCCTGGGAGCTGTGTTTTCCAGTAAAGCTGAGGAGAGGAGAGGGGCTTTCCTCCTGCTCAGGCAGGGAGTGTTTGGCTTCAGAACTGCTTTGGAATGTAAATCTGAGCCTGAGCAGTCCAAGCCCTTTCCAGCTGCCTTTCAGAAGCAGAATTTATTTCCTTTTCCTGTGCATTCAATTAACATCTGATTAGCCATGTTAATCTCCAGTGATGCCAAAGACTGCCTGAGAGTCGGGTGTCTCCAGGTGATGGCAGGTGGCCATAAGATGGGCTTCCTGTCCCTCCAGACCTTGCTTTTTGCCGTCAACTTGGGCTAGTTCCACAAGCCCTTCTTTGGCCCTGGAAATGGTGACTACAGAGATCAAAGAGGGCTTGTTCTGACTTATGTCCTTAGTCTTATATTTTAAAATAGACGTCAAAACCAATTGTAGTGATGCCAAGGGGTTAACCAACTGGTTTTATTATTATTTGTTATTTTGAACTTTTCTTGACCTAAGTGAGCTAATACCTGGGATTCTAAAATCTGGAATGAAACCTCTTTATTGTGATGGCATTCCTTATAATGGGTTTGGTCCTACCTGTAACTGATCATCTCCACCTTCTTATCCAGGCTGAGCCGCTGTTCCAGATGGTGCCATTTAGCCACTTACTTAAGCACAACTACAGCCTGCTGACACTGTTGAAAATCTCTTTTGTGACATCACCCACCTAATGTCCATTCCATGTTACAGATTCTAGGAAGATATTTCACCTTCTCTGAACCCTACAATCAAACAATCTTAAAGAGAAAGTCAGCTTTAGTGTAGGCTGCTGGTGGTGTCAGTGGACTTCCAACAGGGATTGAGAACTAGGAGGGAACCAACCATCTGGACAGATTTTTAACATAACTCTGCTACTTATGTGAAAGCTTTTTTTTTTTTTTTTTTTAATTTTCTTCTGTTACAGAATTGAGGCACTGAGAACAGGAAAATAGCACCAAGAAGTATGTTCAGGATACTATGGCTGGATAAACGGAACTAGGACCTCAGCTATGCCTGGGGAGAAGTTTTCCTCTCTCCATGTGCATGTAAGGGTGTTAATGGTGGTTTCAGTGTTCTTTTTCTGTGCTCTGACACTTTCTGCAAGATCCCCCTACGTCCCAGGGATGCAAATTAACTCAGCCAATGTTAATATGGTCTGGAAGCAGGACAGTGGAATTCACAACCACATTAAGATTGGAGAAAGGGGCAGAATCCCAGCAAGAAACAATGGTAAAATTTTTGGATACCAGGAGCAAAACTCTCACAAAATTTCTATTCCAAAGAACACTTTTAAAAAAATTTATTCATTTGAGAGAGAGACTGAGTGGGCAGAGGAGTAGAGGGATCAAATCTTTCAAGCAGACCTCCTGCTGAATGCAGAGCCCATGGATTGGGGTTTGATCTCCAGATCATGAGATCATGATCTCATGAGATCATGACCTGAGCTGAAAACCAAGAATCGGCACTTAACCAATTGAGCCACCCATACGCCCCTCCAAAGGACACTTTCTAAACATGTATTTATATGTAAGTCATAATGTTAAGTGGAAGCAAAGAAAATAACCTTTATTTAAAATATGTGAAGTACCTGGAACTAGAAATCTATCTGAATATAGTCTCCACAATCCTGTAGAGGCAAGTAGAAGTCACTTTATTTTTACGAATATGTAATCTGAAATTAAGAAAAATAAAGCTAATACATAGCTTGGCTAGAGTTTGAATAACAGCTGCCTGATTCTAAAGCTCATATTGCCACTAGGTAAATCTGCTCAATGAGTATGACATCCCTTCCTTCCTTTTAAAAGAATCTGTTTGGTTCTAAGGGAAACTTCTCGAAGAAGATAGGAATAGGGGCAGCCATATACTTTGCTGGTACAGAGTCCTGTTGTTCTTTCTGTACTTGTTCAAGAATGCTATATCTTCTGTACTAGAACTATATGCTAGCTGTGCTCTAAATACGTTACAAGCATTATCACTTAATCCTATCATAGCTCTATGAAACCAGTAACATTATTACTGTTTTACAGATTAAAAAAAACCAAAGTAAACAAATTTTTCACACACTTTGCTAGTGAAGGACTCTCTGATGCCTTTCCCATTAGCAATCATTCTTCCCCCCACCCCTCACTTTCAGGGCACTTCTCTATCCTAACATCCTTTTTCTGGCTGCTATTTCTCATGATTTTCATTGGGCTTCATTTTCCTCTCTAGCTTGCCACAGTTCTACAGTCTGCCTTTTCCTCTTTCTTTGTTTTTCCTCAGGGTGCCTTCTCCTGGTCCCTTCTCTATGAAGTCTTTTCTGACCAGTCTCAAGGGAATTGAGTTTTTCTTTCCTTTTCTACACATAGATTTGTGTCTTACAGCCCACAATGCTTTATATGACTTCTTTGTTTAGAAATCTGTTCCCTGCCTCTTAGATGTAAGTCTCTCAAGGGAAAAGGACCCTGCTTATAGGACTTGCTATCCAGGAACTTAACAGGCCTTAAGGAAGGTTTATTGAATACATAAATGGCTCTCCTAAATCTTCAGCTTCTCTATTCTTCCTGAGATCTGGTCCTTAATTTCCTCCTGGATGCCTTGTCAGATCGCTAACCTTAATATATCTAGAATTATACTCATCTGCTTCCTCTATCATCTCAATATCCTATCTGACATTTTTGAAGAAGGGAGGAAGGCAGTTACTGATGTATTAGAGTCACATGGATTGGTGTAGCGAGTACTGATGCCTGTGTCTCAGGCTCAGAGACTCTGATTTCACAAGCCTGGGATGTATCAAGGGCATCAAGACTTTTAAATGTCTCCAGATGGGCTAATGGTACCATTATTCCACAAGTAAAATATCTTAAAGTTGTCTCCAACTTTTCCCTTTCTGCCAGTTATTTCCTTTCAATAGCCCCCCACCCCCAACCCTGTGTTCTTTATATCTCTATCTCCTTGCTTTTTTCCCCTCTATAGACACTGATCAATCTGGCAGTTCTGAAATACCATAAGCCTTAATACTGTTTAGGGATGAAATTGGACTGAAGCCTGGGTTCTCCCTAACCAGCCAAGAACCTGTGCATCTATGGATGTATTACTTAGCTTTAAAATTTCCTGGAGCACCTGAGTTGCTCAGTTGGTAAGCGTCTGTGTTGGGCTCAGGTCATGATCCAAGGCGCCTGGGGTAGAGTCCTGCATCAGGCTCCCTGCTCCAGGGGGAATCTGCTTCTCCCTCTGCCTCTGCCTCTTTCTCTCTCTCTCTCATCTCTCATGAATAAATAAATAAATAAAATCTTTAAATGAAATACAATCTACTGTCTTTTACACAAGAATTTACCTACTATTTTTGAAAACCAGATATACAAACATATATGTTGACTTTTTTTTTTCAATTTTAAAAACACACTGCTTTTATTTAAATTCCAGTTAGTTAACATACAGGTAATATTAGTTTCAGGTATACAACAGAGTGGTTCAACATTTCCATAATAAAATTAAGGAGGGCATGGATTTCTTGGAGCACTGGGTGTTATATATAAACAATGAATCATGGAACACTCCTCAAAAACCAATGATGTACCATATGGTGGCCAACACAACGTTGATTTTATTTCCACAGTTATTTTCAAAATTTAATTAATAAATTAATTAGAGACTATTTATTCATTTGAGAGAGAGATAGAGAGAGGGAGAGCATGAGCAGGGAGGAGAGGGAGAAGCGGGCTCCCCACTGAGCAGGGAGCCATGGAGACACGGGATTTGATCCCAGGACCCTGGGACCATGACCTGAGCTGAAAGCAGATGCTTAACCGACTGAGCCACCCAGGCGCCCCCATAGTTATTTTTAATAGCCTAAATCTTGGCCACTCCTGATTCTGGAAATTACCTTCAAAGCTCAGCCTTCCCTCTCTTCCAGCTCTTGGGATCACCTGCATCAGCTTCCCATGAGAACCAGCTTCTCATTCAAGAAGCTTTTTCCCATCGGCTTCTCTCCCCAAGCCCCAAACCAAGCACTTTATTCTGTCTGTGGGCTTTCAGCCAAACTTGGAAACCCAAGACGCGAATGGACAAAGCACACAAGAGTGGTGGAAGCTAACCCTTGTTACTATTTACTGGGTCAGCCACTGTACAAAGTACTTTGGTATCTCCAATAAGCCTCACAATAATCTCATAGATTAAGGATCGTTCCTGTTCTACTCGCTTGCCTAAAGTTACTCAGAATCAGGGGATGAATTTGGGTTTGTCTCATTCCAAACCCTTTTCCAGTTTCATCTCGCTGCCCCCAGAGAAAGGATCATGTCACAGATCTGCAGGAGGACCTGCAGCATCTAGTCCAGTGCTCCTCATCCAGCAGTGACAAGTAGGAGTGTGTTGACTTTAAACATTTACCCTTGCTCCAATATTGAACTTTAAACCATTCAAGTGCTTTCATTAGCTTCCTTCATCATTCTTTTTTTTTTTAAGATTTTATTTATTTGACAGAGAGAGAGATCATAAGTAGGCACAGAGGAAGGCAGAGAGAGAGGGGAAGCAGGCTCCCTGCTGAGCAGAGAGCCCGATGTGGGGCTTGATCCCAGGACCCTGAGATCATGACCTGAGCTGAAGGCAGAGGCTTTAACCCACTGAGCCACCCAGGCGCCCCTTCCCTAATCAATTAAGGATCTTCCTTGTGATCTGGGACAAAAGGGCATCTGTTGGCTGAATTCTTGCGAAGTTTAAGACCAGTTATATTTGGAAAATAAACTAAGGGAACCAGTATTTTCATAACTGAAGCCAACTGTTTTTCTGTGGATTTCATGATCTCATCAGTTCACACTTAACTCATTTGGTGTTTGTAATTTAATTCCTGTGTGTTCTCTTGAAAATCTAGCTCAGATGTATAAGTCAGCTCGCCTGGTTCAAATCCCAGCTCTCAGATGATAAAAGTAATTCTAACTCCATAGGGTTGTTTCAAAAAATAATGAGATGATGAATGTAGACACTTAAAATGGTGCTTGGCGTGTAACAAAGCTAAGTAAATATTAACTGGTTCTAATTTTTTTTTTTTTTTTTGTCCAGCCTACCAGGTGGCCTGAAGTAGTGAGGCTTGACAATATTTCCCTAAACATCATGTTCAAATATGTAGGTGTTACCTGTCTGGGAAAAGAGGGTCCTATTAGCACCCACTAGCATTATGCCAGTCATCACACATTTAGTTTTTATTAGCACATTATGAATAAAGTGTAATCTGTTGAATAATTTACTTGAAGAAAGGTCTTGTGGGAATGAGGCTCTGAACAACTTGGAGACTCAGAAATGGGATTTCAGGCTGGAGTAGAGGAAGGGCAGGCCCAGAGGGCTGCTACTGGGAGGTTTGTTCCACAGGAGAGCCTTGAAAGAGGAGCTGGATGGCAAGGTAAACAGAGGCATTTCATTTAGATGCCAAAATTGGTTTAAATCCCAGTGCCACTATTCACCAACTATGGCTTTAGACCAGCAAATCATTCCTTTAGGACCTGTTTCTTTATCTAGAGCTAATTCCACATTTCTCAAAAAGCAGGTCTCAAGATTAAATGACACAAGATTTGAACGCTTTTAACAAATGCCTTGGCATTTGTTATATAATTCACTAATTGCTGAAGCCCAAAGCCTAAATAAAGTAGGCTCCTACTCCCTACTTTCTACCATATCATCGTGGTTATGCCCTTTATGACACTGATTGTAATCTGAAATTGTCTTGTGCAATTATTTACTTGTTGCCTGTCTGCAAGACTTACTATTGCCTCCCTTATGCTGCAAAACATACCCTCTAGCTACTCTGCATTGCCCATGAGCAAGACCTGTCCCTGAGAGCAGACCCACCCAAAAAGAGGAATATTTGCTCCTGCATCCACACCCCCCATTCCTCCTCAGCCCACTTTAGTCCAGCTTTAAGGTCCCTTTCAAATGCAAATATTAAGGACAGACTGCTCTTGGTTCATCTTGTTTTCCCTCCTAATACCACTTGTCACAGCAGACCATGCCTGTTTCTTGAACACAGTTCCTCTCTTACCTCTTGTAATGGGATGGAGCACTTTCCTGGACTTCATCTCCCTACAGTAGTGCTATCTACAGCCTTTCTCTCCATGCTGGCCTCTCTTTATCCTATTCCTCTGTGTCACTGACTTCACAGCACTTCCCAGTACTTGAAATGGTCTCATTTCTTTATTTGCATGTTTACAGTTGTCTTCCCCTCATCTGGCTCTGTGAGGGCAGAGAAAGATCTGTTCTGTCCATCACTGCATTACTCAGTACTTTCCATAGTTTACTGAACCCAAAACTCCTCCTGTTACAAGATGCACTGTTGTTTGAGGGACTACTAAAAGATAAAAAAGTTCCCAATTAAATGATGACTTCCTGCTTCCTTACCACTTAGAATGTTTATATTTATTTAAATAACCCCTTGAGACTTACTAGAACTAGATTTTTTTTTTTTTTTTTTTGTACACAGGACCTCTCATGTACGAAATGGAGAATGTAAGCAAAATAAATTTAACAAAGATTTTTTTTTTCTTACCATACAGGATCAAACTCTCCCGATTCACTCTTTGACTGAGAGATGTCAGTGTGTCAGTGCATTTTCCAGCACCATGTCATCCTGTGGGCCATCAAGAGCACTGGGAATACAGCATTTCTTAAGAGTTTCCCCTATACGGGGCGCCTGAGTGGCTCAGTGGGTTAAAACCTCTGCCTTCGGCTCGGGTCATGATCTCAGGGTCCTGGGATCGAGCCCCTGCATAAGGCTCCCTGCCTGGCGGGGAGTCTGCTTCCCCCTCTCTCTCTGCCTGCCTCTCTGCCTACTTGTGATTTCTCTCTCTGTCAAATAAATAAATAAAATCTTTAAAAAAAAAAAAGTTTCCCCTATATTCTTCTAGTACCTTCTTTTAAGCCATTCACACCAATTTTGCAAGTTTCAATGATGGTGTTTTCTTAATCTTACCAGAAAGTGTCATGGTGCCTGGGCGGCTCAGTTGTTAACCATCTACCTTCGCTCAGGTCACGATCGCAGGGTCCTGGGATTGAGCCCCGCATCAGGTTTGGCGGGAAGCCTGCTTTTCTCCCTCTCCCACTCCCACTGCTTGTGTTTCCTCTCTCTCTATGTCTCTCTCCGTCAAATAAATAAGTAAAATCCTTAAAAAAAATCTTACCAGAAAGTGTCAATGAAAGGCTTTTTCAGACAAGGAGCAGGACTTGCTCCCTCCCCAAATGGTCCTTAAATAGATTTGGGACCAAAACATCAAGTTGTTGCAGTGGTTTTGTGAGTCCCCAGCAATAAGAAGCAGAGTGCACGTGCCCAGGCAATGGCAAATATATCCACATCTCTCCTGCTGCCTGGTGAGAAATGATAACACACCACAGTTGTAAAAATGCATCAGAAATGTTAAAATATGAGAGAAGAAAAAGAATATCTTAGAATTGTTGAAATTTCCTAGTCAGTACTTTATAGATAATTGCTCAGTGAATGAATATATGAATGGAAATTGTGCTACTGCTGTGTAAGGCAACCAAAGTCTAAAATAAATCATGTAAGAAAGAAATCCCATGTATCAAGGAATTATTCCATCTGCCTTTAAATTCTGGAACCAGTCATGAATACTTGATAATTATAATTCAATCTAGAGTAGGTTTTTGTTTTGTTTTTAAAGATTTTTATTTATTTATTTGACAGAGAGAGAGAGATAGAGAGAGATCACAAGCAGGCAGAGAGGGAGGGGGAAGCAGGATCCCTGCTGAGCAGAGAGCCTGATGCAGGTCTTGATCCCAGGACCCTGCAATCAGGACCTGGGCTGAAGGCAGAGGCTTTAACCCACTGAGCCACACAGGCACCCCTCTAGAGCAGGTTTTAAACTGTGAATATAGCTTTCACTTACAATCTTACTTATCACTCATTTTATCTTAGAAGTTTACTGCAGTGTGCTTTAAATTATCTGCTTTTCAAAAGCTATAAGTATTATTCATATTTTCACTAGAGTGCCCTGAATTTCTTGTGTATGGAAAATGGAATGCATTTTATTTTATATAGGTAATTTTTTTAACCACAAGAGGGCAGCCTTGCTTAACTTATGAAATTCTCCCAAAGGCCTAGCTGGGCAGCACTTTCTGGCAGAATGCTTCACTGAATGGGGAGGGAGGACTCCAGGAACCCCAATCAGCTGTGTTTTTCAGGGGTTTCACTGTTAAAGGCTAGCTGCTCTGCAGGGAAGCACAATGATTCTGCTCGTTTTATTTTCCTGGGGTCTCACATTGGCAGTAAAACCTGGCATAACAGTAAAACCTGGTATTCTTTATTTAGCAGGCAGATTGGGGGTCTACGGGAGGTGGTTGTTTGGGAGAACTGACATGTATCAGGGATCAGGTGGCTGCAGGAGGGGATGAATTAATAAAATCCATGTACGGGATCTGAATTTCTGGATGACAAATTCATATCTAGAGTTGTGCAAACTTTGAAACATCAGTAAAGCCTGCTTAGAGAAGCTACAGCATTAAACAGGTGTGGAGTTGGGGCACCTGGGTGGCTCAGTCGGTTAAATGGTGCATGACTCTTGATGTCTGCTCAGATCATGATCTCATGGTCATGGATTTGAGCCCCATGTCAGACTCACCACTCAGTGGGGAGTCTCCTTAAGATTCTTTCCCTCTCCCTCTACCCCTCCCCCTGCTCATGCATTTGCTCTCTCTCTCTTTTTAATAAATAATAAAATAAAATCTTTAAAAAAAAGGAAAGGTGTGAAGTTCAAGATGGGTTTAGCAATGGAAGTGTTGTGATCAATTAGCATAGCTGATTAGGAAGACACGAGAGAATCAGGCCTTTTATTTTACGCCCTTATTAGATCATTTATTCATTCATTCCTTCACTAGCACACATGATTGAATTTTAACACACAGCGGCATAGCTTGAACTCCTCAGCTAGTGAAACTGTCTAGAAGGTGATAATTGCAATTCGAGTCTAAGTGGTGGCTAAATGTGTGGACACAGTACCACTGGAGCACAGACTGGGAGCTGACTTTGCATGGAGGATGAGGTACCCACGTGGATTAAGGGTCTGCACAGTGTAGGATTAGAGCCAAGTCTGTTAGTGTAGGCCTGAGCACAAATAATGCAAGGACCAGGAAGGGAAGGGAGCTCTAGTGAGTGTGGATCTTACCAACTCTGTCCCTAATTCACTAATAGGGAGAATTTTACTTTAAAAGCTTTTCCATCTCTATAGGGTGAAAGCTGTTATGAAGGTGGGCCCAATGTCCCTTACAGATAAAGGTCCTTCTATGCCAGCTTTGCTAACTGAGCTATGAGAATTTGGCAATATTCACTTCTTCATTCTTCCTTTTTTTTTTTTAAGGTTATATTTATTTATTTGACAGAAAGAGATAGCACAAGCAGGAGGAATAGCAGAGGCAGGCAGAGGGAGAGGGAGAAGCAGGCTCCCCGCTGAGCAAGGAGCCTGAGGAGGGGCTCGATCCCAGAACCCTGGGATCATGACCTGAGCTGAAGGCAGTTGCTTAACCCTGAGTGGCTCAGGGGCCCCCACTTCTTCATTCTATAAACACATAAGGAATCAGTGGTATGTGAAGGAGGTAAAATCCAATCTTTGGGCACCAAGTGCTCAGAAGTAAGGAAGAACTTGTAACTTAACTTCTTTGTGCAGATGGAAGGAAAATTCAGTTTTCATCAAGTCCTGGAATCTAGCAATTACAGTTTTTCCTCATTGGCTTTTTTTTCCAAAAAAGTATCAGGAGGAGCTTTGGGATGCCTGGGATGGAAGTGGTAGAAATCATAGTATTTCATATTAGTCTCAGCCCCAGGTTATAAGGTGAATGCTCAAACATGTTCCTTACAAAAGCATAGTAAAACAACAACATTAATTTTATCCCAGAGCCAAACAGAAATGCCTTTCAGATCATGTCCTGTTTTAATATTTCTGTATCAGGGCTCCCCAACATGCTTGGAGGTACGTTCCAATTCACGGAGAGGGATAAAGAGTTATTAAAGAGATAATATAGGATGAGTATCACTTTTAAGTGAATTAATTTAGGTATTATTCACAAAATCATCTGGATACATTTAAATATATGTCCATTTATTCAGTCAATAGTGTGCATCTGTCCCCAAGGACTTAGCTGTGAGCCTCCCTGAGGCCTTTAGCCTCAGAATACCTGCTACACTCCTGAGCCCTTCCTGAGGAAACCCACATACAGAGCATTTCCCTGCTTTAGACTTGGCCATGTTCTAAATGAAAGCTCAGGTGACACCTTCTGTAAAAAACCAGATACTAAATATTCAAAGCTTGGTGGGGAACTACTTTACTCTGCCTGCCCCTGTAGTGTGAGGGCAGCTATAGACAATATAGAAATGAATCCGAGTTCAAAAAATACATGCCAGATTTGGCCTGTGGGCCATATTTTGCAGATCTCTGTTCCAAATCATCTGATGCTATCATTTTTGCTAATTAGGCTAGGAGAAGGCACCTGAAGAAAGGGTAGCAAATCTATTAGCCATTCTCCAGGTGATAAGCAGCCTTGGAAGGAAGCCGGCATGAGATTTTTTTTTTTTTTTTTTTACCAGATCAGTGTTTCTTGCTAGATAGATGGAAGGATGGATAGTTAGATAGCTGATAGATTGATCAATTAATAGATATAGATAGATAGATGATAATAGATAGATATAAAAATTACTAGTAGCAGCCACAGCAGGACCCAACAGTAGTCAGAAAGTATCAGTAAACTAAAGCCAAAAGAAAAATGATATCCAAGTAGAGGGTAGAGTTGCTTGTTAATGATACCAAGAGTAGAGACTCTGAGAAGATTACCACTGGTGGGTTGTCAAACTTTTGATGCTAATTTCCCGATAAGACAATGGGTCTTGAGAACTCTGTGTCCTGCCAAAAAATCGTAACAGTTTTGAATCCATATTCCAGTTTCAGTCTGGCCATGCCTGAATTCCTGGGGGACTTCTATTCTTCTTAGTTCCACATGTAGCCTCACAGCTGATTTCTTGTTGCTAGAGGTTACCTCAATGAATCTCTGTTTCTGAGAACTCCAGAGAGCCTAGATAACACCGTTAGCTCTGCCTGTCGGTTGGGAATCGGTTGTACATCAAATATTCATCACCAATATGTCTGGCTACATGAGGCGACTTCTCTGTTAATCATTTGTCTTATACTTTTTCCCTAGTCTTTGAATGGAGTAAGACTAAGTAAAACTTCCCTTGAAAAAGCACAGACATTTTCTCTGGGGGCATTTGACGAGGAACAAGCCTGAATGTGTATCCCCTTCAGGCCATTCTGTGCTGCTCAGTGAGGCATTAGGGCTCCGTATGGTGGAAATTATTCCACGACAAGTCTAGTTTATTCCAGTTGTTGCTTCTTTTGAAGTTCTTGGGGGGAAACCTTTCATATTTCTCACCTGAATGCAGTGAAAGATTTTGGGCTGCCTGGGAACAGGTTTAAAGGAAGGTTACATTATTAATCAATACTCTTTTATGTCCAGTTATCCCTGGCCAGAGATGAGTCCTTCACATCGCTCTTAACAGTCCCTGGAATTTAATTTAATAAAAACTCTGACAGTGTTTTACGGCCCTGTTCTCTGGCTGCCAACCTTAAAATAACAGATTTGGGAAGAAATTTTTGTTCTTTTCTTCCACAAAATTGGAAAGAAAGTACAATTTTTGCAGCTACTCAGGGTAGAAAGGTATTTTATTTTTGAAGGGGGCTTGGATTTGTTAACCCATCTTTTTTTCCAACAGCTATGCTGAAGGGTACTTTATTTCATGGATTCTTATTCCTAAGGAAAAAAAAAAGTTTAGGCAGTTGCCAAACATTGCATGAAACACGGCATTCTGCCTTTGGAAACTTTCTTATAGATCTGAGAGTACATTGAAATTATTAATATGAATCCCTTAGCTGGCCCCTCTTGAGAGCAGGTGAAAATAGACATCATTACTATTATTCTTTTAGGGACAAAACTACATTAACAATATACCTAACATTTGCAAAATTGCCATGTACTAGACACCAAGGAACAGACTACCGATAACTTACCCAAGGTCCTGTAGTAAGCAGCAGGTGCCTTTGATTCCAGTATATATGGCCACTGCACCATCCTGCTTCCAGAGTTATGCCCAAGAGCTCGGGCTTCAGGTAACTTAAGAGAATTCTTCATGCGCAGAGCAGGGAGATCTGAAGAAGAAAACCCAAGTATGAGCAATGAGATATCTGATCCTTCTGAATTTCCATTTTTTCTGAAAACAGGAGAAGTACACTCCCCTGGATTGTATTTTTTTTTAATTAATTTTATTTTATTCTTTCAGCGTTCCAAGATTCATTGTTCATGTACCACACCCAGTGCTCCATGCAATACGTGCCCTCCTCAATACCCACCACCAGGCTCACCCAACCCCCCACCCCTCCAGAACCCTCAGTTTGTTGCTCAGAGTCCACAGTCTCTCATTGTTCATCTCCCCCTCTGATTTCCCCCCATTCACCCTTCCCTTCCTTCTCACGATGCCCTCCATGATTTTCTTTATACTCCACATGTAAGTGAGACCATATGATAACTGACTCTCCCTGCTTGACTGATTTCACTCCGCATAATCTCTTCCAGTCTCGTCCATGTTGATAGAAAATTTGGGTATTCATCCTTTCTGATGTAGGCATGGTATTCTGTTGTATATATGGACCATATCTTCTTTATCCATTTGTCTGTTGAAGGGCATCTTGGCTCTCTCCGCAGTTTGGCGATTGTGGCCATTGCTGCTATGAACATTGGGGTACATGTGACCCTTCTTTGTACTGCATCTGTATCTTCGGGGGTAAATACCCAGTAGTGCAATTGCAGGGTCATAGGGTAGCGCTATTTTTAATTTCTTCAGGAATCTCCACCCTGTTTTCCAAAGTGGCTGTACCAACTTGCGTTCTCACCAACAGTGTAAGAGGGTCCCCCTTTCTCCACATCCTCTCCAACATTTGTTGTTTACTGTCTTGTTGATTTTGGCCATTCTAACTGGTGTAAGGTGGTATCTCAATGTGGTTTTGATTTGAATCTCCCTGATGGCTATTGATGACGAACATTCCCCCTCCCCCATTGTATTTTAAGTAACAACTCAGACAGTCAAGGCCATGTCTTGATGCCCACTACATGGCAGCCTCTGTGAGTCACCTTTGCAATGAGGTTACAGATCAGAAAAGGCAGTTCAGGGACCGGTGGATGTGGTGATAAACAGAACCCTGTGGCATTCCCTTCCCTTATTCTACACGAGGCTTGTCTTTTCTTTATAGAAAGCTATGTTCGATGCGGCTCACATGGCGGTTTCCCGTCCTAATTAATTTTTGAGCTCTCTGTTGGATTTTAATTACAGACCTATTAATTCATGAGAAGAGTTGACAGATGTTGTAGGTTGGTCATAGCAAATTAATAGGCAGGTGCTGGGTAGAAAGTCCTGGACTCTTCAGTAATTGACTCGCAGAAGAGCTTCCTACTTGGAAGCAGGAAGCACAACCCAGAATCTATTTAGTTACCTGGAGCAGCATTTTTAGAAACTGAGGCTGAAAACACCCATCCTAGTGTTGACTTGTGTTTTCCACTGGGGAGGGGAAGATGCATTGGGGGCATTTTGGGGGAAGGAATGGGGATGATATTGGGCTGGGTCACTTGAAAAAAGACTTGAACAAAATTCCCTGGAATAATATAAACACAATGGAGGCAAAGGAGAGTAAACAATTTGTGTTTACCAAGATTTGTCTTCAAGCCTCAATACAAAACTCTAGAGAGAGTTCATCTGCAGAGAGTTCCCTTTTTGCCTTAGTTAAGAGCTGAGAACCAAAGGAAGGGAAATGGCCAAATTTATTTTTTTTCCTGAAGTCCACTTGCAGTTCTGGAACTTCGTCCCATTTTTGGGAAGAGACGCCATACCAAGGGAGCTAGAGTGCAAAAAAAGTCCCTGTGCCCCAATGTGAAGATGTCCCTGCTCTGGCTGTCCTGGTGCAGCCCTAGGAGACGGGGACACGAGAAGTGACAGAGCTGGTGGGTCTTTTCCCATTTGGAAGCAGTCCTGGCCATGCCTGGTACCTGAGGGCAATCTACACAAAGGGGAGAGAGACCCTGCTAATGTGAAGACATTTTAACACTTGTAAAAATTCCACCCCTGCAAGCACAGCCTGTAGTGTAAGCATGTCATATGGATTAGTGCTCCAGCCCCTTGAAGGCTGCCCTGTCTTTCCCCAACCCTGCCTCATCTTGGAAAGGAGTCAGATGAGGGTGAGGAAGAGAGAACACCCTAGAACTGCCTGTCAATACCTGTCTCTATAGGGAAATCAAACCATCCAAGTGCTATGTCTATAAGCAGGATTTCTGTCAATGAAAGCATCCTCTTGGGAACGAACTGGAATTACATAGACAGGGATTTAGGGCATTCAAGAAGAACTTTCTAATTAGTAGAGTGGTGAGATTGTAGAATAAACAAAGGTAATGGAAAATCTCTTTAACACCTAAAAGGTTAAGATAAACTAATGCAATAAGTAGTTTCTTAATATACCCCCTACCTTTTCAACATAATTCTTACTAATCTTTTAAGACTCCTGAGCAGAATTAGATGCCCTTTATGCTTACTTCTAGCACACACTTGCACATTTGCATATTTATTATGATACCTATTCATTGTCGTCTATTCTGCTCTTAAATATTAGCTACATTACTTAAAGATACATGGTGTTATTTTTAAAGAGTTACCAAAACAACTGTTCAAATGGAATAAAATGGATTATTTTCCCAGCAAATGTTCAATAATGAGGGTGTTTCTATCGACAAAGTATGTAATTATAAACCTCAAATATCACTGAGCAGATCCAGTGTTTAATTTTCTCAAATGAAATGGTTTCTTTCCCTTTAACCACCAGCATTCTCATTAGTGGAGCAGCTCATACTCTTTTTTTCGTGACTTGTTATATTCAATGTTATTGCAAACAAAGCCCAGGATCTTTCAAATGGAGTAGCTGCAATAGGTCAGAAAGCATTTTTGCCGTACTGTGCGGGTGACTGATATTTTTTTGCTCCCTGTTGGCATTGTGAGTTCCTGGCCATCACTTCATACCGAGACTTGTCCTTGCAATGCAAACAATGTGCCCTAAGTTTTCAGTCCTATGATCACCAAATCATGTCATGAAAACAGAAATTGTGAGAGAACTGCATATATTAAGAGTTGTGCCTTCCATAACCGCTGTATATCAAAATCACCTGGGGATCTTTCACACCCTGTAGCTTCTTTTTATTTTTATTTTTTATTAACATATAATATATTATTTGCCACAGGGGTACAGGCCTGTGAATCATCAGGCTTACACATTTCACAGCACTCACCATAGCACATACCCTCCCCAATGTCCATCACCCAGCTACCCTTTCCATCCCCCTCTTCCCCCAGCAACCTTCAGTTTGTTTCCTGAGATTAAGAGTCTCTTATGGTTGTCTCCCTCCCGATCCCATCTTGTTTCATTTTTCCCTTCACTACCCCCCACAACCCCCTACTCTACCTCTCAAATTTCTCCTATCAGAGAGATCATATAATTGTTTCTCTGATTGACTTATTTCGCTCAGCATAATACCCTCTAGTTCCATCCACATCATTGCAAATGGCAAGATTTCGTTTCTTTTGATGGCTACATTGTATTCCATTGTACATATAAATACACCACATCTTCTTTATCCATTCATCTGTTGATGGACATCTAGGTTCTTTTCCATAGTTTGGCTATTGTGGACATGTTGCTATAAACATTTGGGTGCACATGTCCATTTGGATCACTACATTTGTATCTTTAGGGTAAATACCCAGTAGAGTGATTGCTGGGTGGTAGGGTAGCTCTATTTTCAACTTTCTGAGGAACCTCCATACTGTTTTCCAGAGTGGCTGTACCAGCCTGCATTCCCAACAGTGTAGGAGGGTTCCCCTTTCTCTGCATCCTCACCAACATCTGTTGTTTCCTGACTTGTTAATTTTAGCCATTCTGACTGGTGTAACACACCCTGTAGCTTCTTACCTGCACATAAGATCAACAGAATCAGTCTTGGTGGTGGTGGGGGGGGGACGTCTGGTGATCTACATATTTAAAAAGCTTTCCCCAGAATTCAGCTGCACACTGGATTTGCAGACTACTGTACAAGATTATCTCTTGCAGTCTCTCAGTGTTCAGAAATAAAGGGGGCCGAGCAAGATTGGCCAAAGATTTGATGAGTTGATGGATAAATGGGAAAGCACCACAACAAAGGTTGGCGTAGAATAGGTTAATAGATGCTCAATAAATCTATTTCTTTCCTGTTAGATTTCCTTTTCTCCCCAATTCTCTCTCATTTTGCAGGTAACAAATCTTTCTATTTTCCATAAATACAGAAACAAAAATATGAAGATATTTTAAAAGTCAGACATTACAAAATATTAGTTATTACTCTCTAGAATGTAATTGGTGCTGATATATTTCCACTTTTACTGCTCCACTGACCATTCTCTTAATTAGTGTCTAGCAAATTAGCCCCTCTAAAAGTCAATTCTCTATCCTTCATGAAAACAGTCCCAATCCTCTGTTTTTCTTGAAGATCAGCAACAGTTCAGACAAAAATCAATCCCTTTCTTCTCTTTGATCCCAAAGCACTTGGTACCTCTGCTGGAGAGTTGTAAAACTCTGGCTTTTACTTTAATTACCTACCTGCATTCATTTTCCCATTTTGATTAATCTCTTCATATCCCCACAGTACCCTGTGCATTGTAGGTGTTCAGTAAATGTTATTCTGTTTTATGCATTTATAATAATTGTAATTGGTTAGATTTGGGGGTATTATTTTCATCTTGCCTGACTGGCCTGCTGTATGGTAAAGCTGTCCGAGGCAAGCAGTGTCTGTGGGACACGACCTGGGATGTGCAAACCTGACTCAATTCCAAATGGCCTGCAAGTACCTCCCTATTTCTCTATCCCTCTTCACATAAAGAGTTGTTATATTCATTTCTCCATTTCCTTACCTCACATTCTCTCCTCAATCCATTTTAAGTGGTTTCTTTCCTGTCACTTCAGGGAAACTTCTGTCATCAAGGTTACCAATGATCTAGGATGATCCATCGATCACTTCTTCGTCTTGTTTTATTGATCTCTTGGCAGAATTCAAAACAGCTGATGTTCTCTCACTGTTTTTGTTCTTAAACATTCTGTTCACTTGATTCCATGACACCATAATATAGTTTCTTAGTTTCTTCTTATCTCACAGATTATTATTTTTTATGACCATGCTTGTCTCTTAGATCTGTAAATGTTAGATGCCCCTGGGTTCTGTTCTGAATCTTCTTTTCTAATCTGTCTATGGGCACTCTCCAGGTGATGTCATCCAATCCCATGGGTTTACGAACAATTAATGTACAGATGACTCCAAGCACAAATCTTTGCCATCTTTTCTTGAAACTCCAGACCCTTCTATAAAACTGTCTAATTAACACATCCATTTGAATGTCGATTAACCATTTCAAACATAACACCATCAAAAGGTCACTCTTGATTTCCACCTGCAAATATACTTCTCCTCTAATCTTCTTTGCCTCAGCCAATGGCATCATGATCTTCTCCATTGCTTGCGACTCAAATGTCAGAATTATCCTTGATTTTTTACTTTCTTTCACCTGCCACATCAGTAAGTCCTGTGGATACTCAAAACATCCTAAGTCTATCAACTTTTCTCCATCTCCATCCTTACAGTCATAATTGAGGATTACCCTAATTTACAGTCTTAACAAGTCTCCTGACTCATTGCCCTGCTTGAACTCTTGTATCTCTATGTTCTACTCTCTACAAAGTCAAAGAGGGTGATTTTTTTAAAAACACAAATCTGATGATGTCACACTCCTCTTCCACAGCTTAAAATCATCAATGATCTTGACCCCATACTTTAGAATAAGATCTAAATGACTTATCCTGATCTATAAAATTCTATGCATGTACCACATGGTTAGATCACAATTACCTGGAGGATCTATTAAACCCCAGAACATTGGGCTTTACCTAGAGTTTCTGATTCAGCAGACCTGGAATATAGGTGGAGAATTCACATTTCTAAGTTTTTAAGTGATGCCGATTTGATGCTGTTGGTTTGGGGACCACACTTTGAAAATCAATGATTAATACTTGGTGGTTCCAGCTTACTTCTCTAACCACTCTTTTTTTTTAATTAACATATAATGTTTTATTTGTTTCAGGGGTAAAGGTCTGTGATTCATCAGTTGTACACAATTCACAACACTCACCAGGGCACACATCCTCCCCAATGTCCATCACCCAGCCACCCCATCCCTTTCACCCCCTCCCCTCCAGCCACCCTCAGTTTGTTTCCTTAGATTAAGAGTCTCTTATGGTTTGTCTCTGTCTCTCTGGTTTCATTTTGTTTCATTTTTCCCTCCCTTCCCCTATGATCCTCTGTCTTGTTTCTCAAATTCCTCATATCGTGAGATCATATGATAATTGTCTGACCTCAACTCTTACTTTCTCCTCTCTTTCTGTGTTCCTTCTACCCTGGGCCTCTTCTCCCTCCCCCCAATAGAAATTTTGTATTAACTGTCTAACTATCACATTTGAATGTAAGCATGATGCTCAGTTCCTTAATAAATGAACCTTAAGTATCTATAAAGGAAAGAATTAAAGAATCCTATTATAGTATGTCTCACATTATTTTTCATTCTTTAGTTGGTCTATCATCCTCTTAGAAGATGAAATCCTTGAGGTTGGGAATATATCTTTTACCTTCACATTGAGAAGTCCAATGCATGTCATTTAGTAGGTAGTCAATAAATATTTGCCAATTTAAATGGTTTCTCTTTTCCAGTGTTGGAAAGGAACATTATTATGAACTCATGGCTTCTGTGAATTTATTGACCCATTCAGGTCTAAGTATGGTTAACCAGTGCTACATGGCTTTGGTGGATGCTAGTTTATACTGGTTCATAAGAGCCAATTGCTAAATTTTCAGGAATTTTGTGTCTGGTTGATATTGTGTTGGTAGTTCGAAAACAGCCATGGTGGGAGTATTTACACCACAGAGATAAGCAAATGCTACAAATCAAGTATTTTAGTATTGGCATTTTCCTGCCAAGTTTTCCATCCTCTACCCCTCAATTTTCTAATAGCTTATGGATTGGTCCTAGACTTTAAGAAATAAACATGTAATGCAAATTGGCCCCTGATCTCCATGAGAGTTGTTTCTTAGGATTTCCAAAGGGGACTGGGAGGGAAAGGTATCCATTTGCTTGGTGCTAAAGCTATGAAGATTAGAATTACGGTGTTCATTAAGGCTGCACTACCTTTGCCTTGCACATTGTTTGGTTATGTTAAGCCAATGGATTTCACATCCCCCACTGATCCTCCCACTCCCCTGCCATTAAAAACAACAACAACAACAACAACAACAACAACAACAACAAACAAAACTTAAGCAGGGTGCCCGGGTGGCTCAGTCTGTTAAGAATCTGCCTTCAACTCAGGTCATGATTCCAGGGTCCTGGGATCAGGCTCTCTCCTCATGGGAAGTCTGCTTCTCCCTTTTCTCCCTGCTCATGCTCTCTCTCTCACTATCTCTCTTCTCAAACAAAAACAAAAACAAAAAACCTTAAGCTTGTTTGAATGGGTTTTGGTCACTTACATGCTAAAGAATTCTGGCCAATCTAGTACATTTACTCAAAGTTAATATTTTGTTGAGAGTGTACCTATCAGTATGATGTAGTATAGTGCAGTTGGAATATATTAGATGATTAAACCAGAAAACCTGAGTTGGTTGGAGTGCCAGCTCCACCCATGAGCTGCTATGTACAGCTAAGAGAATTATCTAATCTCTCTGACCCTCTGTTTCTTCAACTGTAAAATGGGGATAAATATTATCTACCTACACTGAGTCTTCCACAGGTTTTCCAAACTGACCAAATTTGACAATAGATACAAGTGTTTTATAGAGCATAAAGATATCTATAATCTAGAATAGTATTATTAACCTGATGAAGAAAGAGTGGGACTTATAGAACGCATTGATCATTAGAATACTTGTGGTGTTTCTGAATGTAACTACTTGTAAACATTGAAAGTTTCAAACGTTCCTAGGTTATGTGAATGTGTACTGAATTTTAGGGATGAACAATAATAGCAGCAAAACTGGTTCTTCTCCTCAGATACTTATTTTTAGAATAGTTTGTGATGACAGTAAGGGAGAAAGAAGCATTGGCTAGGGGTTGAAGAGAACTTGGTCCTAATACTTATTCACCAATCAATACGTGACTTGAGACAAGTTAGCAGACCTCCCTGAACCTTGATATTCCCACCTGAACAACGAAGAGTTTGGCCTAAACTCTTCTCTAAAATGCCTTTTGGCTCAATACATCAATAATACTGATTGAGTAGGACATGCACATGTGAACAGACATCAGAACGCTTATACAGTAATTTGCCAGCAAGTACACACAAGTTCAGGCAGTATATATTAGGCATTTCGGTGGGTCAACTGAAAGAGTCACTCCATTAGAATGGGCCGACTCAGGAAAGATATTGACATCTTGATTGATGAGTTCTATGCCAGTGAACTGTGTACAATAAGAAATTTAAAAATAAATGTTCACCAGGCAAAACTTAACCACACGCATTAAGGCCTCCACAACAGGTGAAGTGATCAAGCAAAATTCTACTTGGTGTCTTATACCAGGAGTGCTATATACTTTCATATTCATTATTTCACTTAATTCTAGAGAACTTCAATAACTTGTCAAGGATCACTCTGTAAGCAAATAGCAGAATGGAAATTAAAATGCAAATCTTTTGAATCTAAGTTCAGCATTCCTGCTGCGATAGCACTAGGGCCTACCTTCCGCTTGACCTCATCTGTTGTATGCAAACAGGTTTGACTCTAGACCCATAGAAACGGGTCAACTGACTGCTACTCGTCCCTCCCCCCCCAACTCCACGTTTGGGTTGCATGATTCTTTTACATTTTGAAAATTAAGTTACATTTCTTGTAACTGCATGTCCATTGTTTTTTCTTGCTGACATTCCAGAAACTGGCAGTTGGTGTTTCTACTGATCCCCTGTATACCAATGGGGACAAATAACCTCAATACACATCTGGTTTGCTTGAGCGGCTCCCTATTCTTCAATCCCCACCACACCCAGCTGAATCTTCCAATAGTAATTCCTTTAATATGAAGCATTCTTCTCAATTTTGAAAACAGAGAATTAGGGAAAACACTGCTAAGTTACTTTGTAATACTTTTCTCCTGTCTATCTTGTTAGTCTTGACCACATACCCACTCTGCTTTGGCCACTGGAGTATTTCCTTGAGTTGCTACTAATAGATTAATGCACAGTGCTTTATTAAGATGTATGGATGTGTCACCCTAGTGCCATGTTAAGCATCAGCTGTTTTGGAGGGCAGCTGCCGTACTTTCCTTGATATGAGTCCCTCCTTGAGCTCTCTGCAAAAGATTAAATGATAAGGCCATTCTGCCAGTGCCTCAAGCAGCCTCCTGCCTACCCCTTTGTGAGTCCTTCATGGGAAATATTCCATACAAATAGATGAAAATAAACTGAGAGAGAAGTGTATTTTTCATGTGCCAAGCCAGATACTCTGTTTCTGAAAGCTCACAGACAATAATGTGAAGTCATACTCTTTCTCGGTCTGACGCATCTGCTGACCTTCAGATCGCACACGGTGAGCTGGAATCATCTGTGGATGTCAGCCTTCACGAGCATGCAAGTGCAGCTGTGAGTCAGTAGCTTCGCCCAGAAAAGTGTGATTCCTGTTTCAGTACTGCTTATTAGGCAGGGTGCTGGAGACCACAGGTCACACAGCATGCACATGGGTTGAAATAACCCTTAGAATTAAAATGACATAAAGGGGGCTCCTACTAATTACTGTATTTTGTTCGTACTAAGAAAGTGGAAATGTAACCAGTGGAGTCCATTTGGTTCAGGTATCTGTTATTTTATAATTCTAAAGGGAAGTATATAACTTGGGACTTTTTGAAGATGACAGAAGATTAGCCAAGAATGATTAAGTTCAAAGTGTGTAATGGAAAAACCTACACTCAGTTTAATATGCGTTCTTTTATAGGTGAGGGACCTGTGAGGCTCAGTAGCTCATGGTTGATTATTTTTCAAAAATACAAAAATATTGGAGTGCTTGGGTGGCTCAGTCAGTTAAGCATCTGACATTTGGTTTTGCATTAGGTTCTGATCTTCCGGTTGTGGGATCTGAGTCCCAAATCGGGCTCTGTGCTCAGTGCTGAGTCTGCTTCAGATTCTTTTACTCTCTCCCTCTGCCCCTCCCTGCTATCTCTCTAATAAATAAATAGAATTAGAATATTTATAAGTAAATTCAGGTAACAATTTTGTTTTTATTGTTGAATAAATAATAATTTATGATTTCCTACATGTGACAATTTTAGTTGGAATCCAGGTTGTGTAAAATACTTTTCTACTACTAAACTCTAAGGTAAATAAAATAAGTATTTCCTATAAATCTTATTAAAATCAGGTTGATTGAGGTATAATTCACAAACAATAACATTTATGTTTTTTTGATGCAGAGTTCTATGAATTTTGACAGATACACACAGTTGTGTAACCACCACCACCACAGTCAAAGTATACAATGTTTCCATCACTCTGGAGACATCCTTCAGGGCCTCCTGTAGTCAGTCTTCCCTCTCCTCCCCACCCCCATCATACTTGGTAACTACTGACATGTGTCTCTCACATTAGTTTTGCCTTTTCAATATGCCATATAAATGGCATTTACAGCATGTGCCTTTTAAATCTGGTCTCCTGGGGTGCCTGGGTGGCTCAGTCTTTAAGCAGTAATATCTCATTGTGGTTTTAATTTGCATTTCCCTAACAAGGATGTTATTTGTAACTAGTAGGTACCCAATAAATTATAAGATTTGAACATCTTTCCATGTTCTTATTTGCCATCTGTATATAGTAGTACAGTTACTTGTAGTAAACCAAGTACGGTCCCAGAAGCAGAGGACCCTCCTTCTGACAAATGGTCAGGTCAATAGTAGCCTAATGCTACATCACCATACCTATGTCATTCACCTCACTTCATCTCATCACGTGGGCATTTTATTATGTCACATCCTCACAAAAAGAAGGGTGAGTACAGCACAGTAAGACATTTTGAGAGAGGCCACATTACATAACTTATTATTCTCATAATTATTCCATTTATCATTTATGTTGTTAATCTCTTACTGTGCCTAACTTATAAGTTAAACTTTATCATAAGTATGTATGTACAGGAAAAAATAGCATACATTGGATTTGATACTATTTGCTGTTTCAGACATCCACTTGGGATCTCAGAATGTAGCCCCCATGCATTAGAGGGGACTACTGTACCTTCTGTGATGAAATGTCCACTCAGGTCTATTCTACTAATAGTTGGATTGTTTGCTTTTATTATTGAGTTGTAAGAGTTCTTCATATATTCTAGATATCAGCTCATTTATCTGTTTTACAAATATTTGCTCCCAGTTTGTGTCCTTTCTTTTCATTTTTTTTGGCAGTGTTCTTCAAAGAGAAGTGTTTAATTTTAATGAAATCAACTTTTTCTTTTATCAATTTTCTCTTTGATAGTTTATGCCTTTTTATGCCTAGCTATGAAATCTTTGCCTAACCTTTTTTGATAAAGACAATAGTTCTTTATAAAACCTACAGAAAATTTCTCCATGACTTCAAAACTTTCCTGAAATTTACCTCTGTGCAAATGTTTTCAAGAAAAGTCTCCATTATAAATAAAATAAATCTAACTGAATTATTTTAGTTCAGTGTTCTTTCCCTAATGAGAATTTCTTTATGTTCATACAACCCTCTTTAGATATTTTTATTATTATGCATGTGTTTCATCATTAGATACTAAGGTATTCATAGAGTTCTTTTGTCTGGTCAATCTATGACCATATTTTCTTGCAGTACGTTATTTGATGTTCTTTGACTTATATTGCTTTTTAAAAATTACTTATCTATAATTACATTAGCCTATAGTTTAATGACATGTTGAAAATCAAAGCCATTTTCTTTTTTAATTTTTATGTAAGAACAAAATCAACTCTACAACAGAGAATGCTGTATTTCTTGGAGTATTGATTTAATTAAAATGGTGAAATTTCATTGTTAGTAATAATTATCACTGTGTTATTGAATACATTCTTGCTTTTCTGCTTCAGTTTTGCAAGGAGCCTGACCCTCCAGCTTCATTTTTGATATATTATGATATATTTCATAATCATATAGAGCTCTGCACAGAATCAAATGACAAATAACAGAATTACAAACTACATTGTTGGGCCTAACACTTTGTACTCATCTCGGTTCTTAATCTTCTTATTGATTATACTACTTCAAAGTATCCGTAATTATTTGACAAAAAAATATTCATTTTGATCTCTTCTCTACAAAGACAATTAATCCCTCAGTGATATTACCAGTACAGCTCTTGGGCTCCTATGTTTCTTTTCATTGTGCCTGTGCCTATTTCTTATGTTAGATTGTAAGTTTCTTGAGAATAAAGAATATGAATACCTTCATATCCCCAGTGCCCAGCATAAAATCATCACACAGGTACTGAGGATGTGAAGGTATGTATTAAACTGATGTTTGGATTACTGGAAACTAACAAAATATTACTTTTCTGTATTCATTTGTCCTTTTAGAAGCAGAAGACAGTTGTTGGGGGTCAAAAGCTGAGTTTTGCAATCTGATGGACTTGGGTTCAAATGCCAACTCTGTCATATTCTGGCTATGCCGTCTAGGAAAGCTACTTTATCTTTTGTCCATGATTTTTTTCTCATTTATAAAACAGAGGTAATGACACTCACCTTCAGGCTATTTTGAGTGTTAAATGAAATGAATCAGACAAAGTATATAGCACAGAGGTTTCAATACATGGCCGTTGCTAGTAGTGGTAACATCAAAATTATTCCTGTGTTCACATCACCACAGTATCCTGTCTGACACAAATTTAAGATATTGAGTTTTACAGGCTACCACCAAACTCTGATATTTGTTTTAGATAAATTTGGCTTTTTCTATCCTCCGAATCATCCAGAATATTGCCCACCTGTATAGAATTCCACGATCAGTATTTCTGACCTTAGAGCATCTATTAATGTTTGCTTAGCTTGACTTTTTTTAATGGCATGTTATAGCTGAGTCTTATATCATCTCTAAGGATTATGACTTCCCAAGTGAACAGATTATACAGTGGGTACCTATCTTTTCCATATTCTACTCACAATATAGGACTGTTATCTGGTTTCTACTTCATTCATAAAGGAATGGACTCACCACCAAATACTGGAAAGTGGTCATAATCATTTAAAATGATCATAAAAATATTATTATAATTAAAAGATGTATTTTTAAGTTTTTAACTTTAATTCCAGTATAGTTAACATATTGTGTTCTATTGGTTTCAGGGGTACAATATAGTGATTCAATAATTCTAGACATTACTCAGTGCTCATCATGATAAGTGTACTCTTAATCCCCATCACCTATTTCACCCATCTGCCCCACCCAGCTCCCCTAAGGTGACCACCAGTTTGTTCTCTATTGTTGAGGGTCTGTTTCTTGGTTTGTCTTTCTTTTTTTTTTTTTCCTTTGCTCATTGTTTTTGTTTGTTTCTTGACTTTCAGATATGAGTGAAATCACATGGTATTTCTCTCTCTATAACTGAATTATTTTGCTTAGCATTATATTCTCTAGCTCCATCCATGTCATGGCAACTGCCAAGATCTCATTCTATTTAATGGCTGAATAATATTCCATTATATAAATATATAACATCTTCTTTATCTTTTCATCTACTGATGGACATTTGAGCTGCTTCCATAATTTGGCTATTGTAAATAATGCTGCAATAAACATAGGGGTGCATATTATCCTTTCGCAATAGTGTTTTTTTTTTTAATTCTTTGGGTAAATGCCCAGAAATGCAATTACTGGATCACAGGGTAGTTCTATTTTAAAATTTTCAAGGAACCTCCATACCATTTTTCCACAGTGGCTACATCAGTTTGCATTCCAACCAAGTATACGAGGATTTTTTTTTTCTCCACACCTTTACAAACACTCATTGATTCTTATGTTGTTGATTTTAGCTATTCTGACAGGTGTGAGGTGATAGCTCATTGAGGTTTGATTTGCACTGTCCTGATGATTAATGAGTATCTTTTCATGTTTCTGTTGGCCATGAGTATGTCTTCTTCGGAGAAATGTCTGTTTATGTCTTCTGCCCATTTTTAAATTGGATTAATTGCTTCCTGTGTGTTAAGTTATAAGGTCTTTCTATATTTTGGATACTAACCCTTTTTTGGATATGTCATTTGCAAATATCTTCTCCCCTTTAGTAGGTTGCCTTTTAGTTTTGCTGATTGTTTCCTTCACTTTTTATTGCAGATGCTTTTTATTTTGATGCAGTCCCAATAGTTTATTTTTGTTTCTATTTCCCTTGCTTCAAGAGACATATCTAGAAAAATGTTGCAATAGTTTATGTCGAAGACATTACTGCCCATCCTCTCTTCTAGGATATTTGTGGTTTCAGGCCTCACACTTAGGTCTTTCATTCATTTTGAGTTTATTTTTGTATATATCATATAACACACAGAAAGTGTTCCAGTTTCATTCTTTTGCATGTTGCAATCCGGTTTTGCCAATACCATTTGTTGAAGAGACTGTATATTCTGTCCTGTGTTGTCAAAGATTAACTGACCATATAATTATAGGTTTATTTTGGGGTTTTCTATTCTATTCCATTTATTTATGTGTTTATTTTTATGCCAGTACCATTCTGTTTTAATTATTACCACTTTGTAGTATAATTTGAAGTCTAGAATTGTCATACCTCCAGTTTTTGTTGTTTTGTGCTGCTTTTTATTTAAAAAAATTATTTTTATTTTTATTATGTTAGTCACCACGCAGTACATCATTAGTTTTTGACGTAGTGTTCCATGATTCATTGTTTGGGTATTACACCCAGGGTTCCATAATATAGATGTCCACCCAGGACATCCATAAGGGTGTCCTCCTTAATACCCATCATGGGGCTAACCCATCCTCCCACTCTTCTTCCCTCTGTAACCTTCAGTTTGTTTCTGGGAGACCATAGTCTCTCATGGTTCATCTCTCCCTCTGATTCTTCCCCCTTTGTTCTTCCCTTCCTTCTCCTAATGTCCTCCATGCTATTCCTTAGGTTCCACATATAAGTGAAACCATATAATTCCCTTTCTCTGCTTGACTAATTTCACTTAGCGTAATCCCCTCCAGTTTTATCCATGTTGATGCAAATGATGGGTATTCATTCTTTCTGATGGCTGGGTAATATTCCACTGTATATATGGACCACATCTTCTTTATCCATTCATCTGTTGAAGTGCATCTTGCCTTCTTCCACAGTTTGGCTATTTTGGACATTGCTGCTATGAACATTGGGGTGCATGTGGCCCTTCTTTTCACTAAATCTGTATCTTTGGGGTAAATGTCTAGTAGTGCAATTTCTGGGTCATAGGGTGGCTCTATTTTTAACTTTTTGAGGAACCTCCACAGTGTTTTCCAAAGTGGCTGTACCAACTTGCATTCCCACCAACAGTGTAAGAGGGTTCCCCTTTCTCCACAACCTCTCCAACATTTGTTGTTTCTTGCCTTGTCAATTTTTGCCATTCTAACTGGTGTAAGGTGGTATCTCAATGTGGTTTTGATTTGAATTTCCCTGATTGCTAATGATGTTAAACATTTTTTCATATGTTTGTTAGCCATTAGTATGTCTTCTTTAGAGAAGTGTGACAGTCTTTTCAATAAATGGTGCTGGGAAAATTGGACAGCTATATACAGAAGAATGAAACTTGACCACTCTTTCATACCATACACAAAGATAAACTCTAAAGGGATGAAAGACCTCGACTGGAGACATGAATCCATCAAAATCCTAGAGGAGAATGCAGGCAGCATCCTTTTTAACATTGACCACAGTAACTTCTTTCAAGACATGTCTCTAAAGGTAAGGGAAACAAAAGGATGAAAATGAACTTTTGGGACTTCATCAAGATAAAGAGCTTCTGCACAGCAAAGGAAACAGTAAACAAAACAAAGAGGCAATCCATGGAATGGGAGAAGATATTTGCAAATGACACTACAGATAAAGGGCTGGTATCCAAGATCTATAAAGAACTTCTCAAACTCAACACCTAAAACACAAATAATCAAGTCCAGTTTTGTTTTTATTTTTCAAGATTGCTTTGGCTATTTGAGGTCTTTTGTGGCTCCCTAACAATTATAGGATTATTTGTTCAGGTTCTGGGAAAAATCATGGTGGTATTTTGGTAAGGATTACATTAAATCTATAGATTGCTTTGGGTAATACAGACATTTTAATAATATTTCTTCTTCCAATCCATGAGCATGGAATGTCTATTTCTTTGCCCTGACTTGATTTTTTTTCATCAGTGTTTTATAGTTTTCACACTATCATAGAGGAGGTCTTTCACCTACTTGGTTAAGTTTGTTCTTAGGTATTTTATTGTTTTTGGTGCAATTATAAATGAGATTGGGATTGTTTTCATAATTTTACTTTCTGCTGCTACATTATTAGTGTATAGAAATATGACAGATTTCTGTGCATTTATTTTGTACCCTGAAACCTTATCGAATTCATTTATCAGTTCTAGTAGCTTTTGAGTGGAGTCTTCCAGGTTCTACATATAGTATATATACTATCAGTGAGAATTTTACTTCATCTTTACCAATTTGAATGCTTTTTATTCTTTTTTCTTGTCTGGCTGCTGTGGCTAGGACTTCCAGTACTATGTTGAATAAAAGTGGCGAGAGGGGACATCCTCATCTTGTTGCTGATCTTAGGAGGATAGCTCTCAGTTATTCCCCATTGAATATGAGGTTGGCTGTGGGTTTTTTATATATGGCCTTTATTATGTTGAGGTATGTTCCCTCTAAACCTACTTTCTTGAGGGTTTCTTTTTTTTTATTATAAATGGATGTTGTTCTTTGTCAAATGCTTTTTCTGCATGTATTTAAATGAACATACGGTTTTTATGTTTTCTCTTATTGATGTATCACTTTGATTATTTTGTAAATATTGAATCACCCCAAAAAAATATTGAATTACCCTTGCAAGTGGGACTGCAAGTGGAAAAATCCCACTTGATCACGGTGTATGATTTTTTTAATGTATTGTTGGATTCAGTTCGCTTATATTTTGTTGAGGGCCTTTGCATCTATATTCATGAGAAATACTGGCTTGTAGTTCTTTTTTAGTGGTGTCTTTTTCTGGTTTTGGTATCAAAGTAATGCTGGCTTCATAGAATGAATTTGGAAATTTTCCTTCCTCTTCTATTTTTTGGAATAGTTTGAGAATAGATATTAACTCTTCTTTAAATGTTTGTTAGAATTCACCTGTGAAGCAATGTGGTCCTGGATTTTTGTTTGTTGGGAGTTTTTTGATTATTGATTCAATTTCATTGCTGGTAATTTGTCTGTTCAAATGTTCTATTTCTTCCTGATTCAATTTTGGGAGGTTTGTGTTTCTCAGAATTTATCCATTTCTTTTTATTTTATTTTTATTTTTTATTTTTTAAAAAGATTTTATTTATTTGACAGAGAGAGAGCACAAGAAGGCAGAGTGGCAGGCGTAGGCAGAGGGAGAAGCAGGCTTCCCGCTGAGCAAGGAGCCCGATGCGGAACTTGATCCCAGGACCCCGGGATCATGACCCGAGCCAAAGGCAGCTGCCCAACCAACTGAGCCACCCAGGCCTCCCTTATTTTATTTTTTTAAAGATTTTATTTATTTATTTGACAGAGAGAGAGAGAGAGAGAGAGAGGGGGAGAGGGAACACAAGCAGAGGGAATGGGAGAGGGAGAAGGAGACTCTCCACCAAGCAGGGAGCCCAAAGTGGGGCTCAATCCCAGGATCCTGGGATCATGACCTGAGCCAAAGGCAGACGCTTAATGACTGAGCCACCCAGGCACCCCAGAATTTATTCATTTCTCCTAGGTTGTCCAATTTGTTGGCATATAGATTTTCATAATATTCTGTTACAATTGTTTGTATTTCTGTGGTGTCAGTTGTATTTCACCTCTTTTATTTCCGATTTTGCTTATTCAAATCCTCTCTTTTTATGATGAGTCTGGCTACAGGCTTATCAGTTTTGTTGATCTTTTGAAAGAAGCTTCTGGCTTCATCGATCTATTGCTTTTTTATTTCTTATTTTTTAAAAAAAATTAAAGTTTTTATTTAAATTCTAGTTAGTTGGGGGCACTTGGGGGGCTCAGCCGATTAAGCATCTGGCTTCGGCTTGGGTCATCATCCCTGGGGTCCTGTGATCAAACCCCGCGTTAGGTTTCCTGCTCAGCAGGGACCCTCTTCTCCCTCTTCCACTCCCTCTGCTTGTGCTTCCTCTTTCTCCCTCTCCCTGTCAAATAGATAAGTAAAATCCTAAAACAAATAAATTCTAATTAGTCAACATACGGAGTAATACTAGTTTCAAGTGTACAATTTAGTGATTCAGCTCTTCCATACAACATCCAGTACTCACCACAAGTGTACTCCCAATCCCTATCACCTATTTAACCCATCCTCCCACCGGCCTCCCCTCTGGTACCCCTCAGTTTGTTCTCTGTAGTTGAGAGTCTGTTTCTTGGTTTGCCTCTTTCTCTTTTTTCCTTTGCGCATTTGTTTTGTTTCTTAAATTTCACATAGGAGTGAAATCATATGGTATTTTTCTTTCTCTGACTCTTTAGCTACATTCACATCATTACAAATGTCAAGATTTCATTTTTCAACATTTCTTTTATTTCTTCTCTAATTTTTTATTATTTCTTTCCTTTTGCTGTTTTGGGGTTTATTTGTTCTTCTTTTTCTAGGTCCTTTTGCTATCTGGTTAGGTTGTTTATTTGAGATTTTTCTTGCATCTTGAGGTAGGCCTGTATTGTTATAGCAATCCCTCTTAAAACTACTTTTGCTGCATCCAAAGATTTTGGACCCTGCATTTTCATTTGCATCTTTCTCCATGTATTTTTTAAAAAAAATTCTTCTTTAATTTCTTAGTTGACCCATTCTTTGTTTAGTAGCATATTATTTAACCTTCATGTATTTGTGCTCTTTCCAGATTTTTCTCTTGTGGTTGATTCGTAGTTTCATAGTGTTGTGGGTTAGAAAAGATGCATAGAATGACTCTGGTCTTTTTGAATTTCTTGAGACTTGTTTTGTGTCCTTATATGTGATCTCTTCTGGAGAATGTACCATGTGTACTTGAAATTCTGCTGCTTGAGGATGAAATAGTCTGAATATATCTGTTAAACTTGTCTGGTCCAATGTGTCATTCAAAACTACTGTTTGCTTATTGATTTTCTGATCGGGTGATCTGTCCATTGATGTAAGTGGGGTATTAAAGTCCCCTACTATTATTGTACTATTATTTCCTTTATGTTTGTTATTAACTGCTTTAAATATTGGATGCTTCCATGTTGGGTGCATAAATATTGACAATTGTTATGTATTCTCGTTGAATTGTCCCCTGAATTATATAGTGTCCTTCTTTGTTTAAAGTCTATTTCGTCCAATATAACTATTGTTATCCTGGCCTTTTCACATCCATTTGCATGATCAAATTCACTTCACTTTCAGTTAGTATGAGTCTTTTAGTCTGAAATGAGTCTTTTATAGGCAGCACATAGATGGGTCTTATTCAGTATGGCGATGGGGTCAGCAGGGGTCAGGGCAGCAGTGCTAGCAAGTTAGGTAGGGAGTCCTGCAGGTAGCTCTATATTTACACAGGGGGGTGGGGGAGGGAAACGGCACCCTCCAGTTCCTTTGTTCCTGGAGTTCTCCAGTGATTTCTGCCCCTGTGGTAGGCTATGAGATGAGTAATAACAATCCCTCCTGTATGCCTTGCACCTTTAAAACTGCTGCTTCTATGCTGTATCTTTGTGGGCTGTTGGTTGTGCTCTCTCTTAAAGGGTGGGGACCTTCCATCTCTCCTGGAGCCAACCCTGCTGATTTTTTAAAATTCCAGGTTTGAAGTGCTACTGGTTGAAGAACTCAGAAAATTTGGCCCTTCTCGCTTTCAAAGCCAAAGGCTGTGGGGATTTATCTTCCCTGTGCAAGCTCCTCGGTGTGGGCGTTTGTTTCTCTTCCCTTTCCATGTCCACAGTGTCCTTCTCTCCAGCAGATGGTCCCAGGAGTCTGCTTAGTTCCCCACTGGATCTCTGTCCTTCCTATCCTCTTCCATGTGGCCTCTTCTCTACATCTAGTTGTGGAGTTTATTCTGCCAGTCTTCAGGCTGTTTCCTGGGTTATTTACATTGATATAAGTGTTATGTATGGGATAATTGGATAGACTTATTGATGTAAGTGTATCCATGGGAAGAGGTAAGCCTAGGGTCCTCCTACTCTTCCTAAAAATACTTAGTTATTATTGGCCTACACCCATATGCATACAGAATGCTGTAGCTGAATGCAAACGAGACCTTTCATTTATTCACTCACCCATCTACCTTTCCATTGAAATATTTCTTAAGCACCTACTACATGCTAGGCCCTGAGCTCCATCCAAGGCATTCTTAGTGGTATAACAAATTGCTTCTTACAAGTGTCTTAAATCATAAGATTCTGGATTAAATTTACCTAGAAAAATCTGTATTTTCTGAAAAAATAACAACACATCCAGTAACATTTTTACATGTAAATAACTAAAAGAGCATAGTATATGCTTTAAAAGTTTTACAAATCAATCTCTGGAGAGAGATGGATTTAAACTAGCTTCACAAGCACACAGTGCTTGAAGCTAGCCTTCAAGGGTACCCTCGACCCCATCCAATTTCACAACTTCTAACCCCCCACAGATGTTAAGACATTGTGTCTGTGCTATCAATTTTCAGATTTCTTGTGAATTGAAGAATTCAAGCATGGCACAGACAATCTTCCCCAGAACAGCCTGTTACTTATAATTTTTCCAGTGTATGTTCATGCCAATCCTTAGCTTGGCTCAACAGAGCTAAATACATATCTTGTCACATCTGATAATTTAACACAAGGAAGCTAAGGTTCTGGGAATCATCTGTGTGTTATTTCTCATGAATCTTTGTTATTACACTCAGATGTCCTCTACCCAAAACAGCCAGGTTTATTTGGTCTCAAGCAATGGAAATTTGCCCCTTATTTCCCCTCCTTTGCTCTTTGGACCCCTTCTCTGCCTCCCTCTTCTTTGAAAGTCCCCACACATACTTATAAAACGCCCATACCTGGGTCTTCAATTCTCCAATTTTCCTGAAGTCTTAGGCTAATGTTTCCATTAGTTTGGCTTTGCTTCCTTGAATCAGGATAATTGATTTGCCTATATCCATATCTATACATTATGTATTAGTAGATGAGAAATCACACACAAATGGCAGGACTTGGCAGGAGGCATCAACACAGATTAGCTCTAGCTGATCAAATAATAACCACAAACCAGCTCTGCTCTCTGCTCAATGAGTCTCAAGAGGGAAATCACAGGAATCTTTTCTATTTTTCAGAATGGCTTTCCTTCTCTTGTACTCTTAATAAAAACATTTATTCCCTGGACATCCTGGGGTAAAATTTAGTCCTAATCAGTAACAGTCATCATAGCATTAAACATTAAAGGGGAGTAATGTGAAGGGGCTGTCAGGGTTCAGGAATAATGGAGGGAGTACTAAGCTGATATTAAAGCACCAATTAAGCACTTCCTGAGCAAAGTGTGGCATTCTGGGAAAACCAGAAGGAGCTAGGTAGCTGACAGGTTGGACCTGAGAATAAAGGTACCCACTGAATCAATGAACTGAACCTGAGAAGGAGAGGCTGCCACAATTTTCTGGCAGAGAAAAAATGTTTTCTCAGCTATAGCCTGGAGGTCAGCAGTGTAAATTTCCACTCAAGCCTGAATATCTGAAAAGGTTCCTTGCTCTTTTATCTGCCACTTAACAGATAGATTCTATATGGGTGTTTGACGAAGCTGATTCGTGGTCTCCTTTGGAACCAAAGAAAAAGGTATGAGGGGTTTTTAAGGTGCCTGGGTGGCTCAGTCTGTTAAGCAGCTGCCTTTGGCTCTGGTCATGATCTCAGGGTCTTGGGATGGAGCCCTGTTTCGGTTCCCTGCTCAGCAGGGAGCCTGCTTCTCCTCTCTCTCTGCCTGTTGCTCCTCCTGCTTGTACTCTCTTCCTCTGTCAAATAAACAAGTAAAATCTTTAAAAGGAAAAGGGATGAGGGGTTTTTGAACTTACCATCATTAGAAAGTTTCTTTAGAACTGGAATTTTTGCTCAGCTACAGCATTACTGCTCTTGTAGGATACTGTGACCTCCTGCTTGAGTCTTCACCCTACCCCAGTGGTGGGGCAGGAGGGATGGAGTTAAGGGGTAACTAGGGAAAGGAAATCAGAGAAGTCGGGGGCCCACCTGTATACCAAAGTTTTCAACTGGGGTTAGTGGAGTGGGTATCTTTTTTTTTTTTTTTTTTGGAGTGGGTATCTTATTATAGGAACTGCCAGCTATCAAGAGACCTTACCGGGTGGAGATTAACATTCAGGGATTAACAAGGAATTTAGAAAAGTCCGTCCCTGGACCAACCAAGGAAGACAGAACCATATACTGGAAACTAGGGAATGTGAATCTAGCTAAACAGAGTCTGAAGAAACATGAAAAAGCAAATGCATTGGTCATCCAGAACAAATAATCAGAGCCCAACCTTTAACTCGAAATAATTAAAGGTCAACTAGCAGATGCCCTCATGCTGGTCTTGGCTTTGGCCTCTAACCCCTCCTGGGTCTTTGATTCCCCTTTCTCTGATATCTGGGGGTCTGGGATGCATGGTGGTTAAGTATTCAGACTTGTAACTATACAAACGAAGTTCGAACCCCACCTCTGTACTTAACAAGCTGTGTCCCCTCAGACAAATTCATTCACCCCTTGGGGTCCTCAATTCCTTTCTCTGTAAAGTGGAGAAAATAATTCCTACTTTGCAGAAGTATTGAGGATCAAATGGTATAAGGTAGGTAAAGTCCCTCTTATAGGATTTGACTTGGTGAATAAAAAGTGCTATTAACCTGGCTTCTTACTGAGTCAGATAGCCCTGGACCTATGTCTGTGTCCTATGGGAGCCTATTAATCTGTTGACTCCTTTTTAGGAAGAGTCATTCCTGGCAGGTACCATTCCCTGCATGTTCTTTTTCTTTTTCTTTTTCTTTTTTTTTAAATTCTTAATTCCTAGTTCCTATGGAGGAACTAACATTTCCTATCTTTATTTTTTTAAATATTGTATTTATTTATTTGAGATAGAGACAGTGAGAGAGAGCATGAGAGGGGAAAAGGTCAGAGGGAGAAGCAGACTCCCCATGGAGCTGGGAGCCCGATGTGGGACTCGATCCCAGGACTCTGGGATCATGACCTGAGCCAAAGGCAGTTGCTTAACCAACTGAGCCACCCAGGCGCCCTCCCTGGATGTTCTTATCCTAGCATTTTGGTGCTCTCCAAACAGAGTTATTTGCCACTTTGGGGGGGTTCACCATGGAGTGCCTTTAGTTGTCTTGGTCATCCTAACTTCTGGTTTGTCCCTGGGATATTGTGATTTATAATAAGAAAGCCCTGTTTCTGTGGAAAGAGCCAAGATGCCCTTCAACAGAGGAATGGATAAAGAAGGTGTGGTCCATATATACATTGAAATATTACTCAGCCATCAGAAAAGATGGATACCCAACTTTTGCATCAACATGGATGGGACTGGAGGGGATTATGCTGAGTGACACAAGTCAAGCAGAGAAAGTCAATTATCGTATGGTTTCACTTACTTGTGGAACATAAGGAATAACATGGAGGACATTAGGAGACGGAAAGGAAAAGTGAATTGGGGGAAATCAGAGGGGGAGACAAACCTTGACAGACTTTGGATTTTGAGAAACAAACTGAGGGTTTTAGAGGGGAGGGGGGTCAGGGGATGGGTGAGCCTGGTGGTGGGTATTAAGGAGGGCAGGAATTGCATGGAGCACTGGGTTTTGTACATAAACAATGAATCTTGGAACACTGCATCAAAAACTAATGATGTATTTTATGGTGACTAACATAACATAAACCAAAAAAAAAAAAAAGAAGAAGAAAAAAGAAAGCCCTGTTTCTGGCCCAGATCCTTTAAAACGCTTGAAATTTCCTAAGAGAGCCATAAAGGTATCTTTTGTTATGTTAATGAGGCAACTTCTGGACCCCACCTAAGAATGGGACTGGTTGCCAGGACAGTCAAAGATCCATTTGTTTGGTATTGGATTTTCAGTCCCCTCCCCACAGGAGAGGGATGGGAGGCTGAATCAATCACCAATGGCCAATGATTTAATCAATTGTGCCTTTAGATGAAGTCTCCATAAAACCCAAAACACTGGGTTCAGAGCAATTCTGGGCTGGTGAAAATGCGTGGAGATTTGGGGAGAGTGGTGTGCTTTGAGAGGACATGGAAGCTCTGTGCCTTAGCCCACATCTTGCCCTATGCATCCCTTTCATCTGGCTGTTCCTATGTTATATCCTTTTATAGTAAACCAGTGATCTAGTAAGTAAAATTTTTCTCTGAGTTTTGTGAGCTGTTCTAGCACACTGATTGAACCCAAGGAGTGGGTCATTGGGAACATCTGATTTATAGCCAGTAGGCTATGTCACCAGAAGCACAGGTGACAACCTAGATTTGTAACTGGCACCTGACATGGAGGTGATGGTGGGAAGTCTTGTGGTATTGATCCCTTAACCTGTGGGATCTGATAGTGTCTCCAGGTAGAAAGTATCAGATTTGAAGTGAATTGCAGGATACCCAGTTGGTGTTAGAGCATTGCTTGTCAGTGTGGGGAACCCTTATCCTTTCATGGTAGAACTGGTTGCAGAACCCTTAATGCCTTAGTCTTTTGTTAATCTTTTTTTTTTTTTAAAGGGAGAAGGGGAGAGAGAGAGAGAATCTTTTTTTTTAAAGATTTTTTATTTATTTATCTGAGAGAGAGAGAGCATGAAAGGTGAGAAGGTCAGAGTGAGAAGCAGACTCCCCACGGAGCCGGGAGCCCGATGTGGGACTCCATCCAGGACTCCGGGATCATGACCTGAGCCGAAGGCAGCTACCTAACCAACTGAGCCACCCAGGTGCCCCTTTTGTTAATCTTATTAAAAGGTCTCAATTCCCTTCAGAACCACCTAAGCAAATTTCTAGTATTTCTTCTGCACTATTCAATAGTGCCTTTACAGTTCAGGGACTATTTTAGGCATTATTCACATTCTGATGGATGACCAAGAGTTAATTCAAGAGCTACTGAAAAAATTATGACATTACTTATTTTTAAACCATAGTTGTTAAGGTCTAATATAGTTTTTCTGGGTGTTAAGCATTGGGCTAAGTGTTTCAATATCAACTAAAATGTAGGATAATGCTCTATGAATTTAGTACAAGCAGCATACTTAAATAATCAAGCACTGTTTAATATTCCCAGATGTGGGTCATAGAAAATGATATTTTTACCTTTCCCCCCCTTTCAGTAGTCACCCTATAAGAGAGAGACCGGGATCTGTAAACACAAACACCAAGGAACTCACTGTAAAGCAAATAGCTGGTTGCAACAACTCTGATTTAGGAGAAATAACTGACCTTTACTAGCATATGGTCTGCTTTGCCTGGGGAGATTTGATTTTTCAACATGATCATCTTCTGGGGAAAATTTCCTTTTCAAAAACACTTTTTTTACTTGTGGGCTGTCAACTCCTGCCTTACTTTTCTTACTTGTGTTTTTCTTTCATTGCAAATGGAAAATATCCTACTCTAAGCACTTGACATTGGATCATTCCTGCTCAGTCTGGTGGAGGCCAGACATGGCTCTGGAAGGATGATGACCACTAGCCAAGCTTGAGCCAACGCTTTGACTAGGGACACCACTAACCAGGCTTCTAGATTTTATTGGTCATGGTAGATTGATCTACCATGGTAACATCACCAAACTGTCTTCACCCTCATGATTCTAAATTTTCCATTTTGTAGAACGGGAGAAGCTGCATTTGTTCTAGTACCATAACTACTTTGAAATGTGCAAAGGG
>CM052804.1:24847339-24868636 GCA_028533885.1 Nasua narica | reverse complement strand
GAACCAGATGACTTCACAGGTGAATTCTAACAAACATTTAAAGATGAGTTAATACCTATTCTCAAACTATTCCAAAAAATAGAAGAGGAAACTTCCAAATTCATTCTATGAAGCCAGCATTACCCTGATACCAAAACGAGATAAAGACACCACTAAAAAAGAGAACTATAGGGCAATATCTCACATGAATATAGATGCAAAGACCCTCAACAAAATATAAGTGAACTGAATCCAACAATACATTAAAAAAATCATACACCAAAAAAAAAATCATACACCATGATCAAGTGAGATTTTTTCCTGGGTTGCAAGGTGGTTCAATATTTATAAAACAATCAAAGTGATACATCACATCAATAGGAGAAAGCATAAAAACCATATGCTCATTTCAATAGATGCAGAAAAAGCATTTGACAAAGAACAACATCCATTCATGATAAAAAAAACCCTCAAGAAAGTAGGTTTAGAGGGAACATAACTCAACATAATAAAGGCCATGTATGAAAAACCTACAGCCAACCTCATATTCAATGGGGAATAACTGAGAGCTATCCTCCTAAGATCAGCAACAAGATGAGGATGTCCCCTCTCGCCACTTTTATTCAACATAGTACTGGAAGTCCTAGCCACAGCAGTCAAACAACAAAAAAGAATTAAAAAAAAAAAAAGAAAAAAAGAATAAAAAGCATCCAAACTGGTAAGGAAGAAGCAAAACTCTCACTATTTATAGTATATATTTTCTATATAGTATATATAGAAAACCTGAAAGACTACACCTAAAAGCTACTAGAAGCGATAAGTGAATCCATAAGGTTGCAGGGTACAAAATCAATGTATAGAAATCTGCTACATCTCTATACACTAATGTAGCAACAGAAAGTAAAATTATGGAAACAACCTCAATCCCATTTACAATTGTACCAAAAACAATAAAATACCTAAGAATAAACTTAACCAAGTAGGTGAAAGACCTGTACTGTGAAAACTATAAAATGTTGATGAAAAAATTTCAAGTCAGGGCAAAAAAATAGAAAGACATTCCATGCTCATGGATTGGAAGAAGAAATACTATGAAATTGTCTATATTACCCAAAGCAATATACAGATTTAATGCAATCCTTACCAAATACCACCTTCATTTTTCACAGAACTAGAACAAACAATTCTATAATTGGTAGGGAACCACGAAAGACCTTGACTAGCCAAAGCAATATTGAAAAATAAAAACAAAACTGGAGGTATGACAATTCCAGGCTTTACGTTATGCTACAAAGTGGTAATAATTAAAACAGAATGGTGCTGGCATAAAAATAAACACATAGATCAATGGAACAGAGTAGAAAACCCCAAAATAAACCCACAATTATATGGCTAATTAACAACACAGGAAAGAATAAGACAAATCTCTTCAACAAATGGTGTTGGTAAAACTGGATAGCAACATGCTAAAGAATGAAACTGGAACACTTCCTTCCACCATATACAAAAAAAAAAACAAAACCTCGAAATGAATTAAAGACCTAAGTGTGAGGCCTGAAACCATAAAAATCCTAGAAGAGAGCACAGGTAGTAATGTCTTTGACATAAACCATTGCAACATTTTTCTAGATATGTCTCCTGAAGCAAGGGAAATAAAAGCAAAAATAAACTATTGGGTCTACATCAAAATAAAAATCTTCTGCACAGCAAAGGAAACAATCAACAAAACTAAAAGGCAACCTGCTAAGGGGGAGAGGATATTTGCAAATGACATATGTGATAAAGGGTTGGTATCCAAAATATAAAAAGAACATATGCAACTCAACACCCAAAAAAACCAATAATCCTTTTAAGAAATAGGCAAAAGATATGAACAGATATTTCTACAAAGAAGACTTACAGACGGCCAAAAGACTCATGAAAAAATGCTCATTCCTCATCAACGGGGAAAGGCAAATGAAAACCACCACAAGAGATGACCTCATACCTGTCAGAATGGCTAAAAGCAAAAACACAAGAAACAAGTGTTGGTGACAGTGTGGAGAAAAATGAACCTTTGTGCACTGTTGGTGGGAATGAAAACTGGTGCAGCCACTCTGGAAAATATTATGGAGTTTCCTTAAAAAATTAAAATAGTACTATCCTATAATCCAGGAATCTCACTAATGGGTATTGACCCAAAAAGTACAAAATCATGAATTCAAAGGTATACATGCCTTCCTATTTTATTGTAGAATTATTTACAATAGCCAAACTATGGAAGCAGCCCAAGTGTCCATCAACAAATGAATGTATAAAGAAGTGATATATATTTATATTGCAATATATATACACATATATTCATATTGCAATATTATTCATCCATGAAAAAGAATGAAATCTTGCCATTTGCGATGACATGGATAGAGCTAGAGAGTATAATGCTAAGTGAACTAAGTCAGAGAAAGATAAATACCATGTGATTTCACTCATATGTGAAATTTAAGAAACAAAACAAAGAGCAAAAGAAAAATAGAAAATAGAGATGAACATGAAACAGACTCTTAACTATAGAGAACAAACTGATGGTTACCAGAGGAGAGGTGGGTGGAGAAATGGCAATTAAAAAGTACACGATGAAAAGAAATAAAAATTAAAAAATTGAAAAAACTGTTCATTCTCAAAAAAAAAAATCTACATTATTGCTTATTGCTTAAGCCCAAAGTTGAGGAATTTACCTTGGTTCCTCACTTTTCTTTACCTCTCTCATATTTCATCTACCAGGAAAATCTCATTAATCTCTTGTATACATGTTCTGAACCCCTTTCCTTCTTTGAATCATTACCACCATTAACACCTATGGAATTCAAACCTCAATTACAAATTATATGTTTCTTTTTACCCAGCTTGATTGAACAGAGAACACTTAAAACAAAGAATCCTGTTTTAAGAGAAGATGCTGTAGAAATTTTGTTTATATAGGTGAGGTGCTGTTCATGAAAGGCTTTTTTGTTTGATAAACTCAAATTAACAGAAGCTCTGATTCTCCAATTAATCAAGCTGAAGGTGAGTTCCACAAAAACTAAATTTATCTATATTTTTCTTCTTGTCCCAAGTGGTAGACTTCCTCTTTTGAGATGTCCTTTCACGCCTATAAAGACACGTTTTATTGTCGGATTGTTGTTTTTTTTTTTTTAAGATTTCATTTATTTACCTGACAGAGAGAGAGAGAGACCACAAGCAGGCAGAGAGGCAGGCAGAGAGAAAGAGAGGGAAGCAGGCTCCCCGCTGAGCAGAGAGCCTGATGCGGGGCTCGATCCCAGGACCCCGAGATCACGACCCGAGCTGAAGGCAGAGGCTTTAACCCACTGAGCCACCCAGGCACCCCTGTCAGATTCTTTTTATCTGAGTTTACCTTTAGATACTTGCACTGTAAACTTCGATCTCTTTTCTTTAAAAAAAAAGGTGGTGGAATCACTGAAGATTGAATGGTGTTGAATTTCAATACCTATTCCTGCCTTTCTGTGTTTATGTTTTGAATGGCATCATAGATGTACTTTCCCTCCATGTTTTGACTCTTTTCTTTCTCCCAAACGTATATGTCATATATGTCATCCACAAATTTTCTTCCAGCATCCATCAGTTTTAGAATAAAGAATTTATGATTATGAACTGATTATATATTGAGTATCCCTGAGTCATCAGACTCTAGGCACACTGGCCTCTCGATTCTTGGACTAGCCCAAGCTTGTTTGTACCTAGGATTTTGAAGCCTAGTCTGTTTTTTATCTGTGTCCTTCTCACCATTTATGTCTTATTTCTTCATGTCTCACCATTTATGTCTCATGTCTCTTCAGAGGGCCTTTCCGTGACCACCTACCCAAAGTGTGTCTGTCCTAGTGCTGACTGCTGTCACTCACCCTGTTTCGTGTCCATCATGACATTTACCTCTGTCTGAAATCAGCTAGTTTATTTATTTCACTTTATGGTATACTCTTTCTGGCTTCCCAGAAAGATGATAATTTTTTTTAAAGATTTTATTTCTTTATTTGACAGAGATCACAAGTAGGCAGAGAGGCAGGCAGAGAGAGAGGGAAGCAGGCTCCCTGCTGAACAGAGAGCCTGATGCGGGGCTCGATCCAAGGACCCCGAGATCATGACTTGAGCAGAAGGCAGAGGCCTCAACCCACTGAGCCACCCAGGCGCCCCAAAGATGATAAATTTTTGAGGGCAGTGATCATGTTTGCCTGGCTTGCCACTGTATCCTGAGCATAGAAGAGTTCCTGGAACATAGTAGTTGTTCAATAAAAAATTGTTGACTCAATAATTAGTTACCTAGGCATGTTTCCTAATTATATTCCTGTCATAAACATATGTGTGCCTCTTGATTGGAGAGTTTCACCCTAATTATAGGTTCATCTGAATATATTGAAACAAATGATGCTTGCTATTCCTCAGCTGCTCATATTTTCATGGAGTGGCTTGAATTAATCTGAAGTGTGGGCTGCTATCATGGGGAAAGCTGTATATTGGTGAATAAGTCTGGCAGGACTGTCTCTTGGTCATCATGGCAAATGCTAGAATGATGGTAGGGCCCAACATAGATGCCACTGACTGAAGCCCATATATAAATATATGTATGGGCTGTGTCCTTCCTTCCTACCCCTCCCCCTTTCATCAGCCACATAAAAAATCTTCCATATGCATTTCAGCACAATCTATATCCTTCAGGATATGGACCCTTCTAGTCCCAGAGAACAAAGGCCACAAGTGACAGATTCTGTCTAGTGGCTCTCCCCAGGGTAGCTGGAATTTAATTTCAATAAAGCAGATGACTTCTTTGGGAGGGCGAGCTGAGCTATTAATTCATGGGAAGGAAAAGAGGAGGTTAAATGTGGGGCTGTCAATCTGAGCAATGCCCTTGCAAGACAGATGATACCATCTTCCCTTTTCAATAGCCTTCCTGGCATCTAATTTGCATGAGTTGTGAGATAACACTCAGCTCTGTCTCATTTGCAAATCTGGAAACATAAGGGACAGACACCGAGGCCTAGAACAGTAAATCCAGAAAGTGCAGCAAGGTTAACTCTTCTCATTTAGAGACAGAAATGTTGCGCTGGTCACTTCTTGGATGGAAAAGAAGGACCTGTGAAATTATAGAGATATCTGCTTCAGTAAACACTGTTTCACCCCCTGAAATAACACAGTCAGAAAAATAAATGGACAGTTTCCAAATTGAGGATGTCTGCAGAAAACCACTCTTTAATGAATGAATACAATTCTTATCAACCAAAAGAACAATCAGTGGGGTCGACAGTCATGGCTTCACGATATTTTTGGAATTGTTACCAAAAAATTTTTGTTGTTCTGTTTTTGTATTCTCTGTTCCTCACTTGGACTGCTACATCTGTGACATTCATACATATGCTACACATTTAAGCAACAAAAACCCATTTCCATAAAAAAGGAAGCCAAGAAAACCATGAATTTTCACAAAAGAACAATAGAGTTGAAAGAAGACAAGATGAGTCAGAGCCAGGAATCAGGCCAGGAGACCAGAGATTCCACAGGTTGGAAGCAGTGAGGATCTGAGGAGAAGCAAAGCAATGTAGACTTAGATACTGCAGGTCCCTGCTTTCTCAGGGATATCCTCACCTCGACCTACCCGCCCTTGGGCTAATTGGGAGGGGGAGAGGCAATAAAAAATGACATGTATGTCCAAAGACTCTGTACGCTGCCTCCAGAATAGAAACTCAGCGAGGTGGCGAGACTCCAGAGAGGAAATGGCCGTGAGCTGGGCAGATGGGACCTTAGAAAGCTTGTAGTTTCTACCACCTAACCTGTCACTGGACCAGCAGAGTCATGCCATGTGTCTGTGAGCACAGAAGAGTTGAGGCTCAGAGAGTCATGAATCTCTTGAAACTCCGCATGGGTTGGGGTCCACTGAATTATTCCCTTGCATAAAGAAGGATATTGAAGTAGGAGAGAGAAAGCTGACCTTCAGGAGACTTGTAAAGAATGAGAAACTACTCAGTGACCCAGTAGATTGATGATCAAAACCAGAAGGGAGTGAGGCACCCTTACAGGAACAGATAATGACATCCAGACTCAACGTAGCAGAGGTTATTGGCACCTCGCTTGTGTTCCCTCTGGCCCCATCACTGTGGTGCAGGTCATGGCAACAGTCTGACTTTCAATGGCTACGGGGCTTTCCCTGGTTCTGGAGCTTGTTCTGCTTCTCTGCCAGGCAGGCCAGCAGGGCTGGAGAATCAGTGTCACCTCCACCCAGCAGACACTCCTCAACGAGTAGATTAATGGGAGCTGGTATAAAAATACCCAAAGTCATCACCTTATACCAGTTAGAATGGCCAAAATCAACAAGACAGTAAACAACAAATGCTGGAGAGGATGTGGAGAAAGGGGAGCCCTCTTACACTGTTGGTGAGAACACAAGTTGGTGCAGCCACTTTGGAAAAGAGTGTGGAGATTCCTCACGAAATTAAAAATAGAGCTACCCTATGACCCTGCAATTGCACTACTGGGTATTTACCCTAAAGAAGCAGATGCAGTACAAAGAAGGGCCACATGTACCCCAATGTTCATAGCAGCAATGGCCACAATCGCCAAACTGTGGAAAGAACCAAAATGCCCTTAAACAGATGAGGGATAAGGAAGATGTGGTACATCTATACAATGGAATATTATGCCTCCATCAGAAAGGATGAATATCCAACTTTTGTATCAACATGGACGGGACTGGAAGAGATTATGCGGAGTGAAATAAGTCAAGCGGAGAGAGTCAATTATCTTACGGTCTCACTTATGTGTGGAGCATAAAGAAAATCATGGAGGGCATTGTGAGAAGGAAGGGAAGGGTGAATGGGGGGAAATCGGAGGGAGCGAGGAACCATGAGAGACTGTGGACTCTGAGCAACAAACTGAGGGGTTTGGAGGGGAGGGGGGTGAGGAGTTGGGCGAGCCTGGTGGTGGGTATTGAGGAGGGCACATATTGCATGGAGCACGGGGTGTGGTGCATGAACAATCAATCTTGTAACACTGAAAAATAAAATAAATATATTTGGGAAAAAAAATACCCAAAGTCTCCTGCTTTCAGACGGGACGACTCTAAAGGAATGTGTTCTACATTGACTCTCAGGATTTCCCAGCAAAAACAAGCTCATTCATACAGATCAAACAAGCTGCCCTGCCTTCCCTATCCCATCTCACTTCTCCTTCCCCTACCATTGTTTCCTGGGATCAGCTCTGGACAAATTGTATGCATTTGAATCTGTATCTCAAGATCTGTTCCCAGACGAACCCAAACATAGACAAACAGATCCAACATGGGTGGACCCCACCCCACCCCACCCAGCCAAACCCTGACACCATGTAATTTCCTAGGAACTCAGCACAACCTGACTGAAGAAGAAGCAACTCTAAAATAACTGAGATTAAGTTTTTATGGCGGGGTTGAATGATTACTAAAAATATAATTTTATTTCACTTGCAGAAAGACAAAGAAGGTTACATATTCCTGAACACTTGAGTTTTGGACAGAGATTCCTACATATTCCTACATATTGTGGACTAAGTTGTTTGCATAATTTATCTGTCTATTCAGAAAAGGAGACTGCCATACTGTTAGCTTCTGCGTTATTCCCTACCTTTGTCTCCTCGGGTTTCCAATGAGTATGTATACTGAAATGCTGCCAAAGACACAGGCATTCTGCAGTTCCTGAAAACCTTATCAGAGCCAATCCTGAAGTTAATTAGAAGGTTCAGTCATCTCCATGCCTGGAATGGTTAACCATATATAGGATACTTCAATGCCAATAAGCCTTTGAGTTGCTGTATAAACTTTCTAGAACTTTTTATTTCTGGTTCTATAACCTCCCTCCCCCCCCCCGCCCCCAATGCTGACTGTAGAAGTGAGTTATGGCCTTGGTACTTACTCTACAATCTGGAAACTTCCTACAGCAAAAAAAAGATACTTATAATATTAAATTATTTTTTCTGGTATTTTATTATACCTCTTAGCTGACTTAGTCATGCTCAACACTAAGTTCTTCAAGTAGCCTCCAAAGGAGTTTAAAATGAGTGAGAATTAGTTATTTCCTACCATTTCACTTCTTACATCAAATTCCACTGCACACAGACCTTTGTTAGAAAATCAATTTATGGAAGAGGCACAAAACTGTTTTATAATCTGCTCTGTTAGCAGATGCCATAAACTCTCTACTCACTGTCCTTGTGGGTATTCTGTCCATCACTTGCAAGATGCAGACATGATATTTTCTCAGAGGCAGGATGAAGTTCATCTCATAGTCATCAAAGTTAACTAGAAGTCTCTGTTATGGGGCTTCATAGAAGATCAAGTGATTGAGATCAAGCCACAGAGGACATCCCTAAGGGAAAAAGCCAGAAGTCTGTTTCAGATTCTTATACCCTGTTCTTGTAAGAGTGGAGTATATCTCTAAAATGTTTTAGCCAATGCACATCTTAAATGCTTTTGATTTTCCCAAAGAGTTCCATATCCACCATTCATCATGCTTTTTTATCTGCTACACATTTAAGCAATAAAAACCCACCTCTGCTACTTCCTGTGCTAATGAGCCAAACTTCAAGTGTTGAGATATAAATAGAACTATTAGAGGTGGACTGTGGCTTTTCTGATATAACACCAGCTGATCACCCTCATTCAGATACACAAGTATTTCTTTGCTTTCTTTTTACCAGGGAAGGGATATAGTAGCAGAGCACAGAAAAAATGTGCCTGAGCAATGAGTGTTTACTCCCAGTGGCCAGAGTCCATCAGTGGTGTGGGTGGTCATCCAATATCCCTGCTATTGACTATGCTGCATCATGTATGCCCAAGGGCTATGCTAGATTTCCTGCTTGCCTAGGGAGAACTTCTCTTTACTAGTTATTGGAACATGGCTCACTGATCACCCAGCAGGAGGATACTTTTGTGCTTGGACACTTCTCTGTCCCTGGCCAACTTATCCTAGGAGGACAATCTATCACCTTCTTCTACCTTGTGAGATTCTAAGACGTTTGGAAGTCATGGAGAAAGTCAGGGTGGGGTTTCAGAAGACAAGGGTGGAGCCCTGGTACCTGTCATGACAGTAGAGGTAAGAAAAGGTATGTTTCCACACATGTACTTGTATAGTGGAAATAGCTAGAAATTCTCTCTGAAGCAAGACAGTGGTAAACTAGCAATCCCCACCCCAACCTAGATTGGCAGGTTTAATTCTCTGAGTTGGACAAATAAGAATTCAATTGCTTGCTAGAAATGCACCTCAGATAACTGTGGCCTGTGGAAAACACACTGTGGACCACTCAGCTATTTCGTTTGAACTAAGCTTCTTTCCTTAGCACCATAACTACCAGGTCTTGGGTTGATATTGCCTCTTTAGTCCTTCACTGTTGACCTAATCTTTGTTGCCTTTTTGTCTAAATTAATTTATTATGATACATATACACAAAACTCTTACTTTTCAAAAAGTTTCACCTCTTTTCCTCAGTTAAAATTTACTTTAGTCTCTACGTTTGGTGAAAATAAAAAAACCCAACTTTAGCTGCATATGAGGAGAAAGCTTAACTTGGGGTGGAGGAAGGCAGGGATTTCCTAAGCATTCATCTCAGGGGAGAAGCAGTTCTGAATGGGATCCAAAAGAAAAGGATAAAAAGGCCATCCAGGCAACTCAACAACAACAAAAACCAGGAAGAACTTAATTAAAAAACAAGCAAATTTGAATAGACATTTCTCTAAAGATTACAAGTGAATAAGCAGATGAAAAGATGTTCAACACCACTTATCATGAGGGAAATACAAATAGAACCTGTAAGGACATACCATTTCATACCCATTAGAGTAGTTATTATCAAAAGAAAAGAAAAGAACAAGTGTTGGTGAAGATGTGGAGAAGCTGGAACCCTTGTGTACCATTGGTGGATACGTAAAGTGGTGTGGCCACTATGGAAAACAGTATGGCAGTTCCTCAAAAACCTATCGAATTATGTGATATAGCAACTCTGATTCTGGGTGTTTACCCAAAAAATGGAAGTAGAGTCTTAAAGATACTTGTACACTTATATTCATAGCAGCATTTTTCACAATAGCCAAAAGATAGAAGCAACCCAAGGATCCATTTGTAAATGAATAGACAAATAAAGTAGAGTATGTACATACAATGAATATTATTTAGTCTTAATAGGAAGGAAATTCTTACACATGCTACAACACAAATGACCTTTGAGGGCAATAAGCTAAGTGAAATAAGTCAGTCACAAAAGGACAAATATTACATGATTCCATTTACATGAGGTACCTAGAGTAGTCCGATTCATAGATACAGAATGCAGAATGGTGGTTGTCAGGGGCTAGAGGTAGGGGTCAATGGAGAATCATTATTTAATAAGTATAGGGGCAAAGGGAAAAGAGCTCTAGAGATGGATGGTGGTAATGTGATGGTTGCACAACAATGTGAACTCTATACTTAAAAATGGTTAAGATGATAAATTTTATGTTATATGTATTTTACTATAATTAAAAACAAACCCATGTAAAGAGGAAGTCATATAATTCTGCATGTTTTCTAGTTCAGCTCATTGGGATAATAGAGTAGAAAGGTATTAAGAGTCTGCAATCCAAGTCAAGAGTAAAGGGTGACAATTTTTATGAAGGGTTCTGTGAATCATATTTTCACAGAGACCAGTTAGTCAAGAAGAGGCTATGCGATAACAGAATTAATGCTGAAATCTCAATGGCTTAGTCCAAGAAAAAATTTACTCATTAGTGTATTTATCAAATAATTTACTAACTAATTTACCAATTAATCAACAGTTACCAATTTGTACCCATTAATTGCCAATTGGTACCAATTGATTTTCCAATTAATTACAAAAAACAATCAATTAATGAATTTACCAATGAATTTACCAGTCAATTTACTACTAATGCCTCTACTCCACAGAGTCATTCAGGGCTCAGGCTGATGAAGACTACCCCTTTTTATGATGTTGCTTTCTCATTGTGGCTTCTAGGGTTGCTGGAGTAGGGGAAGAGAGTGCATGTAGAATGTTCTAAGCATCATGCCTAGAGTGACATTCACTTGTTCCACCTAAATTTCACAGGCCAAAATCCATGGGTATAGTGCAAACTTAACTGCAGTTTGGGTAAGAAGTGTATTCTTCCTGGATGTCCAGGAAGAGGAGAATGAAATGGAAGTTGGTAGATGCATAGCATAGAATCTTTCTAAATATCAGAAATTAATCAATGGATCTAACCATGAGTTGAACACTCATAAAAAAAAACCCAAATGGGGGCACCTGGGTGGCTCAGTTGTTGGGCGTCTGCCTTTGGCTCGGGTCGTGATCCCGGGGTACTGGGATCAAGCCCCGCATCAGGCTCCCTGCTCCTCGGGAAGCCTGCTTCTCCCTCTCTCCCTCCTCCTGCTTGTGTACCCTCTCTCGCTGTGTCTCTCTCTGTCAAATAAATAAAATCTTTAAAAAAAAAAACCCAAATGAAGCTATAATTATCATTCCACTTTGAGCACTCTGGTGTTTAATTAGGATAATAATTTAGAATATACAGATTAATTACAATGGTAATTTGAAATATATAGATTTATTTATATATTTCCTTTCCAAAAATGGCTTGAGAGGCCTCAAATAAGACAAGAGTAGAGAAATGTGAAATAGGGGCGCCTGGGTGGCTCAGTTGGTTGAGCAACTGCCTTCGGCTCAGGTCATGATCCTTGAGTTCCGGGATCGAGTCCCACATCGGGCTCCCAGCTCCACGGGGAGTCTGCTTCTTCCTCTAACCTTCTCTCCTCTCATGCTCTCTCTCACTTTCTCTGTCTCTCAAATAAATAAATAGAATATTTAAAAATAAAAAAGAAAAATGCGAAATAAATAATGGAGAAGGTGCAAAAATGTTAGTTTTGAGCTTGCTGGATATCATGGTGGAAAATCTCAATGCTGTCATTTCTAACAAAGTATAATAGGTCAGTTTTGTGTATCAGAGGATGCATTTGCACTGATTTGCTTTTGATCTGCTTTATATTGTGGGCATTACACAATATACTCTACAGTTTTTTTTTTTAATAACAATTTTGCAAGAGACGACAATATTTTTGGTCCCTGAAGGCTTCTTCTGAAGGCATTACTACAGGCAACTAAAATAACAATCCTCACATGTAGGTTTTCTGGCTATTTGATGTGATTCAGGGATAGAGGTTAGAAGATTGGGGGGAGGGGTGCCTGGGTGGCTCAGCGGGTGCCTTTGCCTTCAGGTGGGGTCATGATCTCTGGGTCCTAGGATCAAGCCCCAAATCGGGCTCTTTGCTCGGCAGGGAGCCTGTTTCCCTCTGCCTGCTTGTGGTGTCTCTCTCTCTCTGTCAAATAAATAAATAAAATCTTAAAAAGAAAAGATTGGGGGGAATGGATATTTAACAAGTCTCAGTGTATTTTTCTGGAATATCAGTAGTCTCCGAGTTTAGACATTAGATGGATAGAATATAATATGAAGTGAAGATTGGTGTTTCTTCTTTTAAGTACTAATATTCTGTGTTGTTCATTGATGGAAATCCATGTACTTTAGATGGAGATGCACAGGTGGAAGGGTTAACATTTTGATGGGAAAATTAGGGAATCTGACTTGCGATTTTACCCTAAGCACATATTTTAAAGCAGAGGGTTTAAAACACTGCCTATTAAAAATTTTAAAACATTGGTTAGGTTCTCCACTGACAGTGCCAGGAGAGCCCATTCCTGTGTGATCTATTTTTCACAGAGGTGATTTGACAAAGGCTTGGAGGAATCATTTAGCGTCTGTGACCTATTTTGAGAAGATTGACCCATACACTGTTTCCATCTGTATGATCAAAGGCTTCTGCTGCCTACTTCTGATATGTTAAGCTAGCTGGTTATGTCCTTCCTATCTGCCCAGCTGTGAAAGCACGCCACAGACATTTGAACACTGTTTTCAGTTAGCACTTTGGATCTTCCTTGCTTGTTCTTGACGTCATCTTTGTCTGATGTAAGCCCCTTTCTAACCTCAAACTTTTGACTCCTTCCCTCAGATCTCTCACTTCTGGCACTGTGGATTTTTCTTTTCTTTTTAAATTGCTTTTTGGCATCTTACTTTCAGCTATTTCCATAGGTTTTGGCTTGTGTGCATGTTTCTGCTCCTTTTCACGCTGCCTTTGATAAGTTTGTCACCCTCTAGTTTAAGGTTTTTGGAAACCTCTAGCACGGAGTCTGCTTACCAACTGGACCAGCCCTACCTTTTTAAGGAGGGTGTTTAAACAGAGCTGAAAATAGATAGATAGATCAATTCTTCTAAAAAAGGGGTTTAATTCTTATTAACATTCTCCATCAGGTAAATTTGAAGGCACCAATCTTTAATGGTATACCAGTTGAACCTATATAACCTGGCAATTCTTTGTGAAGACAGTGAGTAGAGGGCTGCTTTTGTAAAAAAGATGGTTCATTGTATGTTGAACCTATTCCCAAGGGCCATATGCCCGAGCCATTATTTAGAGGAAATTGTTTTGCAAAGATTTGAAAATACTTTAAGAATATTCTTCAATTTAAAGTGGTTAATCAGATGCTCAACAATAGGTGGATTTAATATTTCACAGTTAGGTGGAGGCTGAATTCTATGTACATGTGGTAAAGGTCAATGGATGATAAAGCATTTAGAACTCAAAATACAACTTTCCTGAATTAAAAAAAGTCACTAAGGGTCCTATACTTCTATGTTTCTTTTTTTTTTCTTTTTTAAAGACTTGTTTATTTATCTGAGAGAGAGAGAGAGAGAGAGAGAGTGAGCGAGCATGCACATGGTGCAAGTGAGGGGAGAGGCAGAGGGAGAGAATCTTCAAGTGGACTTCCTGCAGAGTGCAGAGACTGATGTGGGGCTCGATCTTATCACCCATAAGATCATGACCTGAGCTGAAACCAAAAGTTGGGCACTTAATCGACAGCCACCCAGGCACCCCTATGCTTTTGTATTTCTAAGCAGATTCTGCAGTAACTAGTATTTTGATCTGTGTAGATAGACTATCTTAATGTACACCTTAACTTGGATCATCAAATTGGCCAGTTGTAGGAATCTACATTGCTTTGATTTCTCTTTGGGTATCTTTCATTTACTGTGACTGGCTGAAACAGCCCTCGGTGGCTGGAAGGAAAGAGCCATTCAGTCTACTGGGTTGAACCCGTTCAATCTATCGGGTTGAATCCTCTCCTTGGTTGAACCCAGATAGAGATATCTGCTATATCCTTTCTATTGAGTATTAAGGGCAAAATTCTGGGGTTCTTACTTACCTGGCAGGAGAAATGGTTGAGAAGAAATGGAGAATCAGAACCTTGTTCCTCAGATCAGGGCCCTACTCCCACATGACGCTCATGTGTGGCCGATTCAAAGAATCAGAATCTTGTTCTTCAGGCCAGGGCGCTACTCCCACGGGACGCTCACGTGTGGCTAAATTCTAAAGGCTTCAGATTATTTGTGTTCCAGCTTAATTTCAGACAAACTTTTCAGGCCGCGCACAGCTGTATTTCTTTCATTGAAAGACTAGGCTCCTCCTGACATGCCCCGGGGGTATTAGTAGCTGGTTAAGGAATCTTTCTCCATTGGTTCCAGTCCTGTAAAGCCCACAGACGGAAGCCCTGCAGGCCACCTGCGCCAAGTGATCTACAAGCGCCCGCTTGGCGCAGTCGCAGAAGCCCGGGCGGAAACGGTGGTGCCGCACGCAAATATAAGCTCTTTGCCGGCGCCGTTTGGGGCTGGCGTGAGGCGGAGGAAAGGCGGGAAGATGGTGCTCACCCGCGGCCGTCCAGGAGTGTATTTCAGCAGGCGTCTAGGTGTGCATTAGATTTAGGTTAGACAGGCCACCACCACCTTAAGACAAGAAAATACACCTCGTGTCACACAAAGTCCAGGCGGCTGCCTTTGCGGGGGACCCCGGAGCCGGTGAGTCCAAGCGCGCGAGCCTCTTCTCCCTTTGCACAGGGGTCTTGTGGGTCTCGTGCATGCGACCGCCATCGCCTTTCAAAGCAGGATGTTCTGGGGCTCGTCTCTCAGGCATAGGTCTTAAAATTTGAGGTTTCCCATGTTGGCTTTAAGTCCTTTGCTCCAGGGAAGAGCTCCGTGTTCTGAGTTTCCTCCAGTTTGTGCGTGGCCTTGCGCAGTTGGAACCGGTTTGTGGCGGGTTGGGTCATGCAGCTCCTACCTGCGTGCCTGTACATTTCCCCTCATTTCCTGCACGTGTAGGAGTCCCTCAGCTAGTTTTTGGTCCCCCCCCCGAAAAAACTACCATATGTAGCTGTAGATTCCATGTGTCTCAGGAAGGAGGTGTGTGTAAGATTTTATTACGTCGTCACTATGGACTGGAACTTGTGTAGTTCTGTGCCTGAGGTGAGAAATGGGTCCAGAACACGCCATGGTTCCAGAGAACCAACGCGACGCTGACATGAACACAGCTCTGCACCCCCAAGTTTCCCAAGACTAATATGCTGCTGAATTATTTAAAAGGATCAGCAGGTCTTGATTTTTTCCATGTGCATTGCTTGGTGATTTAACTAGCTTGGTGCAGTTATGGGAGTTTGGAGAGAAGGTTAATCAGAATGTCTCTCTTAGTTAAAAATCAGCTCAGGGCTAGATAAAAATGTGTACTCTGTCGGTCAAGAATCGATCTCACAAATATATTTCCATCTCTTTACGCTGATTCATCTGTTTCCTAATCTTTACAAATGATTTTGTTTGGACTGGACCTCCTTCAGGAGCGCTATTACTGTCAATGGTATTAGTCGTTAGGGTGGAAAGATTGGATTGGAAAGAAGAACCAGGAATGGTCAGAAATCCTCAGGATAAAGCAGTGTGACTGGACCAGCTTTGTAATCTTGGGTTCTGATAATGCAACTGGGCTTTCTTGGCTTTTCCCCTCCCACCCCCTACCCTTATACAATGGGTTAAGTTGCAGCTCTACTGTGTTTTCTCCTTTCAGATGTATGCCCCTGAAGCCCTGGGGTTGTGTGATGCAAATTAATGTTTGTTCTCAACCTCTCAGGTAACCCATGTGGGCAAAGTCTAGCTGATTTATTATTTCTGTATCCTAGTCTTTGTGCTACCTTTTGTCACTGCTACACTGTACTGTAGATTCTGAAAGCTTCACGGGTAGTAAACACCCAAAATGGGAGAGAAAAACCAACATGCTTTCATTCTGGGGATAATTTAGGTTAGGCTTTGCTTCAGGACTCAGAAGGGTAACTCTAAAAAATGGGTGAGTGAATTTAGGACGTGGCCAAGATAAACTTGGGAATCCTGGCTGGGGTGAGAGGCTGAGAGCAGTCTCCAGTGGGTTTGTTGGGGAGTCGAGCTTTTAACTGGCCATATGCTGCTGCTTAGTTGCAAGGTCTGTTGAGAGCAGAGCTGGGTTGTCTCAGAAAACATTGTAGAGGAAATGTGTAGAGGGAGGCCAGACATCTCCTGAGATACTCCTATTCCTAGCTGCTGGCAGTATTGCTGGGCTGCTGAGGACTGACAGCTGAGTCCCTCTGGAACAACCATGAAGAAAGGCATTCCAGAACGAAGGAAGAGTATAATCAGAACCGCAAGCATGAAAATATTTCTTTTTTGGCAGGAGAGAGGCAGGGCATATAATGACATTGGAAGAGTAAGCAGGATTCAGTTTGCAGTGAGCCCGCATGTCCTACTAAGTGAAGCATTTGAACATATCCCAAATCTAAGCAGATTGTTTCTCTTTTTAAAACCCATCCGTACAATAAAGTTCAAGGGCAGCCCTGAGAGCCCCTGCCACTTTTCCTGGGGGATAGCAGGCTTTTGTGGATGGTGGGGTGCATTTGCCCAAGGCATGGCTACGGAGTCCATACTCACTGGTAACCCAACAATGTCCCCTACTAACATCAGGAGATTTAAAACATTTTTAAAAAATTTAAAAATAATGATGGATTCACAGGAAATTCTAAAAATAATACAGAGAAGCTCTGTATACCCTTAACCCAATTTCACTCAGTAGGAGCACTTTACAAACTATGTAATAAATACAATATCGAACCCAGGAAACTGGCATTGGTTACAATCCACAGAGCTTATTCAGAATTGGCCAGTCACATACACCCCTTTTTGTGTCTAGTTTGATGCAGTTTTATCACGTGTGGATTGTTACCATTAGCACAACCAAGATAGAAAAGTCCTTCATCACCTGAAAAATTCCTTCTGCTACCCACCCCTTTAAAAATTTAATTTTAATCCACGTATAATTAACATAATGTTGTGCTTAGTTTTGGGTGTACTGCATAATGATTCAGCAGTTCTATATAGTAGTACTCCTTGTTCCTCCCAATAAGTGTGCTGGCAACCACCGGTTCTCTCTATACTTGAGTCTGTTTTTTGGTTAGTCTCATTTGTTTTGTTTCTTAAATTTCACATAGGAGTGAAATTCTATGGCATTCTTCTTTTATTTCACTTATCCTCATGCTACCCTCTGTAAAGTCTCATCCATTGCGACCTGTTCTTCCACCACTTCTCACCCCACTCCTTGGAAAACACTAATCTAGTTTCATTTCTATAATTTTGCAATTTTGAGAATGTTATAGAAATGGGAGTGTCGGGGCGCCTGGGTGGCTCAGTGGGTTAAGCCTCTGCCTTCGGCTCGGGTCGTGATCTCAGGGTCCTGGGATCGAGCCCCGCATCCGGCTCTCTGCTCAGCAGGAAGCCTGCTTTCCCTCCTGTCTGTGCCTGCCTCTCTGCCTACTTGTGATCTCTCTCTCTCTCTCTGTCAAATAAATAAATAAAATCTTAAAAAAAAAAAAAAAAAAAAGAAATGGGAGTGTCCATTATGTAACCTTTTGAATTTGGCTTTTCACTCAGCATAATGTCTTTGAGATTCATTCAAGTTGTCTTGTGTATCAATAATAAGGGAATTTTAAAAACAGTTGATTCTGTTCCTGTAGTGTCTCAGCTGGTAATAATTCAAATATTTAAGTAGGGGCCTTGAAACAGAGGCCAAAGAAAGTGAAATGGTGGCTAAATGCTAAAGGAATTTCGCATTAGATTCAGAAGGAAAATTATTACACACGGCATGTCTGAAGTCCACAGGAATTGAGTGACTTTTTCTTAGTCGTAGGTGGATCTGCCGTGTCGTGTGTCCCCCACTCCCCCTGTGATTTGCAGTGTCTCTGGCCCGCTGTATGCAGAATGGGAACTGAAGCAAGACCACTTTGTTTTCTTCAGAGTGTTTTGGGAATCATGAAAATCAGATGACCTGGGTTTGTGTCCAAGCTCAGCCTTACATAAGAGGCTCACACTTAGGGAATCTGAGATTTTTTTTTGTGCTGTGGAGAAACCTGACTTCTCTACCCACAGGGTTATTAGAATAAAATGCAATCATGTAATGAAGGGTTTAAAAAAAATTGTTTTTTCCTGTTCCAGAGCCAGTTTTAAAACAAGACAGGCAGCTTGGTGTAAGAAGGAACAAGGCAATCAGATCCCAGCAATTAAAAGCCATGTCACCTTGGAAATTGACCTAACTTGGGGTCCCTGGGTGGTTCAGTCAGTTCAGTGGCTGGTTCTTGATTTCAGCTCAGGTCATGATCTCCGGTCCTGGGGTGTAGCCCCACATCAGCATCCACACTCAATGAGGAGTGTGCTTGAGGATTTTCTACCCACCCCTCCTGCTTGTGTGCACACGTGCTCTTTCTTCAGAGTTATTTATTTCATTTATTTCACTCTCTGAAATAAAATCTTATAAAAAAATGACCTTTCTCAGACTCCGTTTTATTTTTAACCTAAAAGTGTACTTATTACTGACTTTGAAGGGCTGTTTTGACAGGAGAGAGTATGAATAATGGGAGATGACCTTAACTGCTAGTAAGTGTTGAACAATGGTAGTTCCCACATTATTACAAGGGCTGCTGTTTTTCTTTCTGTGAGTTGGATATTTTTGGAAAATACATGGTTACTTAATTCTGTCATGTTCAACACAACAGGTGAAGGTTGTTACTTGCCGACATGTATTACTCTTGTCATATGAAGTGCCACTGCCCTGTCCTGCCCAATCTGGTAAGGATGATATGGTGAGAAGAGCACAGGCTTCAGAGAGACTTGTGATCCAGCCCCAGCTATGTTATACTTCCCTTTGGAAGATCAAATAATCTGACTGTTGGTTTTCTTCTCTATGGAATAAGAGCTAATAACACTTTACCTGTGGGAGTATTGAGTATAGTTGAGACACAATGTTATGTTGGTTGCAGGTGTGTAACATAGTGATTCAACCACTCTATACACGATGCTATATTCACTGCAAGTGTGGCTACCCTCTGACAACACAATGCTATTACAATACAATGTTGAGCTAATAGGATAACATGGACTTTATTCCCTGTGCTGTGCCTTTCATCCCTGTGATTTATTTATTTCATAACTGGAAGCCGGTATCTCCCACCCTCCTTACCCGTTTTGCCAATCCCCTTATATTTCCCCCTATCTGGAAATCATCATTTTTTTTCTCTGTATATTGGTGTGATTCTGTTCTTTGTTTATCCGTTTGTGTCTGTAAATATTCTTAATATGAGAAGTGCCTAACAAAATGGTATAACAGGTACTTGGTGATGACAGGAACTCCCAAATATACCTAACTTAAAAAAAAAAAGTCCTAGGGTGAAGTGGACAAGTTATGCTTTCTGTGTGAGACTCTTGTTCTCACTTGTTAATTGAAAGGTGATTGAGATTAGGAATTGAAAATTGGTAGCCCAAGTGCTAAATCTTCTACACAAAGGTGCTTTGCTTGATTAACAAATCTTTTTCTCTCAATTCCTCTACGTCATTTAACCTCTCTATCTCTCAGTATATAATTTTAGTTCTTTGGACTTGAAAGCCTTTTAGGAGAGGAAGAATCTAGTTCCACACCCCAAATCACTACCTGTTGTCTGATACGTTTACTTTACACACCTGGACATTGAAAGCATTTGAGCATGAGCCTGATGCATTCGAAATAGACCATCAATCCCAAAGTGTCATTTATGGAATGTTAATAATTTAAATAAGAATCAAAGCTAAATACACTTGGGAAATGGCAGCTAAGCAAATTAAACAGATGTCTTCACTATTGAACTTTATAAAAACCAATAAAGAGAGTGGTATAGAATTTAGCATTTCCTAAATGTATTTGATAACAATTCCTATCTTAAATTTATTATTTTTATTTTATTTTTTCCTTTCTTAAATTTAGAGCATCTCATAGATTATTGCATGTCTCAACTAATGCAACTTTGGGAAATATTAGATGACCTAAGATTGTGCCAAGTGATAGCTTATTTCCAGATGAATGAGTCTAGGGAATTGAAATATTTATTGGAAATATCCAGAGAAAATACAAATGAAACACATAAATATATAGGTGTCCCAAATAGAAATGATGGAAATACTGGATAGAATCATCAAAGATCAGTTTCAAAACTTTATTTATGTGGCATCAATAAAAACCAGACACCTGAGTCCTTTTAAGACCGTGATCTTTCCAGCTAATTGACTTAGTTATACTTGACGAACTTGAAGCTTAGTGTGACATTTCTTGAAGTATTGCTCACTCTGGGTTGATAAGCATCAAGAGAGTGCATTGTTTTTGATGTTTCCCCTTTTGAGTATTATATGGGATGGATTTTTTCTGACTCCATGCATTTAGGATACTCCTGAAAATGTGTTTTGATTCAGTATAATTTTAAGTGCATTAAGTGAAGTTAAAACTAGGGAAGTCTTTGGTAAATCAGAGGAACTTTTCTGTAGTGAAAATACCTTATCTAGACTTATTTTTACATTTTAATTTCATGAGTGCCATATTTATAACCAATTCATCTATAAAAGACTGTCTAACTGATTTCCTTTCAGATAAAACTCAGTAAATGCTGGTTCAGGTCATTCAGTTATTCTGGAGGTAAATTAATTTAATTCCCAAATTATTCATGATTCAGTCTTTTTTTTGTTTGTCTACTCCTTCCTTTGTGTCTCATGGTCATAATCATTGATGTCATTTATTGTTGTACAGAGAAATGCATGTGATTCCAGTAATCTTTCTGCTTGTAGGGTACCAGATGAACCTATATTGGATTTGTCTGGCAAATATTGGCAAGGTGAATTTACTGGAAAATGCATACTTGGCAACTAAAAGCTTTGATCTTTTGATTCTTCTATCCTTCCTATATTTTTCTTCCCTTATTTCTCTTCCTTTTGCATCATTTTTTCCCTTCTCATTTCCTTCCTCATCATTATCCTTTCTTAATACATTTTTTTACCTAGTAGCTCCAGTATCA
>CM052804.1:24777582-24846839 GCA_028533885.1 Nasua narica | reverse complement strand
TCAGCTAGTGAGAGTGGCGTGTTAAGATCTCCTAGTATAAAGGTATTCTTGTCTATATGACTCTTTATTTTGATTAACAGTTGGTTTATGTAGTGGGCTGCTCCTATATTGGGGGCATAAATGTTTACAATTGTTAGATCTTCTTGGAGGATATACCCTTTAAGGATGATGTAGTGTCCTTCTGTATCTCTGACTACAGTCTTAAGCTTAAAATCTAATTTATCTGATATGAGAATTGCTACCCCAGCTTTCTTTTGAGGTCCATTGGCATGAAAGATAGTTCTCCATCCTTTCACTTTCAGTCTGGATGTATCTTTTGGTTCCAAATGTGTCTCTTGTAGACAGCATTTCTTTACATAACCATATTGAAAAACTGATGAACATGGGAAAAAATTGTATCCCATAATAAGGGTTTTCTGTTTATTTTTTGGAAGATTTTGTGTAATTTTGAAATTATATGCTGCTTGGAAGTTTGGTGAAAATCTTTTGTAATGTTACCTGACTGGTTAGTTTGTGTGAAGACCTTCAGAGTAGTTGTAGAACTAGTCTATTTTGCAAATAAATCTTTTGGTAGGTTGTTACATACTAGACAAATTTTTATTTCATCCAAGTTTTCAAAATGTTTGGTTTTTCATAGTGCTGCATAGCATTTAAAAAATCTTAAATGTAACTGTAGTTTTGCCTCCTTTTAAATCACATTTTAATTTCTTCTGTCTCTTTTCCTGGATTAATCATCAGAGAATTATCAAGGTTATCCTTTAAAAAGAAATCAAACTTGTCTTCAGGTAATGCTTCTAATGACTTTGTTTTCTATTTCATTTTCTGCTTTTAACTTGATTACTGTTTCCTAAGTTTCCTTTGCTTTACTCACTAATTTCATCCTTTTTCTTTTCTACTATAAGCTTAATTTAAAGCTAAAATTTCTTTTTTTTTCTTAAATTTCTATCTAAATACCAATTCAGCTATATCCCCCAGGTTTTGATATATAATTTCCTAAGTATTTTAACATCTCCATAGTTTCAACTGTTTCGTGATTTAAAATATATTTAAAAATTTCCACAGTCTCTCCTGGTTCAACACCCCCTCCGATTTCCCCCCATTCGCCCTTCCCTTCCTTCTCACAATGCCCTCCATGATTTTCTTTATACTCCACACATAAGTGAGACCGTAAGATAATTGCCTCTCTCCGCTTGACTTATTTCACTCCGCATAATCTCTTCTGGTCCTGTCCATGTTGATACAAAAGTTGGATATTCATCCTTTCTTTTTTTTTTTGGATATTCATCCTTTCTGATGGAGGCATAATATTCCATTGTATAGATGGACCACATCTTCCTTATCCATTCATCTGTTGAAGGGACTCTGAGCAACAAACTGAGAGTTTTGGAGGGGAGGGGGTGGGGGGGTGGGTGAGCCTGGTGGTGGGTATCGAGAGGGGCACATACTGCATGGAGCACTGGGTGTGGTGCATGAACAATCAATCTTGTAACACTGAAAAATTAAAATAAACAAATTTGGGGAGAAAAAAATATGCAAAAAAAAAATTTCCAAATACATGGAAGATCTTAATTTTTTTAATTACTGATTTCTAATTTAACTGCATTGAGATAGGAAAACCTCTGTAAGATAGCAGTTCTTTGGAATCTTTTGAGATTTAGGGCCAGTATTCCTAAAGACTAATTTTTATAGATGTCCCTATTATACATGGAAAGAATATATATTTGAAAATTGATAGGTGTTGATTTATATATGTCCATTAATCATGTTATGCATGTTCAAATTGTCAGTGTTTTTATTCTTTATGCCTTTGACATGGTAGTAATGAGAGGTGTGTTGAACTGTGCCACTGTGAGGATGGTTTCAGTGTTTCTTTTTTCCCCTGTCATCTTACTGGTTTTTGCTGATATTTTGAGGCATTTTTATTAGGATGATACAGTTTGAGAACTGCTGTATTTTATCAGTGAGTTAACATTTTATCACTATTAGTGACAATCACTGGTAAAGGCTTTCTAAATTTTTTTTTGATATTCGTATCTCTATGCAAATTTTTAAAAGTGCTTTACTGGTATGTATTTTTCTGTCCTTTTTCTGAAATAAAAAAAATCAATCTGACCATGTGTCTTTTTTTTTTTTAATTAAAGATTTTATTTGGGAGAAAGAGCATGAGCAAGCACACAGGAGCCAGGGTGGGAGGAGGGGCAGAAAGAGAAGAAGCAGGCTCCCCGCTGAGTAGGGAGCTCCTTTTGGGGCTTGATCCGAGGACCCGGAGACCACCATCTGAGTGGAAGATGCCTAACTGACTGAGCCACCCAGATGCCTCTGACCATCTGTCATTTAACTGACCACTTGGTCTGTTGTAATTATTGATATATTAGGACTTCTTTATATCTTTTGTTTATTTTTAGCATTTTCCTATGCTTTCTTTTTTTCTGAATAGATGATTTCAAGATCCTTTTCAGTTCTAACATTCTGTGATACTGAAAAGTAGGTAAAAATAAAAACATTGTTCATGCTATGTGTTTAATAGCAGCCAGTGTGAGTGAAAGAAGTCAGGAATGGCTTCACTGGAGCTCATCCTTGAAGGGATGATTATGTCTGAATAAGCAGAAAGATAAAGATTAACAGGGGCTCCTGGGTGGCTCAGTCTTTAAGCATCTGCCTTTGGCTCAGGTCATGATCCCAGGGTCCTGGGATGGAGCCACGTATCTGGCTCCCTGCTGGGCAGGAAGCCTGCTTCTCCTTCTCCCATTCCCTCTGCTTATGTTCCCTCTCTCACCATGTTTCTCTCTGTCAAATAAATAAAAATCTTAAAAAAAAAAAAGAAAGAAAAGATTAACAGTAGGAAACAAGATGAAGGATATACAGGGTGAAAGTAGTTCATGGAGGCCAGGTGAAAATGACATTAGGTAGGTTATGATTACCAGAAGAAAAAGACCTGGAGTCTAGAAGAAAGGGAAAAGGGAAAGGAAGGATGAAAGGGCTGAAAGATAATTTTAACGATGAGCATAAATATTACAAACACGTGTAGATAATTGACTCCGGAAATTAGAGAAGCAGCTTTAACTCTTGCAGTGAGCTCTCTATAGTCTCAGAGTGTTAATGCAAAAGAATTCTGTATCTTGTGTCATTTTTGATGTGGGAGAAGCAGGTTTTAAGTGCATTGTTCATAGTAGCCTTGGGTGCAGGAAAGCCGTAAGGGTAATTTTTAACCACTGAAATCCTGTTTCCAAGAGAACAGTGGGACCTATCAGTGAAAGTAGCTTCCAAGCTGTCACAACATGTTAGGGTCCCCACATGCTGTCAGGGGACTTCTCCTATGGGAGAGAAGACCTTTTATGAAATGTTTGTTAGAAAACTCAGAAAGTAAACTTGACTTCCCAGTACCATTTGTAGTTTTTGTAAGTATAAGGGCAAAGGCTATCTTACACAGTGTTCTGAAAAATGTTCATAGTGTTATAAGAAGGGAGTAGAAAATAGTGGTCAAGAAATCCCATTATAAGAGAGCAAGGTTTGTGTGCCCTCATTTACATTCCAGCCTGGGAAATGGTCTTTCGTTGGATGATAAGAGAAAGGCAGAAGCTTATTCATGACCCCTCTATTAAAACCAAATTTATGAGTGCAAAAGAAATAATGACTGAAAATTTACAAGAATTATGAGGCAAGAATTGAGCAATGTGTTCTGAGCTTTTGCTCTTGCTATCACTAATAAATCTGGGCTGCCCAATTGCTACTCTTATCCCAGGGAGCTGCATGATGATAAGGTATCTCTCCTACATTAGCAGTCCAAATGCAGTAACAAAGTGCCACTTTGTTGAAGATTGGATGTTAGCGGGGGTGGGGGGGGTGGGTCAAGAAAGCAAATACCCAATTCAAATCCATACATCCTCAGCTCCCTACTTTTACTGCCAACTGAAGGAAATTGTGCTATTAGGGCTGAATTTTGTGTAACCTTCCTTAGACTGCATTTGGAATTTTTTTTTTTTTTTAAAGATTTATTTTATTTAATTGAGACAGAGATAGAGAGAGAATGAAAGAGGAGAGGTCAGAAGGAGAAGCAGGCTCCTCTCAGAGCAGGGAGCCCATGTGGGACTCGATCCCGGGACTCCAGGATCATGACCTGAGCCGAAGGCAGTCGCTCAACCAACTGAGCCACCCAGGCGCCCACCGCATTTGGAATTTTGTCATCAGTGTATCAAAAGGTCACGGTACAGAGAAACCTAAACAATTTCTTTGATGCTGCAGTGTCAAAACTCTTTTCCATAAAGCCATAATAATTAAAGAGTCTGTTGCTTGCACTGAGGTAGACTGATCAATGAACAGGCTAGATGACCCAGATCCTCAAATATGTAAAAACTTACTATACAGTTAAATCCTCATCTCCCAACATGTACAAAAGAAGAAGGGGGTGTGTTAGATTTTAATGTAATGAATATGCAAACATGGTAAGAAACTCAGTAATTACTCCGGTCTAGAGATGAGGGAAGTAAAGTTGGTGGGATAAATGCAGGCAGTAAAGAATGCTTTAAGAGCATAGCTCTAGGGTCAGTAACTTGTGGTTCAATTTTAGCTAGTGCAACTTACTGTCTTTCTTACTTGAGCAAGGTGCTTAATCTTTCCAAATTCACAATTCTGCAAACTGTAAAATGAGAGTGGCATTTAAACCTATCTTGGACAACTTATATTTTTCCTCATCTGAAATAGTGATATAATGAAGATTTTTATAGTAAATAGCTTTTATTATTCCGGTTCCTATCTTGTTGTCAGGACAAAATGTAATACTGGGAAAGCGTTGAGCATAATAGCTGTCCCATAACTACGTCCTTTCTTATTTATTACTAATCGAAATATTGGAACAGAGAAGGAAAAGATATGTCTTTATAAACTGCAAAAAATATACGCACAAGCTTAAAGGGAAACATCAAACAATGTTTTTGAAAAATAAGTTTAATATATAAACTTCTTAGAGATCTGAAAATTTGAGGGTTATGATTTCTAGTGGGTCTGTTGGCGATAAATTCTCTTCCCTTCCATTTTTTGTTTTTTCCCTGAAAGCATCTATATTTTACCTCTATTTTTAAGGAATATTTTTATTGGGTATAGAACTCCAGGTTGAGAACTTTATTCTTACAGACCCAAATAATTGGGTAATAATTATTTTACCCAATATGTAATAATTTTTGTTTTCCCCCTGGGGTTGATTTTAAAAAACTTTATCTTTTTTTCCAGAAGTTTAACCCTGTAGGTGTGATTTTTTTTTTTTTAATCCTCATTGGTGTTCACTGGTATTTCTAGATTTGTGAGTTGCTGTTTCTGGTCAAATTTAGAGTAGGCCAGTTACATGAATTTCGAGTGCCTGATATTGTTTCAAATGTAACTGAGGTTTTGTTTTTGTTTATTTTCCAATCTTTTTTCTCTCTCTGCTTCCGTTGGATAATTTTCATTGACCTGAGTTCAAGTTCAATAATCTTTTGTTGTATGTAATCTTGTTAATGTCATCTAATGACTTATTTTAAATTTTTGATTTCTGATCTTGTATTTAGCATTTAGATTGTACAAAATGTTCAGTTTTCTTATGAAATTCTTGATATCTCTTATCTTTTCCCATAAACTGTTCAACATTTTAATCTTAGTTATTTTAAAGTCCTGTCTGAAAACAGCAGTACCTGGTTTGCGTCTGAGTACATGTCTTTAAACTATGGGTTACATGTTACTCTCTCGTGCCTCTCCCCATCTGTTAATTGTTTAGTGGGTATTTTGAATGACACCTTATGGAGATTGCATCCTGTTATTTTTTACTGGAAAATGTTAAGTTTTATTTTAGTAGGCAGTTAAATTACTGACTGATCATCTTCAACCTGTTAAGTCTTTGAGTTGTGATTTGCAAGACCCAGTCTATTTCTTTTTTACCCTCGGTTTTTTAGTCCTGGTATGTTGTATTTACTCCAGAAGTGTGGAGTCTCTCTGGATGGTCAACACGTCCTAACTAAATGTTGATGGACTCCATGTTAATGGAGCACAGGTCATACCTTGCCTGTTCTACTGCCCTCTGCATTCCTCTCTCCTTTAAGTCTATAATACTTGGTTGCTTTTTGTAGATTCAGGTCCACTCCAGTACCAGAAGAAGTTAGACCTAAGGTGGAAGGAATCAACCAGCTCTACGCCCACAGTCTCAGCATAATTTCTTCTAGGTATTAATGCACAGGTCTGAGACTTTGCTTTTATTTTCATTTTTTTCAAATCATTTTCTTGTAAACAATTCAGGACCAGGGGATAATCTTTGAGCTTAGTCATTCTCCTAGAAATCAGAGTCTTGCTTCTAAATCTTTATCCAGTTGTTGTAGCCCTGCTGTTTTTAGATGGAACATCTTAATTGTGTCTTCTTGTTTGGGTTGGAGGGTTTGTCTGCCTTGGGTTTTTTCCTGTCTCTGTGCTATCCACTCCTGGGCAAGCTTGTTCCTGATACTAACTTTTGACCTGGATTGAGATAGTAGAATTTACTAAAGAATGATGGTTAGCCAGACCAAACATCCTATGCTAATCTCTTTGTAAGTTCTTTGAGCAAATACTTATCAAAATTTCTCTGCATGCCAGGATCCCAGAATATAGAGATGAGTACTATTGAGAAATCCTGTTGTGTAGCACTGATTACTTATATACAGAAAGGATAAAATAACTGGTGGTTAAAACTTGAAGGGGGAGGGTCATCTCTGGGGGAAGGGCATCTCTAGGGGAAGTGTGTGTATGTACACAGATAGTGTTATCATGACTGAACAATGGAAGCTTCAGCAGAATAGTTAGCATTGTCCTATGCCAAATATTGAGATATTTGCTCAATCTCTCCTTCCCTTTACCCACAAAACCAGAGGTCCTTCCTTCCCAGGTTGCCACAGTAAAACTTTCTGAAGTCAGATGATGAGCTCGGTGCTGGGAAATGGCATTTAGCATAGCTGGCATGTTCCTGAAGCAGTGGTTACTTATGGAAGACAGTGGTGGAGGCAAATACGCGATGCTGACTTATCAACCCAGAGGAAGCATTTCATTTTGTGTGACTTTACTGGAGATTAGTCTGGAGAGCTCACTGAGGCAAATCTGCCTATCAAAGCAACACTTGAGAGTTTTATTTATTTATTTAAATATATATTTTTCTTTTATCATAAAGGAAAGTAAAAGCAGAAGGGGGGAAGACAATTAAAATGTTAAGAATTAGCAAAAAGAAATGGAGAAAATGGAATCTAAAAGTTGTTGGAGCAGTCCATTTTTCCAGGTAGAACAATCCATTTCATTTGTCCTGAGAAGGGTTCAAGGGTCAGAGTAAGGAGCTGCCCTATTCCTTCCTTCCATTCCCCTTTGAGATGCCCACAAAGAAAAGGTATTTTTGTGATCTCATTGTGTCATTTCAGTATGTCAGAGTTTCTGAATTCTATACCAGTCTAGTCTCATTCCCTTGGTATCCAAACATTTGAGCAGCAGAACCTGAACCTCACACAGAACCCTACTTAACCATTCATTATTCCAAGAATCCAGGAACAAGTGCATTCCTGTCCACCCTCCATCCACTAGGAGGAGAAGGCTTTGGAAATTACTATAGGGACGTTTTGAGAAAACCAAGCAATGGTAGTTTTCATCGTTTTCTTAGGTTTGGGACCTTTTGTTAAAACTAAAATTTACAGAAACTTAGTGGAAATGGATAGAAACTTAATGTCTCGCTTGTGTCACTCCAATCTGGGCCCTTCAAGTAGCTCTTTGAACCATTGCCTTAAAGTCATTTGAATATGTTAAAGGTAACTCATACTTATAATGGAAAATTTTAGAAATTTTATTTTTCTTTCCTCACCTGAATATTTGTTACTGCTCTGGGTAAGGGGATGATAAAAGTTGGATCTAGTCTTCCATGTGAGAAGCAGATGACCTTGCCTACACCTTGAAACTAAGCTGTGCGTTAGGACGCTATATTATCAGCACTTTTCTTTAAGGAATATATAGGGTAAAGCTCATCTAAAAACAAAGGGGGATTTTATTAATCCTGTGCTATAATTTGTTTTGAATTCCTTTGGAAATCTTGTTGGTAAGAGGGTAATAAGGCATGAATTCTTGGGTTGTCTAGTTTGATTTCATCAAAAATTCATCCCGTAGTTTTTACGGAAGCAATACCTTTTTCTGCATGCACCGTTACCATGACATTTCAGCACAATGGGCTATATTTTCTTCGTGGCAAAAAAAAAAAAAGTCACTCGAATGCCTGTCTGCATGTGCCTGTTGTTCAGAGAACAGCATTTAGAGATGGCAGGAGGCCAGATGGCCTAATCTGATTGCAAGTGGAGCAGGGGTTTCTGGCTTGTCCCATGGGATCTTCTGTGAGGACACTCTAATGAAAAATAGATTAGATTTTCACGAAGTGGAGCTTCAGGTGTCAAATGCTAAATTGTACCATTTCCCATCCTCATTACAATTACTGTCATAAGAATTCACATTGTGGTTTTTGTTTAGTTTTGTTTTGTTTTTTTTGGGAGTCGGGAGTGTGGGGAGTCCTCATTGCTGTCTTATGGATAAGACTCAGGAGTGCATTATCTGCACGACCCTGGGAATCCCTGGTCTCTGTAATAGTGAGGTGTATTTTCTTTCTTTCTCAGGCTATCTATGTGGAGGTGCTTTGTGAAAGCTCATGTTCTCAGTGGGGAAAAAGCATGTCCTGGGATGTGGAATAGTAAGAATCTATTCAAAGGAAGAGAAAGTAGAGCCAGAAGCAGAAACTAGTGACAGATATACAGACACACACAGACACACACACACAGACACACACACATAGACATACACACAGACACACACACACACACACACAGATACACACACACACAGACACACACACACACAGACACACACAGATACACACACACACAGACACACACACATATAATTGATAGGTTGTACTGGAAAAGCCATTTAGAAGGAAATAAGCAGTTTCCTTATACTGTTTATTTCTGTTAAAAATAACAAAGAAGCAGAAAGCAAATGGCGAAAGGATTCTGTAGTTAACTTTTTAATAACATCAAGGTATTTGAAGAATGCCACTTCCAAGGGGATACTTACAAAAAAATAGGAATATTGGGAGGGAATGTTACTTTCTAGAACTTTCTTTTAAAAATTATTTTACATTGTGCAGAAGGAACTGGGGTCAGAAAACTCAGTAATGATCAAAATGTGGGCCTGTTCCTGGGTCTCTGACTCCCACTGTTCTTCCTTTCATCCACAAATTGGTACCTTCAGGAGCGAACAGTTTTGGACTTGTTTTTCACATAGATGTGAACTTGGCATTGCTTTTCCTTTAGCAGGGCTGGGTCAGCATTTTATTGGGTGTATGCTGAAGAGTGCTGTTCTTATGAGATGATCCATGATGGAAAGAATTTCCTTGTTAAATACATTTGGAAGAAGTAGTAGCTCAGTACATCCCTCTCTTCGATGGTTTCATCGCATGTTGGAATATTGAAGACCCTGGGAAGCCTCATAGCAAAGAGGCTGTTTGACTTTAACCCAGAGTGTCTGGAACATATTTTGTCCTGGAGCCCTTGTTGGGTGTTAATTAGACCTCATTGAACACAATTTGGAAAACTGATCTGGATAAGGCTGTTCACACACCCTTGTGCCATTCATAGAAGCTTGGTCTGATTGTGGGTACTAGTTGTGGCCGTGGTTAAAATCTGCTGTTCCAGAAAAAAGAGTGAACTAGTATTTACTGAGATTCTGCAATGTGACCTGCAGTGCTTTTGATCTTAGAACTTTTGTTTTCTGTTGACCTCCTTCTAATACCATACCACACTTGGTATTTTCTTCACTTAAGAAACCTGAGATTCTGAGACACAAAATGGTTTTTCCAAAGTATCTAACAAAACAAATTGTGTGAAAGAGAACCAACCCAGGTTCTTTTTCTCCAAAGACCAGGCTCTTTGAACTAGACCATGGAAGGCAGGCAGGTAACCATTTCTTGGTAGAGGGAGAAATATCGTGGTTTGTGTGGGATCCTGCCGTCTAAGACTTTCGGTGTTAAAAGCAGGAGAGTCTCAGGCAAACTGAGTGATGTTGGTCACCTTGTTTTTTTTTTTTTTTTTAAGATTTTATTTATTTATTCAACAGAGATCACAAGTAGGCAGAGAGGCAGGCAGAGAGAGAGGGGGAAGCAGGCTCCCCGCTGAGCAGAGAGCCCTATGCAGGCTTGATCCCAGGACCTTGACATCATGACCTGAGCCGAAGGCAGAGGCTTTAACCTACTGAGCCACCCAGGCGCCCCTGATGTTGGTCACCTTGTATTTCTTCCTCTTACCTTCGTAATAAACACAGATGAGCCATCCCAACCCTCTTTTCTGCTGAACCTGCATATTGCCTCAGAATCTGCCCTTACTCCGTGCTCCAAGAAGCCACTACCAACCAAAGGAAACATGGAGGGTGTGTGTGTGCTAAAGTTAAGTGTGCGCGCATATGCTCTTGGGCGAGTGGGTGTGTGGGAGGAGGGTAAAGGGAAGGTTATTTCATCTCTAACCTATATTATGCTGGCTCATATGAAATCTCTTGCATACCAAATAGGCTCAGTGTTAGAGGAGGACTCCCTGCAGAGACTCTGGCTCTGTATTTCAGACTACAAGCTATATTCACCATGTCAGGCCAATGCGATACCTGCCAAGCAACCGAAACAATCCACTGCGGAATGAATTGACATTTAGTGATTTTTACTTCCCTTCAGACGGGTAGCTTTCATTTGTGACCCAAATCCATTCTTCCCAGTTCCCCAACCCATTAAATCTGGGCTAGTTGTCGTCTTGTATTTTGTTTTAGCCTCAGCTCTTAGTCCTCAGAACATGCCTTAAACAAGTGACTGATTTAATATCGAAGAAAGTGACTCTACCAATTTAGAAACAGAATCAATTTATTGAAGCTTCCCTGTAAAGTGGAAATGTTCTCCCCTATGTCAACAGAAAATCTTAATTAGATCATGGATTAAAATACTAAAATGTATAGGACTCAGACTAAACAATGACGTTCTTCAGATCTCCATTTCTAATCATCATAGAGCATTTTCTGATATCCTGAGCTCAAAATCAGCCCTAATCCTCTAGTCCTATATAACTTGTAAGGAAGCTTCTAAAACAGAACATACATAAAGAAAAGGGAATGTACTGTAAATGTACAGCTTGGTACATTTCACAAAGTGAACCTATAATCACTACTCCGATTAAGAAAGGATATTCTTCAAGCTCTATCTCCGCCACTCATCCTCTTTTCAATATCTACCACTCTCCTGACTTTAATCCCTGTAGAATATGTTTACCTGTTGTTGAGCTTTATATAATGGTATCTTTTGTGTCTGGCTTTTTTCATTTACCATTATACTTGTCACAGGCATTTAGGTTGTGTGTATAATAGTTCATTTTTTGCATTACTACATAGTATCTACTATTGTGCCACAATGCATCTATGCATTCCACTGTGGATAAGCAGTTAGGTTCTGTTTTTTGGCTAGTACGGTGTTGCAGCAAACATACTTGTGCATGTCTTTTTGGTGAACACACCCCTACATTTCTATTGGTTGTGTACATAGGAGTGGAATTACTGAGTTATGGTAGTGTATCCATATATTTAACTTTAGTAGATAATAGCAAACAATTTTCCAAAGCAATTGTATTAATTTATGCCCCTGGCGGCAATGATTTGAGAGTCCCAAGCACTCTATACACCTTCATCACATCTAAGATTCTCCAAACCAGAACATATTTCTCTTCAGTCTTAAGAGAATCTTTGTCGAAGTGGAGGCCCTCATTGCTGCCCCGTGCCTTCCTGTGTACCTCCTTGTCAGAAAATTCTCTATTTCCTTAAATTCTCCCTTTTCTTGTTCTGTGTATTCTTTCCTGCTTTTTATTAGAAATATTCATTAGAAATGTGGTGTGGTACCATTCCTCAGAGTATATGCATTTGTGTAGCAGACAAGGGGTAATGGCAACATAAAAATCACTGGAATTTTTGCCATCAGTTTGTGTGTGTGTTTCTTAAAGCTTTTATTTTTTTAGAGTAGTTTCTAGCAAAATTGGGAGGAAGGTACAGAGATACCCAGTATATCCCCTCCCTGCGCATACATAGCCTCTCCCATAAGCAGCATTTCCCACCAGAGTAGTATATTTGTTGCAGTTGATAAACCAACAGAGACACATCATTATCACCCAAACTCCGTAGTTTACATTAGGGTTCACAACTTGGTGTTGGCCATTCTATGAATTTGCCCGATGTATAATGATATGTATCCACCATTATAGTATCTTACAGAGTAGTTGCCCTGCCCTAAAAATCCACTGTGTTTCGTCATTTCATTCTTTTCTCTTCCCAGGTTCTGGCAACTACTGATCATTTTATTCTTGCCATAGTTTTGCCTTTTCTGAAATGCTTTATGGAATCATAAGTGTAGCTCTTTCAGATTGGATTCTTTCACTTAGTAATACACATTTAAGCTGCCTCCATGTTTTCTCATCGCTTGATAGCTTATTTCCTTTAAGTGCTCAGTAATAATCCGTTGTCTGGGTTTACTTCTAGTTTATTTATCCACTTGCTGAAGGACATAGTTATCTGTATCCAAGTTTCAGAGATTACGAATAGAACTTTTATGAACATCTGTATATGGGTTTTTGTGTGGACTTAAACTTGCAAATCTTTAAACACCAAGGAGCACAACAGCTAGATAATATGGTTAGGAGTGTCCTCAAGAGTTCTGATTGTCCTCTCTACGGCCTGTGCCACTCGCTTATGTTACATTTCTGGCCCCCGTTTCTATACCAGGTATTTCCACTCAGATATTCTTTAAAGCTTTTAAACTCAGTAAGTCTAAACTCAGTAGATGAAATCATTGTTTAACCCTACTCCTATATGTCAAACTAGCTCCGCTTCTGGATTCTTTTGTTGCTAACCTCTGTTCTTCCATGGCTCGCAGGCTTTGCAGTGTCTGTCATCTCCCTGCCTTCTCTCCCTTTTCTCCATACACAATCAGTAACCAAGTTCTGTAAATTCTTTCAAAGTTTCACTTTGTTTGAGCCCCTCCTTTCCATTGCCACTGTTTTAGTACCTCATTTTTGTTTAAGCTCTTACAATAGCCACTCCCTTCTTTCTTTCTTTCTTTTTTTTTTTTAAAGATTTTATTTATTTATTTGAGATAGAGACAGTGAGAGAGAGCATGAGAGGGGAGAAGGTCAGAGGGAGAAGCAGACTCCCCATGGAGCTGGGAGCCCGATGTGGGACTCGATCCCAGGACTCTGGGATCATGACCTGAGCCGAAGGCAGTCGCCCAACCAACTGAGCCACCCAGGCGCCCGCCACTCCCTTGTTTCTAAGCTTCCATTTTTTTTTCACTAACCCAATTCATTTTGTAAACTCGTGTTTGCTAAATAATTCTTCATAAGTAATACTTTGATTATATCATTCTTCTGGAAAGCTGTTATCAGTTGTTTCCTAGTTTGTGGTGATTAAAGACTAAACTAATTATCTTGTCAGTCAAGACCGTCTATATTCTGGCTCCTATCTATAGCCATTCTGGACTCATTTCCCTCTCCACTGATATGCTTTGTGATTTTCTGTCTTTGTGCTTTGCTCAGATTGTTCCCTTAGTTTGGAATGTTCTTCACCCCTATATTTCTCTCAGTATGGAAATCTTATTTATTCCTCAAAACCAGATGAATGAACATGAGTTTCCTAATTGTGCACTTATCATTCCATGTGTAAATGGTCTCATTCAACTAAACTACAATTTCTTTAATTGAGATTGTTCCACATTTGACTAATTATAAGAATCCTCTGAGCTTTGTACAGATACATAGACTCTTAAGTATATGACAAGACTACTGAAACACGGCGGTGTTTCTTTTTACATACTACCTTATGATGACTTAATGGTTTTTGTGTGTGTGTGTGTGTGTGTATAATATATTTTCAAGTCACAAGATTACTTAGAGGTTCAATGTATCTTTATTTCTGTATGCCTTGAATTTCTCAGCACAATTATTTTCACATACTAGGTGCTTAATGCATTTAGATTTAGTAACTTAAAAAATTGGTATCTTTCCAAATGCAGTTCCCTGGGGGCAACTACAGTGATCATTGAAAAAACAAACAACAAACAAACAAAAAACTTAACACATTCTCATACCCTATCTGTTCTTATCCTTGCTCTCTTTCTATAATGTCTTTTATCACATTCTGATTTCTTTTTTTGGCTAACAGGACCCATATTTCCAGGTTTGGTCTTAGGTGTCAGCATCATCCAGGAGACTGGGAAAGCAATTAATCCTTTGTAAATACCTCTTATTTCTGGGATACCCTATGCTTGAATCAGTTCAGGCTCACTATTTTTGATGGGAAAAAGAGAGTATTATTCACTCTAAAGAACTATGGAGCCCACAGTATGATATGAAAATCATGACTATAAAATGATCTTCCCCATGTGTGTGAAGACAGAAAGATACCAAATTGCCCTGGGTGATTTGTTCTTACAATTGCTCATGGTGATTTATTCAACTTCAAGGCACTTTTAAGTTTTTCCAGAGAAAGATAAGGCCAAATTACCTGCTGGTGCCTAATCTTTCAGTACGATTACTTCAGAGAACACTTTGGGGCAGTTTTCTGCTTTGATGATATTATGGTGCATTCACCATTTAACAATGGTGAGATGATTGTCATTTAGGGGACCCATCCTAACTGCACAATGGTTTCTGATTAGGATAAGACCGAAATTGTTGCTGATTAGAGTAGCACACTGTGGCTGGCTGTTATTGCCCCGTATCTCCTTAGAAAAAGGTGGCACCTGTAAAAATCAATAATGCATGAGTTTGAGAAAGCTCTGAGATAGCATTTCTGTGAAGTCCAGAGGGAACGAAAGAATCAAACTTTCTCAATCTCGAAGTTTCTCATTTTATTCATATCAGAGTTTATATAGAGCACCTGTGTTGTGCTTTTTACTATGCCAGCTGTTGTGGGTTAGACAAGAGAAATATAAGTCATTATTTCTTCAAGTAGCTTATGATTTTGTTGGGTGAGATGAGACATTTAAACATATACAATTAAAAGGCAATGCAAGGCCATATGTGGACGTTTTGCAAAGGATGTTACATAGAGAATGTGATCAGATTTAAAAGAGAAGGAAATGTGTTGTCCTTAAGGATGATTGGACTTAAGACTGGTCCCGATTTTATTTGAGAGTAAAATGAAATAAGTAAATAAAGAACAAGACCACTGATAGAGCTGTTTATATCTTTTGTCTTTTAGGCAGGGGGTTGAGCACCTAGTAGGAAATCTAAGAATTTTTAAATGGACATCTTGGGTAATTCTTAATGTATTTTGTATTCATTACCCCTGAAGATGCCAGAACAGAAACAACCTCTTCCTAATGGTGATATCTCATTTTGCATTCTTAAAGTGATTTTATTTACAACTGGGCTATTAATTATCTTCATTAGTGGCAGCCTTTGAGCCACTCATTTGCAGTCTTTGCATTCTGGTATTTTCCTGCTGTCTTTCTTTGTGAGTGCACTTCTCTCTCTGCAGTGATCTATAGTGTTCAAGAAAGGCTTTTTAAATTGACACGCTGAAAGATACCAGCACCCAGGAGAGTTTATTAAACACACAGCCAATGAACTTGGTTCAGCCAATGCCTTTAAAAGAATGAGTGTCTGAAAAGCTGCAGGGTACTGTATCGTTTTAGCACTGAAAAATGAGACCGAGATTTTGAGCAGGGTGAAATGGACATTCTTTTTGGTAGTTGAAAGTGTGTGTGAGGGAGGAAGAGATTATGCCGATAGGAGAATGGAGAAGAAAATATGAAAAAAGACCAATTTATGTAAGTGGTAGTTTTCCAGGGACACTCTCAAGAGTCAGGGCACAGGGGCAGGTTTCTTTGGGATGGGAAACAGTTCTACAAAGGGAGATTTTGCCTTCTTTTCCAGGTTCAAGAGAAAAAAAAAATGAAACTCTAAATGAAACATTCTGCTGGATTGTTTAGACAGTCGCTTGTCTTTGTGCATGGGTTGGACCAGATGGTTCCTGGCACACCCTGTCTAGCCTGTGGTTTTGAGAGAGGCTCTCCTGAGAAAGCAGTTTGTATTTAATTTAAACATGAAGTATAGATTCTGTTGGGCATTCTGCAGTATTGGCCAAAAAGCTCAAAAAATAATTCGGTGAATTGTATTAAAGGTGCATTCTCTAGTATGTTACCTGGATCATAGCTTTCATTTCCTGCTTCTGTCATTTATTCCCACATATTGAGAATAAATAAAAGTGACAGGAGACCAGGATATAAAGATAGATAGGCTCCTGACATCAAGGAATTTGAGTCCAGTGGGGTAGATGGAAAATTACCAAATAAATGTGTGATGGAAATGCAGACTTGGAGGTCAGAAAATGATACCAGAAGTGAGTGAGCTTTGATGCGTTGTTAGAGTGAGCTAGGTTAAATGTGGGAAGGCCAACAGATTATCTGTCATAAGACTTTAATTAGAAAGTTAAGTTCAGGGTGCCTGGGTGGCTCAGTGGGTTAAGGCCTCTGCCTTTGGCTCAGGTCATGATCTCAGGGTCCTGGGATCGAGCCCTGCATCAGCAGGGAGCCTATCCCCCCCCCCCCGCTATATAAATGTTACACATAATAATAAAATAATATAAAAATAAATAAATAATAATAAAATAATAAAAACAATAAAGAAAATGCCTAAAAGGAAAAATGATTCATTTAGCCATATGTGGTTTTGTTATTTCACATATATTTGAGACACTTTTTCCTGTAATAAGCTAAACTCTGACCAAATTGCTACTCTGTTACATTGCCCTGGTCAGTTGGCAAGGGACTGAGAAAGACTGAAAACACTGTTGCTACTGATATGCATGCTCTTGAATGTTTAGTTATTTTATTTGGTTGCCTTTTGGGGTGGGTAATGGGGCTGTTTGAATTAAGTTTTGGTGGTTGTCTGAAACAGCCATGTGAAGAGAAGTGGTATGTTTTTAGACTTTTGACAGTGCTCTGGCTTCAAATGCATAATAGACCTCTTAATTGTTACTTTGGGCACAACCCTTAATGCCTGCCCTTACCACTATCTATTAAATGAGAAAAATACACTTTTTTCTCCCTTCACAGCGTTGCATTAAGGATCAAACAAAACCATATGTGTGAAGATCCTTCATAGACTACAAACTCTTACAGCATTCTGCTTTTAGGTCAGAAATGTTAAGGTCTCTGGAATATTCTGACTTTTCAAAGTATTCTGTAGTGCTCTTGATTTCTAGTTTTCTTTCTTCTATTTTCTTTTTTTTTTTAATAAAGATTTTATTTATTTGAGAGAGAATGAGAGAGAGAGAACATGAGATGGGGGAGGGTCAGAGGGAGAAGACGACTCACCGCTGAGCAGGGAGCGCAAAGCGGGACTTGATCTCTGGACTCCAGGATCATGACCTGAGCTGAAGCATCCACCCAACCAACGGAGCCACCTAGGTGCTCCTGATTTCTAGTTTTCATCTTCCTACATTTGTGTGTGTGTGCATAATTAAATATATCTTTATATTTAAACTAGATGTGTGTGTATATGAGTATGTATACTAGAACTCACAAATCTTATATAGTGAATTCAGTCTGCAAACCTGTAGGAGTGCTGGATTTTAGTTATAAATTCTTGGAGTTTTTCTTTTTCCATATTTAAACCACGTGTCATCTAAAATTGAGATGGGGTGTGCCTGGGTGGCTCAGTGGGTTAAAGCCTCTGCCTTCGGCTCAGCTCATGATCTTGGGGTCCTGAGATTGAGCCCCCCCATCGGGATCTCTGCTCAGCAGGGAGCCTACTTCCCTCTCTCTCTGCCTGCCTCTCTGCCTACTTGTGATCTCACTCCTCTCTGTCAAATAAATAAATAAAATCTCTAAAAAAAAATAAATAAGATTGAGACAGGGAAACTGAAGGGCTCCATAAAAACCTGCTTTTGCTCCTTTTCCTGCTTCTGTACTTGCTAGGACCTGCACCCCCACTTTACATATGCCTCAGAATGCGCGTAGTGTGTGTCCTCCTTGTAAGGGACAAGGAGCTAATGACTTCTTTAGAATTGATAACATCTAACGAAGGACCAGGTGAGAATGACCTCATAGGTGCATTCCAGACCACTGACTCTAGACATATCTATGCCAAGACCCCCTCACTTCAAAGAATAATTGACTTAGGAAGGTTCCCTGGGCCCTTCTTCTGTCCTTGTTCTAACTGGTTCCTGGATGCTCGAAGACACATACACCCAACCACAATCCTCAGTAAAAACTCGTGACACCCAGCGAAGATGAGACCCTCTCTCCTTTGAGTCTCCCAGATACTCTGTAGGTACCTGCATTCTCTAAACCTTTATTAAATTCTTTCACCTCCTGCTGGCTCATGTTTTATTTCTTTGCAGTGTGTAGCCAGGGACCTTCTCGGGCTGGTCCTCAGACCAGGCCTGCCTGTGTCCAAACGACCAGTTAAAATCCCCTGTTTAGGCCTAGTAGATAACTTTCTCTTCTGAGAATCCTTCTTTACAAATTGCTGCATTGAGGTCTCTTGTCGTTAACCACAAAGGCAATTTGTTTGCTCCCTTGCCTAGGTTTATCATCACTTAAGATGCACTGTAATTTGTGAGAGAGTTTGGAGGCTGACTTACTATAGGGGAAATGTTGGTGAGTGTGAAACCTGCATAAGCTTAGCATCATTCAGACTCAGATCTGACAGTACATCAGGAAAGTACAAGGTGGCGGTTCCAGCTCAGTGTCCTTCACAGGAGTCCTGAAGTTTTTAAGCCTGGAAGATCTCAGGGGTAATCTCCTCCAGCCACATATCTTCTCTTGTGGAAATGATGCTCAAATGAATGAAGTACTTTGGCCAACGATGTGCCTTAAGGACCAGAATTTAGGACTTCCAGCTTAGAGCTCTACCACACTCTCTTCCTTCCCCTTTTGGCACTGTCCATGTCAGGGCCCAGGTGCTTTCTGATTTTCTTCATAGTCTGATGCAGGATTGTCAGTGCTATTTTGAAAGCATGGCTTTGGTTCACATTGTTCACATTAGGTTTCATCCTGATAGCCAGAAAGTGGACTTCAGTATAATCATGTTGAAAAAATTGTTTGGATGAAAACATTTAGTTCTTTATATGGGGGTGTCAATGGAATGACTATTGACCTATTTATGTAGCTTATAAAGAAAATATACGTAGAGCATTCTGTTCCTCTTCTCTTTACCAGTTGAGTGTGGAAATTATTGGCGTCTCACCTAATGTTTCTGAATCTTACTTTCCTGCGAAATAAGAGTTCAAGTAACTACCACATAAGATTGCTGTTGCGTTTAAGGTAATTTGTGAATGTGAACATTTATGTCATCTGTAACAAGTTATGCAAATACGTTTTATTACTTAAAATAAAAGTATTTTATTAAAAGTATTTTAAGTAATTTTTAAGTAATTAAGTAATTTTAAGTAAGTAAAAAAATTACTTAAATTTTTAAGTAAAATTGGCTTGCAATGCTCTGAGCCCTCCAGTTTTGCTGCCTTCTGTAGGTGGTTGAATCAAGTCTCATACAATTCCAGTACTGTCTAGTAGCTCCATAGGAAGTATTGTGGGTCCTCCTAAAAGCTGCTTAATTCTGATCGAAGATCAACTCCCTTGTTGAGATTGTGATCAGATGTGAATATTAATCCTTAAAAACCTTGACTTTGGAAATGAGCGGTGGCAGGGGAAAGTCATTTATATTAAAAAAAAATCACAAATTAGAAGAGGTAGCCGGGGAAACAGGCACATTAAACAATAGAAGGCTAAGTGTTCAGAGCCTTAAAATAAACTATAGTTTATTTTGCATGTTCATTTTGAAGCAGAATTTTTGTGACTTACTCCCCATGCTCCATGTCCATACTAATGTTAACAGATGTCCCACCTTCCAAAGCAGAGAGGCAAACTTGGCAGCTCTTCTCAGTTCACAAATTTAATTATGGCTGCAAATGTGATAACAGAACAACCTTTCCAAGTTTTAATTGGATCTGCATTTGGCACAGGCAACCTTCGTTTTCCACCATATGGGTAACGGTGGTGCAAGGTGCTGTCTTGTGCCCTTGGTGCAAGTTAGTCAACTCTTGATTATCTGCTGAGGAAACAGCCACGTAGTGGATCAGTCATGGCTCTTTGATAACCTTAGTCCACTATCCCTGTACCTAGTATGTAGCTGGACTGCTTTTCCACATTGTAACTTGGTTTAGTCTTGGGAACTTTAAACTTATTAAAGATTTTATTTGAGAGAGAGGGGGGGAGGGAGGAGAGGCCGACTCTACACCAAGCAGGGAACCTGCTGCAGGTCTCAATCCCAGGATCCTGGGATCCTGAACTGAGCTGCTCTTAACCAACTGAGCCACCCAGGTGCCTCTTTAAACTTATTTTAATGTTTTCTTGGCAGAGCACCAACTATTAATGTGATGCCAACTTATTCATCACTCCTTGCCATTAGATAATCCATTCCAAATGTAATCACACAATCTTAGATGTGTATTTTATGAATTGCGGAATATAGGACAACTTGTATGATCCAGACTCTGGTCTTATGGCTAGGAAAGGTAAGCATTGCAGGCAACGACATGAAGTTTTGGGAAGGTTGAGTGATTTATTCAGGGTCCTCTTATAAATAAGGAGGGTAATGTCAGCTTTATGTCTCTAAAGTCAGGGCCCTTCTGTATGACACTTCCCCCGAAAGGAAAGGGGGATTATTTAGATGATCTATTTTGAATTATGTATACTATGTTTCTCTTTATTAGTACAGGTAGTGGAGAGCTTGAGCTTGAATAAACATGGGGTAAGTTGTGATATATAGGTAAAGAAGCAGGAAAATCTCAATACCTTGTCCAGTAGCTTTGCAACATTTTTCAATGTCTCGTTTCTTAGAATCGTTACTCTTGTGATTTCAGGCAGGGCTGTGTGAAAGGCTTGTGGTGGTTCTTGGAGTAAAGAGAAGATGCACATGAGGTATAAATGGACAATAAATAAGATCTGGTAGTACTATCAGTGCCTGAGGGCATAAAGTAGTTATCATGGACACAAAAAAATTCCAATCCAACAGCATCTATATTGGGTACTTATAAGGTACTCACCAGGCACTGGGTTAGGCTTTGGGGAGAAAAGATGATAAGTATATTGTCTTTCAGGCATTTATTCACTACAGGGAAAGAAAGATATAAATAATTATACCTAATAAATACAAAACTGAAGACAAGTTTGAAGTATTGTGGGAGCCCAGAAAGGACAAACTAATTCCATATGGTGGTGAATTTCAAGCCTTCCTGGCTTAATCTGGGCACATATGGGAGAGCTGAGGCCTTTTGTAATTTTGAAATTAAAAAGAGTCTCTTGAGTCAAATGAAGTTATAATTCCAAATTAAAGCTGAGTGTCTAGAAATACTTAACCTTGCAAGACCATAGCTAAATCTTTTTAATCAACTGTTTGGAGACATATTTGGAAGGAGTCTTTTCACTCACAGTGTATAAAGTCAGCGTAAAAGAATGATGCTGAATAGAGCAGAGAAATAGCTTTTCATAGCAAAAGCAGCACCGATCACTGGGGGATACAAATCCAAATAACTGGTTGGCCTTCTATTTAAAAATCTGCTTTGGTCACAGTAACTGTCCTGGATGATTGCAAGGCAGGTTGACTTAGCAGTATTCTGGGCATGAGAAGGTTCCAGGGAGAGCCCTGAACAATGTGGTCTGGGCTGGGCTTTGAGGGAGTGGAAAGGATAAAGCTACTTTATAAAATGCCATGCTGTCTAGGTGCAGAGCAAGGAGGTGGCTTCTTCACTTTGTCAAAAACTCATTTTCAGGCCATTAGGTTTCCCAGTAGCAGAATGGTTTCTAGAACCCGCCTTCTCTTTCTTGTGCCAAAATAGGAGTATTTATCCAGATGCAAAAGATGAAAAATAATGACATTAAAAAAATTGCAGCGCTTAAAAAATATGGATTTAATTAAACATTCCTACCACTTGGGGATGGAGGGATTCAGATTTGGAGAAGGACGTGTAAGATGTAACTTCTGCCTTTTCACTACCTCAGCCACCTTGATCCTAGTGTGGTTTACTCCTTGGCCTTCCCCTTGGCCAGGTGGGTAGGTAACGTAGAAATGATCTTCCGTCTTTTTTTTTTTTTTACTAAATATTACTTGATTAAGACATACTTCCTCTGGTACAAAAAAGGAGTACTGTGGGGTGGGGGTGGGTCTGTGCTCCAGAACGTGGCAGAAATAGTGGACCTTGGGCACCTGGGTGGCTCAGTTGGTTGAGCAACTGCCTTCGGCTCGGGTCATGATCCCGGAGTCCCGGGATCCAGTCCCATATCGGACTCCCGGCTCTGCGGGAAGTCTGCTTCTCCCTCTGACCTTCTCCCCTCTCATTCTCAGTCTCTCGCTCTCTAATAAATAAATAAAAATCTTTAAAAAAAAAAAAAAGAAATAGTGGACCTTGCAGTAATTTAGAGTAAAATGAAAGTCTACAGTTTTTTTTCCCTGTTGCTTTCTTCCCCATAAGTAGCTATTATGGTGGCCACAATATGAAGTAATTTGGCAGTATGATATTCTGAAAAGGGAATGGGTCCTTGGATGGAGAAGTCCATTTGAGTCTTGCTCTTGCTACTTACTACGTAGTGAAAATGGCCTACTTCTGCTATGGTTGTTTCCCTCCCCAGTAAATGCAGATTGTTCCCATTTTGCAGATTTATAGTCCTTTTTAAAGCTTCCCCTAGTTTCCTCTGAGCGTCTTCAGGGTGGGAGCACTCGCACACATGTACTCTGAAGGACGTTTGCTCATGTTCTCTGCTTCCTAGTGAGGTTCTGATTGGCTCTGCAGCTGCCTCACCCTGACTCTCAGTAGAGCGTGGCCTCGGGGGGTTAGATGCCATCTGTGCTGGGAGGGAGCTCAACGTACACTGGGTGTGTGGCAGCAGAACATGGGTTTGGTGGTGGGCTTACTGTGATGAAAATGGCACTTCAATCCAGTTCTATCTCACTTCATAACACTGAAGAAGCACATTTTGTTCCCAGAATATCACCTGTCCTTTATCAGATCTTCTGGCTTCTGGATGTAGTTTCTCTCCATAGGATTTTAAAACCAATCCCTTCGGCCAGCAGGGAGACAGATGCCAAGCAATTCCCTCCATATCTAATTCCCTCCTCGGTGATTGACTCAGGCCTCCCTGCACTAAATTCTTCCCCCAACTACAACCGTGTACCATAAAATCATATGAATAGATACCCAGCAGTGTCACCAGCCTGCCAGCTCTACAAATGACTCAGCTCTGAATCTCACTTTTGAATCTCTGCAACTCAGAGAAACAGCAAAGAAAGTGTTCTGCTCCCTTGGTAACTGGAGGGCTTCATGAGTGAGGATACTGCAGTAATAATTCAGAAAGTAGTAATTCTGATGCTTATCAGATCCATTCCAGGGGCAGATGAATGCAGTGTTATTTGGTCAGTACAGAGTTGTGATAAGTATATACTGGATTCATCTGAGTTCTAAGAATAGAACAACAGAATTCTAATTCAGTAAATTCAGACCCATCTCACTTTTAAAAACTCAAACATATATTCATTTAAAATATGCCTCAGTCACCAAGACAGCATGGTATTGGCACAAAAACAGATACATAGACCAATGGAACAGAATAGAGAGCCCAGATATAGACCCTCAACTCTATGGTCAACTTTGGTCATCTTTGACAAAACAGGAAAAAAAAATCCAATGGAAAAAAGGCTCTTCAATAAATGGTACTGGGAGAATTGGACATCTATATACAGAAGAATGAAACTTGACCATTTGCTTACACTTTATACAAAGATAAACTTTAAAGAGGTGAAAGGCCTCAACGTGAGACTGGAATCCGTCAAAGTTCTAGAGGGGAACATAGGCAGTAACATCTTCGACATAGGCCATGGCAACTTTTTAAAATTAATTTATTTATTAGAGATGACAAGTAGGCAGAGGGAGGGAGAAAGCAGGCTCCCTGCTGAGCAGAGCCTGATATGGGGCTCAATCCCAGGACCCTGAGATCATGACCAGAGCTGAAGGCAGAGGCTTTAACCCACTGAGCCACCCAGGTGCCGTGTCTACAACAACTTCTTTCAAGACACGTCTGCAAAGGCAAGGGAAGCAAAAGCAAAAATGAACTTTTGGGACTTCATTAAGATAAAAAGCTTTTGCACAGCAAAGGAAACAGTCAACAAAACAAAGAGGCAATCTACAAAGTGGGAGAAGATGTTTGCAAACAACACTACGGATAAAGGGCTGGTATCCAAGATCTATAAAGAACTTCTTAAACTCAACACCCAAAAAACAAATAAGTCAAAAAACAGGCAGAAGACATGAACAGATATTTCTCCAAAGAAGACATACAAATGACTAACAGACACATGAAAAAATGGTCAACATCATTAGCCATTGGGAAATTCAAATCAAAATCACATTGAGGGAGCCTGGTTGGCTCAGATGGTTAATCGTCTTCCTTTGGCTCGGGTCATGATCTCAGGGTCCTGGGATTGAGTCCCACATTGGGCTCCCTGCTCCTTGGGGAACCTGCTTCTGCCTCTGCCCCTCTCTCTTTTTCTCCTTCATGAATAAATAAATAAAAACTAAAAAAATAAAAACCAAAAAACCCACATTGAGATACCACCTTACACCAGTTAGAAAGGCAAAAATTGACAAGGCAAGAAACAACAAATGTTGAAGAGGTTGTGGAAAAAGGGGGACCATTTTACACTATTGGTGGGAATGTAAGTTGGTACAGCCACTTTGGAAAATAGTGTGGAGGTTCCTCAAAAAGTTAAAAAATAGAGCTACCCTATGACCCAGCGATTACACTACTGGACATTTACGCCAAAGATATAAATGTAGTGAAAAGAAGGGTTGCATGTACCCAAGTGTTCCTAGCAGCAATGTCCACAATAACCAAACTGTGGAAGGAGCAGAGATTCCCTTCAACAGACCAGATGAATGGATTAAGAAGATGTGGTCCACATATACAATGGAATGTTACTGAACCATCAGAAAGGATGAATGCCCAACTTTTGCATCAACATGGATGGAACTGGAGGAGATTATGCTAAGTGAGAGAAGTCAAGTAGAGAAGTCAATTATCATATGGTTTCACTTATATATGGAACATCAGGAATAGCATGGAGGACATTAAGAGAAAGAAGGGAAAAATGAAGGGGGTGGAAATTGGGGAGGGGAGACGAACCAGGAAAGACTATGGACTCTGGGAAGCAGGGTTTTAGAGGGGGAGGGGTTGGGGGGATAGGTTAGCCCCGTGATGGGTATTAAGGAGGGGCACATATTACATGGAGCCCTGGATGTTAAATGCAAACAATGAATCAGGGAACACTATATCAAAAACTAATGATGTACTGTATGGTGACTAACATAACATAATTAAAAAAAAAATGACAAACATCTCAACTTTTATATTGATCACATGTTAACATGTTAATATTCTCAATAACATATTAACATGTTAATATAATAATTACATAACATTATTAAAATAATTGTTTCTTTTAACTTCTTAAAATGTGCCTATTGGAAAATTTTAAATTACATATGTGGCTCATGTAAAATTTTCAGTGATGACTTGGAGTGAAATCCAATCAATATCCTTCCTAAAAAAGAAAATAAAAATATGCATTGATTTAGGCATATCACCCACCATATCTTCATTGTATTTTAGAAGAACAGTAATAATAACTAATAATGAGGACAATAGATAACATTTATTAGGTATTTGCTGAGATGAGGTACAATGCTAAACATTTTACATATGTTAACACATTGAATCCTCTTTATAACCCTATGAAGTGGATACTGTTATTAAAATTTTATGGATGAGGAAACAGGGTAGGAGAGATGAAGTAGTTTGCCAAAGCCACATAGCCTGTAAGTACTGGAGCTGGGATTTTTTTTTAACCTGTGCAGTTTATTAAGTTCACTTATTTTATATACTACTTTATCCATTTATATTTTTTATGACACTTATTACATTGCATAGTAGGTATCTTGAGTATCTTTCTGTGTTAGATGATGCTGTCTCATGTCAGGGGCTATGACTTCATGTAGCTCAGTGTTACCCCTGACCCATGATCAGAACTAGTATCTGCTACATGTAGAACAGGCTCAGCAGGAATCTCAGGAATATTTATCTGCTGCTTTGTGTATGGTAAAAGTGACTGTCAGAAGTAGCAAAGAACATATGGGCTATATTTGGATACTGTTGCCAGCCAATTTGAGAAGAAAAGCCCTCCCCAGATGAAGAGTTCTGTGACCACTTGAAAGATGGCACTGATACCACACCATGAGCTGGTATAGCTCGTGGGTAGGAAAGTCTCAAATGAGTGAGAAATAAGGACTGTGACTCCAAGGAGGGAGAGGTGGCAGTCCTGGGAACTACTGAATTGCTGAAAAACATAGTGATATAGTAGTATTCAGTTGAGCACTAAAACTGGAATCTTTATCATCTGCCAGATTAACAGGGAACTGGCTGTTAGATGAAACAGATCAATGTGTGGATCAAGACCAAAAACCTACAAGAGGATTAGAGGTTAAAAAAAAAAAAAGTTACAGAAGTTACAGATTTCCAAATGTTTGAGTGATTGAATAGCAAAATCACCTGATTTATAAAGCTCCTGGGTCTGTAGCCTGTTCACTCAATTACTCACTCTTTTGCTTACTCACTACATTTATAATTAGTGCTCATTAGTACTAAGCTCTGTTAGTCATGAAAGTCTCTGGTTTTGAAAGAGGAAAGGAGAAATCCCTAAGTTTTAGAATAACTTTTTTGGCTAGGCAACCATTTTCTTGTCAGCAACTTGGCATTGTGGGAGGTATTTAAAAAACCACTGATAATTTTGGACTTGAGTACTTTGTTAGGTAGAATTAGGCACTTGACTAGTTCTAGCGATTCAGCTAGCATATTTTGAATACCCTCTATATTTAAGTATTGTGGGAATAAATTGATAAAAAGTTTCTGTACTTAAGTAGATTACAGTGTGTTTAATTAGGATTTATAGTGTGTCTGTAAACTGGAAGCTATGGGAATAGATAGATGGATTGGATCTTTTCATGGAATAAAATATGGAGAATTTCATAAGGTCATTAATGCCTTGGTTGAGTGTCTGGGATCTAGTGCTCACATCTATCCACGCTCTGCTTTTCCTCTTGGGTACCAACAAGCTTACCCTTTTCAGATTGTTTCATAGTTGGGTGTGACAATGTGATTGAGTTCTGTATAGGAGAATGTGAGCAGAAATGTTGTGCATTTGCCCATAAAAGTCTCTTGTGTACTGTCCTGTCTTTCTTTCTCCATCTGCTGATAGAAAAGAGAGGGCTCCATGAACCCAGAGTTGGGTAAAGCTGTGAGTTAAAAGAAACTGTGATAAAAAAAAAAAATCATCAGCCGACCCATGATGGAGTGTGAGATGCGTGAGAAATTGTGATAACCCATTGTGATTTGGGGGCTCTTGCAGCAATATTAGCTTCCTGCAATAATTCAGCATTGGTGCCAAATCCTAAAAGCCAGGACAGTATGTCTAGCCATAAGGAAGGACATGCATAAAATAAAATTCATTCAGATTTACCAAGTACTTTCATATACATTAGTTCATTTTGTCGTTTGGTCTTACAATAGCTATAAGGAGACAGGGTAAGTAGTGTTGTGTCCATTTTGCTGATAGGACTAAAACAACTTAGTTTCCCTCTCTTTCCAAGCACTCTACTATTTAAACAAGCTTTAGGTCAGTTAGGAAGGAGCTGTTCCTTAGGACTCTCTATGGACTAGGGTTTTTTTTCTAACACATGCTTTAAACTTACTTGCTCAAAAGTCTTTGTTGCTGTCCCCTCCCCCACGTTCATTGATACGATTTTTGCCTTTTGTACTTAGAAAAGGAGAATTTTCTCATGCAACATTTTATATAGCCTACAGGGACTCCCTCCTCCCACCCAGAGAATTTTTCTAATTCATTACAGCTTCATTAATTGATGGAACTAGCATCAATGTTTATTATTTTCCTAGGTATAGAGCGTATAAAGATGAATAGGGTATCATTCCAAGCCTTGAGTGAATAGTCTTTATAGGAATATCCAAATACATATATTTAAAATGAATCAGTGTTAATATTCACTTGGGTCGACTTTATAAATGAATACCTTTAGTGGACACTTCATTGTACTACATTGGTCCCATAAAGACTAGGATGAGTGAAGACTAGAACACAGGAGACTCATCAGAAAAGGAGCTCTGAGAATGAAAATGCAGATTCTACTCAGGCTTGTCTAGGACTATAAGGCCAAATAAGCCTCATGTTTAGGCCAGTTACTGTGCTAGTCAAGGCTCTCTTGGTAGTAAGTTACAGAAAATTCAATTCAAATTGGTTTGAACCAAAGGGAATTCAGTGGCTCTTGTGCCTGAAAAATCTAGGCTATAAGTCTGTGTATTAGTGGTTTAGAAACAAATTTTTCTAATTTCAGAGGTGGGACATGGAACAGATTCTTTTTCTCCTAGGTAAGTGGAGAATAGAAATAGAATCACTTAAAAAAAAAAAAAAGAAATAGAATCACTTAATACAGATAAAATATGAGAAAGCTATAAAGCAACTACTTGTCTTTCTTAGAAACAGGGAACAAAATAGAGCATTCTGGCAAGAGGGCAATTAAGAGTCAATAGACTCTCACCAATATTGCTAAGTAAATGGTGAAGATGTCCTAACAGTCTGTGATCTACATTCCTCAAAAAAGTTGGGTCATCTTTTTGTCCTGACAAGATGAGAAAACACATGTCTGGTGAGTGACTCCTAGCTGGTGTAAATCCTCTTACCTTAGGTTATCCAGGACAGATGGATTTTTTTTTTTTTTTTATGGAATCACCTATGTATGAGTTAGGTAACTCAAACACATCCAGTTTTGCCAAGGCATTTAGGCAAGGGGTCTGAAAGCAAAAAACAAAAACAAACCAAAAAAAAATTCTTTTTTTTACTTGTAGCATTCTTCTTCCTAATACCTATTTTGTTTTGATTCAGCATTCTTCTGATTACAACAATCAGAAGTATCTTATGGCTAGTAAGGCTGCATACACAAACATACACACGAAATCCATAGACAATTATTGGAAGGGACCTTTTCTCAGAATTAAAGGAAGTAGGCATGCTTATAGAACAGCAAGATTAAAAACAGCCCCTTGTAGGAGTTTATGGTCTTTTTATTTAATTTATTATTTTTTTTAGTGTTAACAAGATTCATTGTGCATTTACCACTCCCAGTGCTCCATGCAATACGTACCCTTCTCAGTACCCACCACCAGGCTCACCCAACCCCCTCCCCCCAAAACCCTCAGTTTGTTTCTCAGAGTCCACAGTCTCTCGTGTTTCGTCTCCCCCTCCGATTTCTACCAATTCACCCTTCCTTTCCTTCTCCCAGTAGTCTTTTCGGTGCTATCAGTGTTACTCCACTTCAGAGACTTTCAGCCTTTGTGTCTCAATGAAAAATTCCTGTTGTTTGAAGAGTGCATTAGATTAGCCTATCCTTGGTCAAATGTAAATCTCTAGATCATTCAGCTATTGTTGGGAGACTGAATCATGTGATACAACATGAAGAAAATACTATCACTTTTTTTTTTTAAATTGAGGAAATTTTTTCATGGAAGTGCATTTTTCCAATATTTTATGGCTAATAATAGTAGAGCCAACATTTTAATCCAGTTCTAATTACATATATATTTTTTTATTCTGTGTATAGTACCATGCCTATTAGACTCACTGGATTCTAAGCTGATTTTGCTTTTGTATTTGTGTGCCTTCATTTGTGTTTTGCTAATTCTTTAGTTTTAATGAAGTTGTGTTTAAAAATTCCAGTCTCTCCCAACAAAAGCAGTTTTTTTGGGGGGAATGCATATATATAGTTGGCAACAGGATTAAATTGGGATGTGCTCATCAAAGAGGCTATACCCCCTTGGACAATTGTTTTCCTTCTCTCGATAATTCTTGCTGAGAGCCCTTCTCGTTTGTAGGATTTTGAGTTTAGGTTATTTGAGAAATAATTCTTTTATCACTGCCCCAACCCATGGATATTCATGATTTGAAAATTCCAAACTCTAATGATTTCTTCTCAAAATATGTGGAAAGGAGAGTTGGAAGAACATTTCACAGTAAGTATAAAATGTGGCAAAAATAGACAGAAAAATAGGTGATGGCACAATTCTGTTAGTGATAGGGCTCCTTCCTTTGCCCTTCTGGACACCAGATTTTTGACTACTGATTGCTTTTAAGTGAGGTAATTTTTAAAAAATACTGTTTGGAAGTTACAGAAATATATATATGTAGGCAGCAAAAATCACACTAGAAGCGTAACCATTTCTATATAAATCAAATTCTATGCAGTGTTGTTTTATGTGTTTTCTTAAAAGGTGAGTCTAAGATTAAGTTCTAATCCTCTTCATTAAGGAACAGTTAATGTGCTTATGGTGTCCCTATTTGGCTTTCTTTATTCTTAGGGAGGAGTTACTTCTGATCTTAGGCAGATCTTATCTACCACAACTTAGGCTGGGCTAGTTACCTCTTACTGTTAGACAATATTAAAATATACAAGATTCATAATCTCACAGCTGACAGTTGTTCGGCTTTCCCCATAGAAGCATAGAGTCTTCATCTCTTTCTCCCCATTTTGGGAACTTCCTGTTGTCATTAGCTTTAACGTGCCATTCCCTTGTGCAATGCTTCCATTTTCTGCTTGTCTCTCTTTTGTAGAAATGAGTTAAACCATTTCTAAGTGGGGATAGCTTGAGAAAAGCTCCCCTTCTACAGAGATAATTCGATTCTAGCATAGCATCATCTCATACTCTTTATTCTCTAACCTTTTGGTTCCCTTACTTTACCTCCATCTCCCTCCTCCTCCTCCTCCTCCTCCTCCTCCTCCTCCTCCTCTCTGGCTATATGGCAAAATAGAGTGCTGTTACTCCAGCCGTTTTAGGCTAGGAAGCACACATGGATGTGATCTGCAGACAGTGCTATGGAAGACAAAAAAACTTGCCAGAAAATGCTGAGGACGATGCAGTGATACATAGCTCTGACGTCTGACCCTATCGAAGGCAGTCTGGCTCAAAGGAGAGTAGGGCTATGTTCATGAGATGATTTTCCCAGTACTGAAAAAGAAAGCTGTTGGGTCAACAATAACAGATTAGTACTTAGAGTCAAAAAAGCATTTCTACATGTATTATCTCCTTTAATCCTCTGAGGTCCATGTTATTATGATCTCCCTTTTCAGATGATGCTCAAATTTAAATTTCATAGCCAGAGTTGTCTGATTCAAGATCTGGCTCTGAATCCCATCTCTTCCCCCTGATGGTTGTCCTCTTCAAGGACGACCTCATGCTCCCACTTCTGACTCTTCGAAGGGAGTGACATGATTGCCTCTCCTGCACCCTCCCTCCCAGGTGTGTGGGGAGATCCCACAAACACGGGCTGCACAAATGGGGGGTTTACATTACACTGGTATTGATTTTTGGACAGCTGATGCATTTTGAATATGTGATACATTCACAGAAAAAACAAAACAAAACAGGACAACACAGGAGCAGCTGAAGGCGGCCCCGCTCTGCTTTTCCTTCTCCACTGAGTAGCGCGTTTCCATCTCGGGGTCCATGAACCGCATGGAAAAGAGGAAGGTGTTTCTCTTCTTCACCACCTGGACAGACTCTCGCTCCAGCAGCGCCTCGTTGAGGCGCTGTAGCTGTACCAGAAAAGGGTATACTTTTTGTGCCTTAAGACAGAAACACCCTGTGCTGCCCTTTGTGTGAGTATCATGGGGTTATAGGTCTGTTAAATGATTCCTTTAAAGAGGGACCCAGACAGAGAAGAAGGGGATCTGTGTATAAGGCAGATACAAGCACACTTGCTGTAGATGAAGGATCAAGAATAATCTGCACACGAAGATCAGATGACCAGCATTGGGGCAAAGAAGGGTTATTTTTTCTGTAATCTAGGAATCCACCGAATTCGTGCCTCCTCCAACAAATAGAGGAAAACAAACTACATTCCTTTGCATGAAAATACTCTGTTCATTTGAAATTTTTTTTTTTTAAAGATTTTATTTATTTATTTATTAGGAAAGAGAGAGAGTGAGAGAGAGCAGGTCAAAGTGAGAAGCGGACTCCCCATGGAGCTGGGAGCCCGATATGGGACTCGATCCCGGGACTCCGGGATCATGACCTGAGCCGAAGGCAGTTGCTCAACCAACTGCGCCACCCAGGGACCCTGTTCATTTGAAATTTTGAAATCCTATTAAAAATAACTTAAATATTATGTCTACAGAAAAAAAAGTCTTGAAGTTCTTTAGAATAAATCAGAGGTTATGAATAGCAAAGGCAAAACAAAAAAGTTAGAGGAGTTTTCGTACTAAGAGGAACTATTATGGCAGTCAGAGAAGTTCCTTTATAGCATTGAAAAGACCACGAATATGTGCAAGGGGCCATATTTTAGGTGATAAAGGAGACTTGCTAAAGCTGCTTCTCCCTTTAAGGTTTTTGATTCTATGAAGATGAAATAAATTCTCTTCATTTTAAGAGAAGCCTAAAATATGAAAAGCAGCCAGGGCTCCTTTTCTCTGCCTGACAGTGTGGCTGACACACAGCTGGAGACTGATTTATCATCATATCTAAGGAAAGCTTTTAACAAACGACAACACATATGGACATTAGGCAGTTCCTTTCCTCTGCATGAAACAAAGTGATAAATGATGTGTGAATTTTAAAGACCTAATTCCTCCAATAAAAACTCTAAAGCATGTGCTCGTGATTCCCCCATTTCAAATTTACAAGGCAATTCATGGGAGAGAACTGAGAAAAGTTAGTGAAGTCTGTTAGTTTCTTACTTCAATGCCAGTCTTCATGGTTCCCATGCTTCATGTTTATAAAATGAATTGTGATTTTTTTCCTTTAGGAGACTAAGGTGAGTTGGATTTATCACTAGCTTATCTCTCTGCAGTTGTATGGATATCCAGTTTTTACTGTTGACAAATTAGGATGCTTTAATGCAGACCACATCTAAAGTAGATCCTTAACCCATAAATCCTTAAATATTTCAGGAGAAAACATAGAAGGTCGAGTTAAGAGAAAGTCAAGGAATATTTCCAACTTTTATTTGGCATCTGTCAGCAAGGCATCTGTGGGAACCCAATTACCTCCATTGCAGGCCCATATATTCCTTTTCTTAGGACATTTCGGTTTGAAATTTGATGCCTTTAGGGTTTTTCTTTTTCTTTTGGTTAATAAATTGTATTAAACCACTGAAATGTTGGAGCTGTTTGATTAAGCAGTTAAGCTAATTTAAACAAAAACACTCAGGGACTAAGAAATATAGTTCCCACATTTGAATAGTGAGACTGAAAAGCGTTTTGTCACTTTCTCCTCTTGAAACCAACCACCCTTTAAGACCAGACACACACCGAGTGGCTGGTGTCTGTTCTTTGATCTAGGGTGCACGCACGGCCCAGCAGGCCCTCAGTGTTGAGGCCCTTAGAATTCTAAGTAGCCAGCCTGGCATCAAGGTCTAGGCCAGAGGTTCGTTAACTACAGCCAGCTAGCAGGCTAACATCAGCCTACTGCCTACTTTTATAAATAAAGTTTTATTGGAACACAGCCAAGCCCATTTGCTTATATAAGGTTGTCTATGGTGCTTTCACACCGTAATGGCAGAACTGAGTAGTTGTGACAGTTTGAACCTGAAAACCCCAAAGTATTTACTGTCTGGTCCTGTACATAAGTAGTTTGCTGATGCCTAGTCTAGCTCCATTCAGACTAGTGTTCTAGAGCTGCAAAAGAGATTCTTTTTTCCCTCTCCTGATTCTTATATTTATAAAAAAAACTTTGCTTTTTTTTTTTTTCTTTTTTCAGTTAAATACCTATTTGAAAGTTCATCAGATTTGGCTATAGCCCAGATTCCATTCTTTATATTTAAAAGGCCAATAGACCTGACAGACATTTCTCAGTCTATGATTTCTTTATCACTTTAAAAAACTTTAAATAGAAAGGTTGGGGTACCTGGGTGGCTCGGTCGTTAAGCGTCTGCCTTCCGCTCGGGTCATGATACTGGGATCATGACCCACATCGAGCTCCCTGCTCGGCGGGAAGCCTGCTTCTCCCTCTCCCGTTCCCTCTGCTTGTGTTATCTCTCTCGCTGTGTTTCTCTCTGTCAAATAAATAAAAATCTTAAAAAAAAAACAACCCTGAAATATAAAGGTTAAAAAAGCCATTTCTTGGCTACTTGTCTAGCTTTATATGTCTTCCCACTACCTGCCAACACCCCAGAAATTTCCAAGTGATTTTTTTTAAGTGTCTTTAATCTCTGAACTTCTGCTGCTCACCTCCCATTCTCCTACCTCAACTCTAAACCACAATTCTAGTGGTCATGATGTGTGGTCCTGATGGAAGTATGCAGAGGACACATAAACCTAAAGGGTCCTTTAGGTTAAATAGGTCTGATTTCCACAGTACTTTTTCCTTGTTGCAGGAAATAATGCTCTTTTTAGTAGGTTTGGGTTGAAATTCTGAAACTATAATGTTTCTTTCAAATAGCCTGCTCATAAATCCTTTTAAGCATGCAGCCCTTAGCACAAGTCCCTACTAAATTAAATATCAAGCAGAGCTAGGGAAAGACTGGTTGGTACTTTTAATTATTTTATAAGGTTGTGGGAGAGAGAGAGGCACAGGAGTTTGAAACAGTAATTGCTGCTGCTCCCTTGTTGCTCCTCCAGACTTCTGAAGAGTTGTAAAAAGTCCAAGCTCATACTCTCTTGGTTATGCATGTTCAGTCTTGTCCTCCATTCTGATACCGAGTGCCAGCTGTACTTACCCAAAAATCATGGGAGAATTCGGTGTCGTTTTCCTTTGTGTTGCTGAGATTCTTTTTTTTTTTTTTTTTGAAACAAGAAATATCTGTTTTTGGGGCATTTGGCCACATCATCTGAGGCAGTAAAACAATTCAGCACTCAGCAACTTGTAAACATCTGTTCCATTTCCCTCAAGTCCCAATAATCCTGCAAACCGGAGGTTAAATTCTCCCAATTTCCCCTTCCCCCTCATGTTGAAAGGGAAAATAAAAATCACCAAAAGAGAACTAGCAGAAGTATATTCCACTATTCAAACCACCTAGGTTATTTGGACAATGTGCAATGCTTGCATTCTAATCCTTGGTCTGCCTTTATCTAGTTAGGTGACCTAAAGGAATAATTTCATATTCCTGGGTTTGTTAATTGTAAAAAAGGAGAAGGATTAGGCTTGATTTTTTTTTCTTCTTTAAATCATTTTGTCATACACATTCAGATTGCACTCAGACTGGAGGTCTGTCAGTCTCTGCAACAGGCTTTTAAAGAAGGGCAGTCTTGGAAAATTTACTGTCCTATGTCATCCTTCCGCTGGCCCTAAATAAACCTGTTTGGAACTTGGGGCAAGAAAGTACAAATCCTTGAATACCCTTGATAAGATAAATGGTCCTTCTGTTTGGAAGATTGTGCTTCTTGACCAAATGTGCATCTTTGGCAGGTGCCCAGACGTAGAATGTTTTAGGTGGAATGGTGAGAAAAGGTGAGGGGGCAGCTGCCGTTCCCACCAGTTCAGCTGAAACAACCCTGACCCTCAGAGGAGATGAGTTAGAACAGATGGCCTTCACATACCAAAGGGAACTGTACCACTTTTATATATTATCTCATCTAGAGCCAAGGAATTAGAATAAGCTATGCAACTTTCTTTCTAGACCTTTAATTTTATGATATTGTAAGTGATGAGGCTCTGATTTTCTTAAGACTACTATTGGAACTTTGATAAGCACACATTTTTATTGAGATGAATCTTGCTTTAACAGCTGCAGGTGGGACATAGTTCATTAGGGACCTCTATATTAAGAGACATGTAATCCTCCCTTAGTTTTTATAGGAAAAAAAAATGTCGACAGTGACACCATAATATTTGACCTTAATAACTGCACCTGGAGTCATTCACCAAGAATACCAGAGGAATTTTGCCAACAAATTTAGCTCTGCACATTAACAATAAATGATTCCGAAATCACATTCATCTGCACTTTTTAGGAGGTTCTAAAACAGCTCAGTTAGCCTTGATGAATTAGTTCTTTCTCTGAAACATAACTCATTATTAGCACATTTTATGGAAACAGCACTAATCCAAATTGTTAGTAATTTAAGATGCATATTTCAAAAGTGCATGATTTGATTCAGTGGAATGGATGAGATTAAGAGTAAATTTGCTCCCACCTCTTGTCATGAAATACAGTACATGGAGATATTAGAATACATGGGAGGTAGCCTTGGTAATATAGCATGCTTGGGGATATAAGTCAATGCGTGTCTTTTTACTCTGGCATTCCAGTCAGGGGTCCAATGTAGAAATAGACTGCTGGCCTGCCTACAGAGACCACTGATTCTTCTGCATTTTTTCTAAGTCTACAGTCATTTAGAATGCATAGTCTTGGAACTACTCAGAAAAGAAATGTCTATTTAGAAACAGGAAGAAAAAGAACAGCCACATTATCCCAGCCCTAGAAAACACATACACACACACATACATACGCACACACATCCCTTTTTTCTTACACCTTGAACCCCTGTATATGAGTAAGAGACTTATGGCCAGGCTTATAGGAGATCAAAACAAGACCTTTAACCCAACTCTCTTACCTACAAGAAAGTGCATATTTGATTTAAAACCTATCTGGGGCTCCGGTTGGTTAAGCATCCAACTCTTGATTTCAGCTCAGGTCACATACTCAGGGTCGTGAGATCGAACCCCATGTTGGGGTCTGTGCCTAGCTTAGAGTCTCCTTGAGATTCTTTCTTTCCCTCTTCCTCTGCCCCTCCCCCAACTTGTGCATACTTCCACTCGATAGATAGATAGATAAAAATGTTAAAAAATAAAGCCTGTCCAGTGGCATGATGTCTTGAGGCCAGGGAGCATGCCTATGAAATTGACTATTCTTTGAGATTACAAATTTGAGTAAATTCAATAATGAAACAAACCTATCCACTTCATCATGCAATGACAGGTTTTGTATATTGGGTTTTCAGTAGTAGGAAGAAGGCATCATTTACTAATGATAAAACAACTCTGGTGCTAGGTTGTTAGAATCTGTTTGCTTGTTATATGTTCTTGGGCAAGTAGGTGAACCCCTCTGTACTTAGATCCTACTCCTGAAAAACAGGCAATAATACAGCAATTTATAATAATAAAACCTACCTTTGGCAGTGGTTAGACTCTGACTCTTGATCTTCTATTTAAGTTAGAGCTTCCCTATGAGTGGGGTTGCACTGCTGTGTTGCAGTGCTGGATAAGCCAGACTCTTTATGCTTACCTAGTTTAGTGCTTCAACTGTCTACTTTTTTTCTGACTCCAATATGCCACTCCTAATTCCATGCTCTGCCGCAGGATGGAGGCATGTGGTCATGAATCGAAAAATTCTTTTGCTAATGCACTTCTTTCCCCCAAAAGTGATGAAAATTTCTTGCTTCAGCTTTAACAGTCACACAGTTTATGTATGCACCCTGCTATATAAATTGCAGTCAATTACTTAGGGTTAGCAATTGAAATTCCCAGTAGTAGCGAAGAAGCTAGCCATTTGTAAGTCATCTGTAGTAATCTTTAGTAACCGATAATTAGACACTAATTAGCTCATTTGCTTAGTGTTGTTTTTACTTGGTAAGACATTTAATGAGTTAATTACAAGACAAAGAATTGAGTGGTAATTAAATGCCAATTAAAGGGTTTTATATGTAAGCAAAGTACATTGGTTAAATAATAACGTCTAAAACGAAAACAGTGAACTAAATGATTTAAGGTAAAGTGGTAAGAGTAGTTATATCCCTTATACTGATTTTCATGATGCCTTAGTCTTGCTTGGGTGTACACAAGTCTCAGGTTGTCAGAGTTTCTCAAATTCCGCTCTCTTGACATTGGGAACCTAATAATTCTGTGTTGTGTGGGGCTGTACTAAGCACTGTAAGATGTATAGCAGTATCCTTGTCCTCTAGCTGCCAGAAGACAGTAGTACTCTCCCATTTGTGACAGCAAAAATGTCTCCAGTGTTTGATAGATGTTCCCTGAGGGTCAAAACTGCTCCAGTTGAGAACCACTGGATTCTGTTAAATACTTCTTTTTTTTTCTTTTCCTAATGGTTACTCTACCCATTTACCCATTTACCTGCAGTTGAGATTTTAAAGCTCGTTGTAACATCTGTGGATTCCAGTGACTAGATAGATTGCTAAGCGTGAACTGTTAATGTGGCAAGAGCCCTGAATTTGGTACCTGAAGACTTAGCCTCATAGTAGGTGTTGCAGTTACTCAGTGTGTGATCTTGAGTGGTAATGTGACATCTTTGAATATCTTCTCATATATAATAAGCATAAGGCAGTCTGTTTCTAGTTTTGGTATAGTATTCTAGGACTTGGAAGGCAAAAATTGCTTTGCCATGTGACTTTTTTTAAAAAAGATTTTATTTAGTTATTTGACACAGAGAGAGAGATCACAAGTAGGCAGAGAGGCAGACAGAGGGAGAGGAGGAAGCAGGCTCCCCGCTGAGCAGAGAGCAAAGAGCCTGATGCAGGGCTCAATCCCAGAACCCTGAGATCATGACCTGAACCGAAGGCAGAGGCTTTAACCCACTGAGCCACCCAGGTGCCCCGTGCCATGTGACTTTTAACCTTTGATCACATCTTAATTTAATTTTATTTTTTTCAGTGTTCCAAAATTCATCGTTTATGCACCACACCCAGGGCTCCATGCAATACTTGACGTCCTCAATACCCACCATCAGGCTCATCTAGAACCATTCCTGACCTGCTGGCTGTTTTTTTCTTTCATTCAAATTTGTTTGTTTGTTTATTTATTTTTAAAAGATTTTATTATTTGACAGAGAAAGAGATGACAAGTAGGCAGAGAGACAGGCAGAGAGAGAGAGGGGGAAGCAGGCTCTCTGCTGAGCAGAGAGCCCGATGTGGGGCTCGATCCTAGGACCTGGAGATCATGACCTGAGCCAAAGGCAGAGACTTTAACCCACTGAGCCACCCAGGCGCCCCTCATTCAAATATATTTATTGAGTGCTTTCTATGTGCCAGGTGTTTTTCTAGGGATACAGTAGTGAACAAATGTATGTTATATTAGCCTGAGAGATAGCATGGAGACAAATAAGCGGAGAGCAAGGAGGGAGAATTCGTTTTTAAGTGAGGTGCTGCTGGATGTTCCCACTTAGAAGGAGTGGACTTGAAAGGGTAAGGTAAGTGAGCCAGGTGGCTATCTGAGGGAACAGTGCCCAGGACAGAGAGAGCCGCCCATGTAAATATGTTTCCTTTTTCTTATTCAGAATTTGAAAAGTTTATGAATTTAGGTAGGCATTGCTATTGATCTTACTGCTTATAAAATTGGACATTGTTACAGACATCTCAGTTCCTTTTAAAAGATCTTTGTATATGTTTCCAGGATTAATTAAAAATAGGCACAGTTAGACCTTTTAAGTACAGTATTGGGATTATGTGAAGAAGAAACGGGGAATATTTTTGTACATTCCAACTAAGGACCGTTAGAGAAAACTTCTATTGAGTTAATTAAAAAACAGTCAAACATGGCTTTATTACTGTCTTCTGGTAACATTAATTAGTTGGTGTTGTCAATTTGAGTCCATTGACCAGACCTCAGTACCACATTAAGCCGTCACATTATGACCTATGCAATTTAAAATCCTCAGAATACCTATGAAAGCACCATTCATTTTAATTAGAAAGCCTAATAAATTAGATAAATATTGGCTTTAGAATCTTAATCACACAATACAAATCAGTCACAATTATAATGAAGAACCTGTGCTTTCATGGCAGGATTTTCATATTCTTTTCAGGCCACACAGTTCAAGGGCATATCATCATTCTTCATTTCATATTTGGAAGTATGGAAGCTGATATTTTTAAAGTTATATTTACGCCAATTAATACTACTGTCAATTCTGTGTTAGACTGACAAAGCCACAGTCATTATGTGTGATTTACAGAATGTATCTTCCACCAGTCTTTATGTCAGTGTCTCTTGGTTCGTTTAGAATGTCTTATTCTCTAGTAATTCCTCTGGAAAGGCACAAAGGAACTATATTCTCCAAATCCTTGCATGCTCATAATAGTTCATCTGTGAGTTTTATAACTAAAAGTCCATTTGTGTTTGAAATTCTTATCTCACATTTTCTTTGCTAACTTAGCATAAGATTCCATTGTTATCTGGGATAATGCACTGGTGTAAAAATGTGATGACACTTTAATTTTATTTCCCTTATAAGTGAATTGGTTGGTTTGCTTGAATTGTCCAAAGGCTTTTTTTTCTTTTTCTTTATAGTTCAAAAACTTTACTAGAATGTCTCATTTTGGGTTCTTTTGGGTTGATTTTTTTTTTCCCAGCTAGTTATGTACCCTTATAGAATATAATGTCGGCACTCCTCCCCCCCCCCCCCTTTTAGGTGAAACTTTTAGGAAAGTTATCTTCAGTTAAAGTTTGCAATATTTGTTTTGTTCCATTATGTTGGTTTACTTAAATTCTTTTTTTCTAAGATTTATTTATCAGAGAGAAAGAGAGTACATGTGTGTGCTCATGCAAGCACGTGCATCAGTTGGGGGAGAGGGAGAGGTAGAAAATCTTCAAGCAGGCTCCCCACTGAGTGCAGAGCCTGCTTCATTGCTTGGTCGCAGGACCCTGACATCATGACCTGTGCTGAAATCAAGAGTTGGAAGCTTAAATGCCTGAGCCACCTAGCTGCCTCTACTTCAGAAATTGTATTAGAGGTTTTGTGTCAAGGTGTTGTTTTTCCAAAGAAAAACATATTTATTCCATCCCACATGTTCTCTTCACAATGTGACTGACACTCTCTTCCTCTGGAAGCAGAGTAGCTCTTTCTTCTCCTTGAATCAGGTCATGCCTTGTGACTACACAGGCCAGTCAATGACAAAATAAGGGATACTCTACGACTTCTGGGCCTAGGCTGTAGGAATAATGCAGCTTCCTCCTGGCCTTCTCTTGGGATGCTTGTCCTTGAAATCCTGCCTTTGAGTTTCAAGGAGGCCCAGGCCACCTGGAAAGGCCATATGCAGGTGTTCCAGGCACTCAGAAAATAACCAGCATTGAATGCCAGGCATATGAGAGGAGTGTTTAGATGACCCAGCCTCCAGCCTTCAAATCTTCCTAGCCAAGGCTGTAGACATTACAGAGCAGAAATTACCCCATGTATGTGCTGATACTCAGAAACCATGAGAGATAACACATCATTATTGCTTAAATCCCTAGGTTTGGGGAATATTTGATACATAATAATGGAAAGCTAACACTGGTGTATTGATTGTTTAAAATTTTTTTCTATACCTGTTACTTTTTTTCTTTTTTTAATAACTTTTGTGTTTTATTTGCTCTTGTGTTTTTTTCTAATTTAGTTTTCATTTCTGCAATGATTTTTGGCAGTTTAAGTTTTTCTTGAGTTCATCTTCTTTCACCTATTTTTACGTCGTACTTCTGTATATCCCTGTGCCTTTTGGCTTATGTGAGAGAGCAGGTCACAGTTGTGCTTTGTGTTGCAGACTTGTTCTGGTGTATTTTTTATTATTTGTGGGGTGTCAATTTGTCCATCTTCTCCATAGTTCTCATGAGAACTTCTCACAGTGCTTTACGTCCGTTCTTTTTGATGGCTCACTTTTATGTGAAATGGCTTTCCTGTCCAGGCAGAAGGGTTGGGTTGAAGTAGCTATTCCAGTTTCATGTCTCTAGAGCTGCTGCTTTGGTTCCTTGTTCTCAAAGTATGTTGTCCATTCTGAGAGCAGCATCCTCTGGTGCTCTCCCACCTTTATGAGGGTCTTATTTTTCCTGTACACTTGTCATCCCTCCCCTGTTCAACTGGGAATCTCCTTTTGGCAGGTTCTCTTCAGTGTGGGGCTTTGTCCAGGAAAAGGGAGTGGATTAGTTTTAAGAGTTGATAGGAGAAAGAAAACCATGTTTTCTTTCAGTACTTTCAGACTTCTCCACAGATACCTTGTTACCCGGATGACTGCAAGGAAGTATGCCAACTCCTTCCAGGGTTTGCTGTTGTCCTCAACTAGCCTGTGGTGTGTATTCTCCAGAGACTCCCTGTTGGCAATCTTGGGATTCTTCGGTTCTCAGGTGGATATGATGCCTGGTGGCTTTCTTCTTTATCCCATATAGATGTTGATATCACAAGGGCCTTTGGGCTCTACATGATCATTCCCCATGTCTTTATATTTTGGGGTTCATAGAACTAACCCTTTGTTACATAGTTTTATTGTGGATGTTATTTGTGTGATTTCTCTCTCTCTTTAGTGGAGAAATTCAGGGGAAAATCACATTTACGATGGTTACCACCATCACTATCATTCCAGAATTCCATCTGTGTGTTTTAATCTCTTGTATACATTTCTGAGCCACCTCAGAGCCTCTTGTCTATAGAGAGAAGATATAAATAAATTTAAGAAGAAGACTTTTGATGTGCCATCTCTGCCCTCTTAACAGCCAACTTCTAGGAAGATGGTGACCGGTGGTGCCATAATCTTTCCAAATGGTACCCATTATAGTGTCTTATATGTAACAGTTTTTATTTTGAAAATCTATAAAAGGACATTTTAGGCTTTTTAATGTGAAGAAATGTGGGGTTTCTCTCCTTGGCGTAATTTCTTTCAGCCATAGAACAATTTGTTAACAGTTCTTGGGCCTTCAGAAACTTGAGAACCATTTGGAATGTGGAGGGAGATGGGGTAGAAGGCATAGTGAAGCAAAGGAAAATGGTGGGGATTGGTGGATTTTTTTTTTTAAACAAGAGAACATACTGAAAAGTTTTTTTTCCATGTTGACTTCTACCCAACATTTAGCCCATAACAGCTGGAAAAATCAGATGAAATGGAATAACTCCCACCAAAAACGGGGAGGGGGAGAACACTGGCGAGAAATGAGCGGTAAATGTAATGTCATCAGCCCTTCCCTTAAGCTTATTCTGTAGATTGCCTTTCCTCAACTCAGAAGCCTGATCTTCCCAAGTGTGTGTTGAGCAGAGAGTTAGCTGAAATTCAGCTGCTTCCGACTTCACCTTACTCTGAAGGTGTTAAGTGAGATTAGACTTGAATTACATTTGGGAAAATAATCTCTACTTTACTATTATGAAGCAAATAAATCTTTCATGGTATTGAAAAGGCACTTCAAGGTTTCTTTCTGCCTTTTTCCCCCCCCTAACCAAATCTTACTCTCTAAATAACATATTGCTGAGTTAAGTATAAATGAATCAGTAGCATATGGCTTAATCTTCTCTCAAATCCCCTTTGGGCTTGAGAAATTAATTGACAAACTTTGTGGCAAAGCTTCCTTGTAGTATTTGGGATCCCAATCTTCAGCAGCAGGACTGGAACCATTTGCAGACTCCAATTTGAGTTAATGCCTTTCTCTCTATTAAAGTCTTAAAGGGCTAATGGGATGCAGCCTTCATAGCTGACTACCTCAGGCCCTCGTGTCACAGTTTCCCCATGTCTTTATTTCTTAAAGAATTTATTAGGAAATGAGCATTCGTTCAGCTGCCTCCTGTGAAGTGAGACAGTCATGCATGGGCAAATGCAGAGATTGGGAAAACCGAGGTGGGCTGTTTCTTTCCTATCAAATGTTTCAGAAATCCCATAGATTCTAAGTATCCTATAGAGAACTCTGAACCACATAAAAGGTGGAATAGGTTTATGATTAATCCCAGAAGATTATTTCCTGAAGTTTCTCACTACAGGCAAATGTTAATTAAGATTCTCTTCTGTTTGTCCCTGTTTAAACAGGAAAGTCAGTTGGTATGCAGAAAAGACTCGGGGCTTTGGAATGTTGAAAGATGGGAGTGCAAATCACCTTTCATCTCTCACTGGTTACATGGCTGGTTACCAAAGTTGAGTTGAAATGGCAGGTGCATGGCAGGGGTATTAGTGAGCTTTTGCCTGGGGCCTGGCTGGAGGTGAGCTCTCCGGCTGGGGGCTTCAAGATAAGAAGGCAAAATCAATCAAGGCAGAACCCTCTGTTTAGCTTCCAGTCAATGTTATCGTTGCTGCAGACATATTGAATGTAATTGAATAATAATTTAAGAATGATGGAAATTTACCATCAGCCATCCAGAGGCAATCTGCTTTCTACCTTTTGGTAACCACACTCCCACCACTTACGACACAAATATTTGCTCTTCTGCCTCCAGCATAATTTATTTTGCTCTTGCTTAACGCTACATACTTTTCCTCTTAACAGGAGAAAAGAGAGATGTTTTCTGTGGGGACTCAGACACATGACACTTTGCAGCCACCCCGTTTTGGCTATGGGTCTTCATCTCGTAAGTATCCATTTATTCACCTGTCACATGGGTACGGTACCTCATGAGAACGAGAATAATGTATGTCATATGCTCAGTGCAGTAGTAAATGGCCCATCATAGGGGCTCATTGTTAGATCTCTTGCAATATGCTATCTCCTGGTTTATGAAGTGCTAGACATCAGTGAGGATTACTTATAGGACAGGGTAATTGTACAGTTCAGGTGGCACTGCTTGTATGTAATTTGATTGAAAGTTTTAGGAGCTGGGATGAGTCTTGGAAAGGTTATTCCCCAAAGCCTTTTAAAAGACATGCCTATCAATAGGAAGGTGCCCCTGAAACCTCAAGCTGCTGTTTTGGATCAGTGTTACATGTGGAAATTGAACCTCCTTTCAAATAACCACAAAATTCAATCAGTGTAATTAAAGAAATCACAGCTGACTCGTAGTTTTTCTTCTGCTATTTTATGTTGTTATATTATCTCTGTCACTTATTGCTTTATAGCTGTTTTATCTCCCTCATAATATTTTGAGACATTAAACTTTAAGTAACTATTTTTTTTCTAATTTGGAAAAAACCTAAATAGAAAAAAATGGAAAATATTACTAACAGCAATGTAGCCATGATAGGAAATTAATAAATGTGAAATTGATAGGTTTTTTAGTTTTTTACTTCTAATCTTTCTCTTAAGTGGACATCATTCTCAAGAATTCCATTCTTCTCCTTACCTAGAGTCAGTCCTTATTATAAATTTTGCATGAATCCTTCTAGTCCTTGTGTTTCTATTTTAAGTATATATGAAAACTTAAAACTAGTATGGAGTATTCTTTTGTATTTTGCAAGATTTATGTGAACGTTCAGAAACTTGTTTCATTTAACAGTGTTTTAGAGAGTGATCCATGTTGATAGATGCATATAGATCTAATGAATCCACACTATTGCATTGAATTTCATCATGTGACTACCAAGGAACTGTCCCTTATTGACACACATTTGGAGTATTTCTAACTTTTTGTTATTTCCTCAAATACTTTAATAGTTTGGTAATATATACATTTATGCAAGATAAATAAAGCATTTTTTTTTGCAATATGTCACATAACCAGGAAGAAATATCAGTTTCGAGATAGAATCCTGGAAGAAGAGGTTTTGTCCAGCTGGTGTATCAGAATCTTGACTATAATGAAATTGGTTCAATAAAAGTTTATTTTATATCCAAGGTTCTCAAATTTTAGTCTATCACACCTGATCTATGTATTTAAACAAATCCTCCCAGTTTTTCATTGGTTTATATTTCAAGCTTGGTTGTAATATTGGGGACTGAGATTAAGAGCATTTATTTTGCATACAATGATTTCTTCAGGTTGTTGCTCTGTAGAAGCCTGTGATGATGAGAGTTTACTTGTCAGGAAATCTTTCTTCTTGGAGGTAAAAGAAACACTGACACATTGAGAGTCTCTACTATGTCCCAACCTAGTGCTAGACACTTTCACACACATAATTTCATTTAATCCTCAAAGATCCTTGGAAGTTTATTTTATAAATGAAGACAGATTCAGAGGAATGAAATAATGACCCAACATCACATAACTACTCAGCAGTCTACTAAATCAAATCTGAGAGTTGACCCTACCTCTATTTGATTTGAAAATCCTATTTTCTCTTTTCCACATGTTCACATATCTTGGGGAGGTAATCAGTATTAACAGCTGTAGTTTATACACAAGACATAGAGTCACTTAATCAGCATAAATTTATTTCGGCCTCCACTGTGCTGTCATTTTTGTGCAATTACCATAAGGGCTTACAAAGAAATATTTCACTTCCCAAGGGGAGCTCATAATCTACTGGGTAAGAAAAGATAAAGATAGGAATAATAGACTGGTACTTTGAACTGAAATTTTGGAGCTTTGGGAGGAAGCAGTGTGGATTGGAGAAGGAAAGCTAAGTTGGAGGTGGGTATTGGGCCACTCTGAGAAAGTGGGAGGCATTTACCCAGGTAGGGAGGAAGCAGCAAAGAATTCTGGATGGGTGGAATTGCATGAACAAAAGCTTGGGGCTTGGGACTACAAATGGCTCTTATCAAATGTTGGAAAGGATGAATGTTAAGGACACATTCCAGATGTCACCGTCAGCAGAGTTAATAGAGAACCTAGAACATGCGACTCAAGTATCTGAGTTCCTTTTACTTAGTATAGTATACCTCTTGTCTGATCTCTTCTCAGATTATAGTATAGTCAGTGGAATTCATCAGTACACAGAAGAGACATGTAATAGAATACCAGTGTTTTAGCAAAACCAGAGGAGGTTCTAAGCAAAAGCAAGCTGCAAGTTCCTAGTGACCAAAGAAAGGAAAAATCAGACAAGGTGAAAGAAAGGTAGTGCTTGAAGGCTCTGTAATTACCAAAAAGGCTTATGGAATTATCATCCACCCTGAGGGCTCATTTGGAAGCTAGAGTTGTGTGTTCTCATTGGAGGTTTGTAGAATAGCCTGAGAGCCAGTTTACTCTGAGAAAGTGTAAGTTTGAAGTGAATAGCCTGTCACTTTTTCTTTTTTCTAAAAAAAAAAAAAACCAAAAAACCCAAACAAAGCAAAGCAAGACTTAAACTGAGGTATGGGAATGTCCTACGTATCCTCCAGGGGCTACAGCTGTTGTTTAGCACTCTCATTCCTTGGGGGTCACTACTACTTGACTCCTGCATCCATCCCTCTCATCCCTGCCCATCCCTACCCATCCCTACCCCAGCTTTGACTCCCTTCCTAGTGAATTAGGAAATTAAGGTTTTGAGGTTCAGAGTCAAGTTGCTATGTAGAGTTTTGCTTTCATCAGTTACTCACTGGTGAAGTAAGCTAATCTTTTAAGTGATATGTCCTCATCTGTAACCTAAAGATAATATCTACTTACAGGGTTACTGTGAGAGTAATATGTTGTGAAGCATCATACACCTATGATGAAGATGTTATTCTCAGAAAAGCAAAGCTAAGGGATTTTACCACTTATCCTCACTGAAAAAACTTACACAAGATATACTTCAGGAAAAAGAAAATTGAACCTACAAACTGAGTTTTGAGAATAAATACTGGTCAAAGAAATCTATAAAGATATAGATGCATCTGAATAATCTCTAATGGGGAAGAAGTTAATTAAACAAAGTGGAGCTAAAATACTGGACAAAAGTAACATATAAATTGGGGTTGTAGGATTAAAGTTCAAATGTTTCACAATTCTTCAGAAAATGTATAAAAATGTTGATTAACTTTTGACTTTAAGGATAGAATTTTAAGGGTAACCTCTACATAAATAGACTATTTAAGTTTTCAGCCAGTAGTGGGGATAAAAGAATAAAGGAAACTGGATCAGTGAAATTTAAGTTAGAAAAGGAGAGAAAATAAAAAGAATAAGAAACCCCAGAAAAATCAAAATAACTAGAAAGTACGAAATAAAGTGATAGAAATAAATCAAAATGTGCGAATAATCACTGTAAATGTATATGGACTGAGTTCGGTAGTTAGCACAGAGATGTCAGATTGAAATAAAAGAGAATCTAGGGATGTCCGGGTGGCACAGTTGGTTGGTTAAGCATCTGACTCTTGGTTTTGGTTCAGGTCATGATCTCCGGGTTTTGTGATTGAGACTTGTGTCCGGCTCCATGCTCAGTGCAGAGTCTGCTTAAAAGACACTCCCTCCCTCCCCCCCCCCCCTGTGCCCCCTCCCCACCAGGTTCTCTCTCTCTCAAATGAATAAATGTTAAAAAAAAAAAAAAGAATCTAGATAAATGTTTATAAGGGACCCCCTTAATCATAAGGATATAAAGAATTGAAAGTAAAAGAAAGGGAAAATGTATAGAAATGAACGGAAAGAAAGCTGATGGAGCTTTACTAATATTAAGATAGACTTTGTGATCCCTAATGTTTTCTGACCTAATGAAAGGAGGAAAAATTCACTAGGAAGGTGTAGTAGTTATAAACTTATTTGCAACTAATAATATAGCTTTGAAATATATATATCAAAAATCAATGGAACTACAGGGAAAGTTAACAAATTGACAGATGTAGGATGGGCATTTTTAACAAGTGTCTTTCTGTGATTGGTAGGTTAGAAGAACAAAAAATTTAAAAGAATATAGGACAACAAAATTAACAAATTAGTGAAAAGCGAACTATATATTTCAATTAAAGGGTATATGTTTTCTTAAAGCACTCATGGCACATTTACAAAAATGCACCAGGCCACAAAGCAATAACTGAGCTGTTTTTTTGTCTTTAGCCACCAGGTAGTTAGTTTGCATTTCCTAGAATTTTATGTGAGTGGAATCAAAGTATATACTTTTTCTTCTTTTTTTTTTTCTGTCTTTCCTTAGTATAATTGAGATTCATCTATATTGATGCATGTTTAAGTAGTTTATTCTTTTACTGCCCTTTGGTATGCCGTAATTTGTTTATTCATTCAGTAGTTAATGGACATTGGATTTCTCCAATTTTTGCTTTTTATAAGTGAAGCTGCTGTGAAGTTTCACGTACAAAATTTTATGTGAACATATGCTCTCATTTCTCTTGGATAGGAGTGGAATGCCTGAGCTGTATGGTAGAGGTATAAAGTGATGGTATCATTTTACTTAGCCGTCAGCAGTGTAGAGACTTTGTGGTGCTCTGTATCCTCACTGAATATTGGTATGTTCAGTCATTTTAATTTTAGCTATTCTAGTAGTGGTATCTCATTGTGGTTTGAATTTGCATTTCCCAGGTGACTAATGATGTGCATCTTAGATATTTATTTCTAGATAATTTTTGGTGAAGCATCTATTTAAATCTTTGCTCATTTTTTATTGGGTTGTTTATTATTGAGTGATAGGACTTCATTATATATTCTTTTTTTTTTTTAAAGATTTTATTTATTTATTTATTAGGAAAGAGAGAGAGTGAGAGAGAGAAGGTCAGAGTGAGAAGCGGACTCCCCATGGAGCTGGGAGCCCGATGTGGGACTCGATCCCCGGACTCCAGGATCATGACCTGAGCCGAAGGCAGTCGCTCAACCAACTGCGCCACCCAGGGGCCCATTCATTATATATTCTAAACACAAGTCATTGTGGACAGGTTTTTTACAAACTTTTTTTCTCAGTCTATGGCTTTTTCATTTTTATGGCAAGGTCTTTTAACGATCAGAACTTTTGAATTCTAATGAAATCCAGTTTATTCATTTTTTTCTCTTACAGTTTGTGCTTTCTGTGCCCTTTAAGATATCTTTTCCATACCCAAGGTGTGAAGATTTTCTCTCAAGTCTTTTTGTAGAAGTTTTATAGTTTTTAATGCTTTCAAATTTAGTTCTGGGATTCATTTCTAATTAAATGTTGTATTTTGTGGGAGGTCAAGGTAAAGGCTTATTTTTTGCGATAGCTGTTCAGTTGTTCCAGTACCATTTATTATAAAAACTATTCCCTCTTTATTGAATTGCTTTTGTACGGTGGTCAGAATTCCATTGACTGCACACACACACACACACACACACACACACACACACATGCAAAATGTTGATTGCTATAGCTTCATAATAAGATTTGAAATCAAATCTCTTTTCAAAGCTTTAACTATTCTCTGTCCTTTTCATTTCCATATAAGTTTTAATATAATTTGTCAGTTTCAACCAAAAAGCCTGCTGGGATTTTGACTGGTGTTGAATTGATATATCAGTTGATCAATTTGGGGGAATGGACATCTTAGTAATACTGAATCATCCAGTCTGTGAACACAGATACACATCCATCTCTCTAGGTCTTTAATCTTTCTCAGCAATGTTTTCTAGTTTTCAGGTCTTACACACATTTTGTGTAAATTATTTCATACTTTGTGCTATTTTAAATCATACTTTTCGATTTTAACTTCTCATTGTTTGGCATATAGAAATATAACTGAGTTATTTTTATTTTGCTTTTATCCTGAAATTTTGCTGTCCTCATTAATTCTGATACTTTTTTGAATTCTGTATGATTTTCAACCTAGGTAAGCATGGCATATGCAAATAAAGACTGTTCTTCCATTCTAGTCTAGATGCCCTTTACTCCTTAACTTACTGTACCAACTGGAACTTTAAGTAAAATGTAACAGGGTAAAACAATAAAGGGGCTGAGTATAGATAACCATTTGCCCTGTTTCTGATCTTATGGGGAATGTACTCAGTATTCAACACCAAGCATTTTAATAACTATAGGATTTTTATAGATGCCCTTTATCAGGTTGAGGAAATATCATTTATTCCTCATTTACTGAGAGTTTTTAATAGGAATGGGTGTTGGATCTTGTCAAATCCTTTTTATGCATTTATTCAGATGATCATGGTCTTTGTTTTTAGTCTGCTAATATGGTTAATTACATTAACTAGTTTTAAAATATTAAAATAATTTTATATTTCTGAGATAAATCTTGGTCATTATGGATTTTTCTTTTTAAATGTCATTAGATTTGTTAACACTTTAAGATTTTTTTTTCATATTTCATGAGGGTCATTTGTAGCTTTCTTTTAGTATCTTTGATTTTGGTTTAAAGATAATTCTGGCCTCATTAAAATAAGTTATAAAGTATTTCCCTGTATTCAGTTTTCTGGAAGACTTTATGTAGAATTATTTTCTTTGTAAATTTTGTTTTTTAAGATTTATTTATTTATTTGAGAGAATGAGAGCACACAGGGAGAAGCAGACTCCCTGTTGAGCAGGGAACCTGATGTGGGGCTCATCCCAGGACCCTGGGATCATGATAAGCTGAAGGCAGATGCTTAACCTACTGAGCCACCCCAGTGTCCTTTTTTTGAATGTTTTGTAGCTTTCACTAATGAAACCATTGAATCCTTGAATTCCTTTTGTGGAAATGTTTTTAAGTTACACATTTAGTGTCTTTAGTAGGTATAGAATTCCTTTTGTGGATGTGTTTTTAAATTAGACATTCAATGTCTTTAGTAGGTATAGCGCTGTGCAGATTCTGTACTTCTTGAATTAATTTTAATTGTGTCTTTCAAGAAATTGTCCACTTCATCTAACTCATTAAATTTATAGGCATAAAACTCATAACATTTTCTTTTTTATATATAAATTTGTGTTTGGGTTTTTTAAGATTTTATTCATTTATTTGAGAGAGACCGAGCACTTGCATGTGAGCATGAATGGGAGGGAGAATCAGGCTCGCAGGTGAGTAGGGAGCCCGATGTGGGGCTGGAGCCCGATGTGGGGCTGGATCCCAGGACTCCAGGATCACACCCTGACCCGAAGGCAGACGCTTAACTGACTGAGAACTGAGCCACCCAGGTGCCCTTCATAACGTTTCCTTATTATCCTTGTAGTATTTGTGGGATCTGTAGTTATTCTCTCTCAGATTATGACTTTTTGCCCCCCTCCACTAATTAGTCTGGCTAGAGGTTTACCGCTTTTGTTTATCTACTCAAAGAACCAGATCTGGGTTTAATTGATTCTCACTATTGCTTTCATATTCCCTATTTCATTGATTTCTGCTTGATCTTTATTTTCTTCTGTTCACTTTGGGTTTAATTTTGTTGTCTGCTTTTAGTTTTTAAAGTTAAACTAAAGTTTCTGATTTGGGGCCTTTATAATGCTAAGCAATATATGTAATGTATAAAATATATGTATGTAATATATGTAAAATATATGTAATATATAAAAATTTAATGCTAAGCATATAAATTTCCCTCTAAGTATTCTTAGTGGCATCTCACCAATTTTAAAAATTTTAAAAATATTTAAAAATTTAAAAATATTTATTTAAAAATTTTCATTGAGTTCAAAATATTTTCTAATTTCCCTTTTGATTTCTTCTTTTGGCTTTATTCTGAAATGCAGTTAAGTTACATAGAAATTATTTGATCCTCTCTAGGTTTGCTTTTAAATATTTTAAGGTGACATAAGAGCAACCTTTAGTCTAAGAGTGTTGTTCCTTTGCTTCTGATTCAATATCCTTCTGGATACTCTACCGAGTGTTTGATGCATTACGCATGGTTCTTCTATTCTGCCTGGTAGAACACAAACTATTGTTGGCCCTATGTGAACTCTGGAGACTATTCCCTCTAGTTCTCCTAAATGATTCTTTCCCTGAGCTTAGGTTGTTTTCTTGCTTACATGCACTAAGTTCTCAGCTTAAATTGCATGGGGGAACTCTACAGATATCCAAGGCTCCTTCTTCGCAATTTCCCTCTCTTCTCAGGTACTTTGCTCTGAGAACTCTTGACACCTTGACTTGACTCAACTCCCAAATTTAGCCTCTTGACTCAGTGTAAGTTCTGCACGTAGTAAATTGGAACAATTATAGGACTTACCTTGTTTTTTCTTCTCTTAGAGATCGTTTTCCTGTACTACCTATCGTACAATGTCTGAAACTGTTTCATATATTTTGCCAAGTTTTAAAATTACTTCAAGTGGGAATCAGTTTATAACTCATTTTGACATGCAGTTACTTTTTAAAAAGTGATTATGACCTTAGATTTTGCTGATAGATGTACGGTGTACAAAAAAACAGGTAAATAGTTTCATAGTACTTGGGACTGGCTAGACAGCACTCAAAATTTTATTTTCAATATGCATTTGAAGAAAGTCGCAGATAACCTAGACTGTAGCCAGAGGAGTATAATTAGAATGGAAATTAAAATGTCTTTAGTGTGGGAGATGATAACGATCTTCAATAATTTATTCTCCATATAGCAGTCAGTGTGGTTCTTTTAAATCAAATCTTTTCACTAACTTCCTTAAGACTCTCTCCCTGCCATGGCTTTTCATTATAATAGAATAAAATCTAAACTCCACACATGACGCTACAAGACCCTGGGTGATCTGGCAAGAGCCAGCTTTGTGATCTTTCCTAATAGTTTATCCTACTCTCCCCAAGCTTCACTCATGCTTGCCTTCTTGTCCTTCAAAAATAGTAGGCTCACTACTACGTTAGGGCTGTTGCCTCTAACTGGATGATCTTTCTTCATATCTATACAAAGTCATTTAAAAAATCATATTTATTATTCAAATGTTACCCTTCAGAGCAGATATCTTTATTTTTTTTTAAAGATCTTATTTACTTGACAGAGATCACAAGTAGGCAGAGAGGTAGGCAAAGGGGGAGGGGGAAGCAGGCTCCCTGCTGAGCAGAGAGCCTAATGTTGGGCTCCATCCCAGGACCCTGAGATCATGACCTGAGCTGAAGGCAGAGGCTTTAACCCATTAGCCACCCAGGCACCCCCAGAGCAGCCATCTTTAACTACTCTCTTGATATAGTCATTATCTATGGGCTCACCACTATTTTTCTCTATTATGTTGCGTATTTATTTACTTATTTGTTACTGTCTTTTCCCCCCAGCCTGTAAGCTTCATGAGGAAGAAACTTTGTCTTATTTACCATGACATGCCCAGTTTCTAGAACAGTATCTGGCTGAGTGTAGACTTCTGACCAGTGTTCATTTAATGAGTGAAGAAATGTCGAAGAGGAGACATTTGTGTGTCCCAGATTTTTATCCCTCTAATTATACCAGAGAGAGGAAAGAGCACCACCTCGCACCTCTGAAGCAGAAATCACTATACAAATACCATCGCACTGAATAGGGGCAAAATAAAGTCACTTACACAGTGACTTTATTAAGTCACCTAATAAACTAATAAATTAAATAATATTAAATTATTAAATTATTATTAATAAATTAATGACCTTATTAAAGTCACTTTTTAGGGTGATAAAGTCACTTTATAGATATCAGATAAGGTTCAGAAGGATTATGTTCCTTTGTCTTATTAATAGAGGAACAAGAATATAAATCTCAGTCTGATTTTCTCTAAGTTCCAAAATCTTGCTATCATTTCCCAGCCTAAATTCTCAAACTTTAATTTCACGTATTCTTTTATACCAATTGTTGATTTGGTAGCAAACTGATTGTAGCACCCTTGAACCAAATCCAAGTTATTGTTTTTTACAGTCTTGGAAATTGAACTAGCTTTTTGTCATAAGAACTGATTCAGTGTGTTTTCTTTTTAGCAATCAGCTTGTCTTACATTCACTCTTGAGAATAATGGAGCTCCCTTATTAAGAATGCAACCGATGCTATTTTTTCTTGAGCAGGAACACAAGGCACGTGAATCTTACCTCAAATTCCAGAAACCTTATAGACTTTCAGCACTACTTCTATAGGAGTCATATTAGGGACATTCAAATTTCCAGGACACCAGAAGAAATCCAAAATCTTAATACTTTGGGTTGATCCTCAAAAAATCTGGCCTGTGTCTGTCCCATTCTTTATAACAGTTGAACACAAAAAGCTAGATCTGGTAGTATTTTATATGCTCAAATCTAAGAAACAAAACTTGCTGGAAACAAAACTTGTATTTCAAAGTAAAATGACCCTAGAGGGAAATGGAACCTAAGAAAAGCAAGTCAGAAACAAGGAACATGACTTACCGTAATTCTCTAAGACTTTGGTATAATGTTCAGCATCTAAACACAAAAATTTGATAAGAGTGGGATGAACAATGAATCAGGCAAGGATAGAGGCTGAGAAATTGGCTTGGATATGAAGACTGGATCTGGGAGGGAAATGGGGAGGTTCTTTGATAGTTCTTGGAGGAGAGCGATGAATGAGCAGCCACGTATCCAAGCAAGCAGAGGTTACTTATCTGAATTGGTAGCAGAGATTAGTTTGGAAAAGAGGTGGCACGTGTATAGAATGTAGGAAGCACATCTTTTCTGCAGTGGGCTCTTAAAGCTCTAGGGTGAGAAAACCCATGTTTACAAAGTTATTGGCAGTCCATACAAACTCAGCATGGAGAAGAAAACCAGGGAGGGAAAGGGCTCCAGGTCCTGATTTTCAGATCATGCCTTATCTCCAAGCTCCAACAGGCCTAGAAGGAGGAAAAAGTATTGGTCGAGTATGGAATAGGACATGGGAGTGGTGGAGATGAGAGGTCATGGGGGAATTAGTGGGGAGGGTGGAGCAGAGAAGAGGTGGTGATGGTGATGATGGTAAGGGAGACAAGAGGTGGTGGAAGTGAGGGTGGGGAGAATGGGTAGTAAGTAGAGGGTGGTGGTGGGAGGTGATCAGGTGTGGTGGCAGTGCTGGCACAGGTTACAGATCCTGAACCCAGAACTGGGGTGATTATTTTATATCTTACCCTATTGTGGATTGGCAAGTTAGTCTTTGTGGATCCAGTCCCTGGATTCTTCCAACAGATTCAATCAAAGGATTCCAGATAAGGCAGAATCAGAGGAAGCTAGGAAAAGGCTGATGTACGTGACCTCTGAAGAATTCGAATTTGCTTTTATTATCTCACTTGCAAAGATCAAAGGGATGAATTTACAAGTATTTATGTCTTTATTTTAAGCTTGGACAAAATTAGAAATTGAAATGCCCCGTGGTGAGACATATTAGAAGTACCATATGTGGGCAAATTGATCCTTAATATAAATTGGCTGGGCAAAAGAGGAAGACAAGTAGTTTCCCACTGCTTTGATAATTTTGGGAGAGAAACACATTTTGGCATCAATTAAGAAATAATACTAGATCTTAACGCCCAGTAAGTGGCAATAAAAAGTGGACGTTGCAGTTGTTACATATCTTTTATCTTCCACCCAGGCCTATTATTTGTTGGACCTTTCTAATACTTTATGATATTTTCAAAGAGTTAAAGAATTAGAAACACTTGTTTTTGAATGGGGTAGGTGCTGTTCTGATAATCTGTGAGGGGACAGTGTGGGAAATTTTTTTTATTTCTGCCATCACTTTGAATAGTGATTGAAGCCTTTTCTTAGATTTAGAGCTCAAGGAGAGTTTGATGTGCACAGTTTCCCATCCAACTTCCCGTTTCTAGCAGAGATTTATCTAGTTTGGTCTTGCTATACTGAGCTGGGATCTTATCTTAGTCCCCAGTGGCTGTTCATGATGCTCTTAACTACTAGAGGACCTAACAACATCAACAATAGCAAAAATGAATCCAAAGGAAAACAAAACGCTTTATCCTCTGGCTTCAGCCTGTAATACCATGCATTTGTTCCCCACTGCCTGCTGCTTCTGGTGTTTCCCTTGTGGGAATGTGATGTAAATCACAAGGCCACTGAAAAAGCAGAGCAGGGCTGGCTCCGTTTTGCTTGCCCTTGCCTTCTTGTATGTGACCCCCACAGGGCCTGCTTCTGGGAGGGTCAGAATGTGGCTCAGCCTTCCCTTGAGCTAGTTGGCCCAGACCGCCTGTGAGTTGGTTTGAGTTAGCCAATAGGAATGCGGAACCCCTGACCGCCAAAGAATGTAAACACCGCCTTTTGCCTGCCAAACTTGGGCGCCAATCCTGCCAGAGTGCTAGGCTAGTTCCAACAATTACTAAGCAACTTTCTGTGTATGTTACAATCTCATTGGCCACTGGCCCCTATAAAACTGCTGCGCTTTTTGAAACTTGCCTTCTTCCTCTACATCACGCTGCTGCGTCTGTGAATGTGGGAGACTGAGCTCGAGCTAGCTCAAATATAGGGCTCTTTTGTTTTTGCAACGGACTCCACTCCCTGGTGGTCTTTGGGGATCTCCAAATCTGGGCATAACAGCCACTGCCTTTCAACTTTCAAATTCTTGTTCTTCTCCCTTCTCCATTTCCACCAAAGGATATCCACCACAATTTGGGTATGAAAAGAGGTCTTTTTCAAATATCAGTACCTGATTAGGAGAAGGAGTGAGGTAGGTGTTAGGTTTCTGGAAGGTAGTGACTACACGTGTCTGAGTTGGGGGTGATGGTGGGGTAGAGGAGACAATGTGTTTTCTTTTGCTTTGTTCCAACAAGATTTCATTTGCACAGCTGGACATGTATGTGGTCATCTTCTGATCTCTGTAAATGGAACTCAGGAAGGGATCTCTTGATTTTAAAGTATTCATACATACACAGGTTGTCATTTAATCCTGACACATGAAAATTTTTAAGGAGTCTTTATTCATGAATGAATTAGCTACCCTTTAAAATCCCAGTTAACACCTTTCTTCTCAGAGAGCTTTAGGATGCTGTAGATTTTCTCATGGGTCAGTCTGTCTTATGTACATTTATTTCTGCCAATATGATTAGGAAAGTCTGCTCCAAAAAAAAAAATGCTACACCCAGAAGCCTGGCACAAACAGTTTCGATTATTCTCTGCTTTACATTATAGCTTCCATTACACCTTTTTTTTAGGGTGAGAGGATATATAGTTAGTTGCCTTGGAGGGATGCAGACCTTCTATTTTTTTAGGCAAATGGGGTGAGAAATAAATAGCCTCAGAGGACCATGAGTTAACTCTTGCAAAATGCTTATCCCTGAGTTTATCAATTCGGCCTTTTAATGGTTATGTGGGCCAGCCCAACATATTTATTCCCCCCCCTTATTTTGAGACATAAAATCCAAGTGATTCTTTGGGGACTGGGTGGAAAAAAAGTTAAGCTTTCTTTTCCTGTTGATTACCTTCTTTTTAGATAAATCTATCTATCTATCTGTCTATCTATCTATTTATTTATTTTAATTTGACAGATTGAGAGATCACAAGTAGGCAGAGTGGCAGGGAGAGGGAGAAGCAGGCTCTCTGCTGAGCAAGGAGCCCAATGTGAGACTCGATCCCAGGATCTCAGGGATCATGACCTGAGCCAAAGGCAGACACTTAACCAACTGAACCATCTGGGGCTCCTACCTTCTCTTTAGAGTGACAGCCTTATAGATTCTGGCCAGACATAACACAATAAAATAAGCCAACTATAAGATGCTCCCCTTCCTAGCTACGTTTTGTTAGCAGCCCTTCTGATATTCGAAGGTGCTGAAGATTTTTTATTGGACTGGTAACTCTGAAGCCTGGTGAGGTTGGAAGGGTAGGAAAAGCTGGTAAAAGGGAAGAATTTTGTATACCTCCATCAAATTGATTCTCTAAGGTTTAGCTTACTTACTACACTTGGACAAAAACTTCAAAATAGGCAGTGAGAGAGAGAGAGAACTCTCAAATCCCTTGATTGCCCATCTGTTTCATCTAAAAAATCAGGCTAACCTCCCTTGGCCACTATAATATTTTACCTTGCTTTCTAACTTCAGAACTTCACATAAAGGAGTCAGGAACAGTGTCTGTAACAGAAAAGCTTAAAGTGAAAGAGGCAAAAATATGAGTCACTGACGGGCAGTTGTGAGTTTTTGTTTGTTTGTGGCTTTTGTTTTTGCTAGAGGGTAAAATTCAAGTCTCAGGAACTATGTTTTGGAATCTGGTGCAGCAAGACCATCAGACTCCTCCCCAAAGACACATTGTCTGGGTGACTCACCCATACTTCCTAGATGGAAAACATGGGGAAAAATGATTAAAGCTGGAAGTGACTTTCATAAGGAATTGATCACTTACCTAGTTACTCACTTACTGTCTCCATCTTTAGGGTTAAAATAAGAAGGGTAATTCGATTGACTTGGTGCGCCTGCATCCTATGCAGTCAAGAGTTTTCATGTCAAGGGCTTCTTGATTTGTTTAATGCCCTTCTTCCTTCTTCTTAAAATACTTGACATGTATTGGGGCGCCAGAGTGGCTCAGTGAGTTAAAGCCTCTGCCTTCAGCTCAGGTGATGATCTCAGGGTCCTGGGATGGAGCCCTGCATCTCATCTGGCTCTCTGCTCAGCAGGGAGCCTACTTCCTCCTCTCTCTCTGCCTGCCTCTCTGCCTACTTGTGATTCTTCTCTCTGTCAAATAAATAAATAAAATCTTTTAAAAAGAATACTTGACATGTTTTTTTTGTTTTGTTTGTAAATTATGTAGTTGCTCTTGAGGATACATTGGAAATAATGCTTCTTTTAATGGTGAGGTAAAAGGGGTTAACAGATACACTAGACTCTGGAAAAGCTCACATTAGCAGGCATCACTAGTAGTTTAAGCACTGGCAGCTGAACATTTATCCTCTCTGGTAAACCTAGTTAATGTATTGATCTAAACAGTGGCTAAAAAATAGATATATTCCTTTTGAGATGTCATGGTTTTTGTTGCGGGAAAATGAGGGAGAAGTCCAACAGACGCCTCTGGACTCCTATTCCTGTTGCAGTGTAAAGAGTGGGTCTTTTTTCCAATTATCACAGGATCTCTCTGATAGGAGGCATTTGAGAGGCAGGGCGAGGGGTCGTGGGGGGTAGGGAGGGAAAAAATGAAACAAGATGGGACCTCGGTGGGAGAACAAACCATAATAAACTCCTAATCTCGGGAAAGAAACTGAGGGTTGCTGGGGTTGGAGGGGGTGGGATAGGGTGGCTGGGTGATGGACATTGGGGAGGGTATATGCTATGGTGAGTGCTGTGAATTGTGTAAGACTGATGATTCACAGAGCTGTACCCCTGAAGCAAATACATGTTAATAATAAAAAAAAGTGAGTCTTTTTTCTTTTCTGTGTTCAAAATCTCTCTTCAAGGTTCAAAATTCTATGAATAGTATTCCTGGCAAGCAGGACTTGTGGTAAGGAAGAAGGGAAAAATAGAGAAACCTAGAGTAAAGTGAAGTGATTTTTCCAGAATGAGAGAAGTTTACTTAAAAATTTATATTGGATGAGTTTGAGGCCAAAAAAGCTATAGTGACAAATTATGAGCATATCTTGTTTTATTGTGCTTCACTTTAGTGTGCTTCACAGATTTTGTGGGGTTTTTTTATTTTATTTTATTTTATTTTTTACAAATTGAAGGTTTGTGGCTTGAGCAAGGCTATGAGCTCCGTTTTTCCAATGGCATTTGGTCACTTTGTGTGTCTGTCACATTTTGGTAATTCTCACTTTATTTCAGACTTTTTCATTATTTATTATGGTGCTTGGTGATCAGTGATCTTTGTTACTTTGTAATTGTTTTGGGATACGATAAATTGTGCCAATATAAGACCGTGAACTTAATTAAGTGTTGTCTGTGTTCTGACTGCTCCACTGACTGGTCATTCCTTTGTCCTTCTCCCTCTCCTTGAGTCCCCCTATTTCCTAAGGCACAACAATATTGCATTTAGGCCATTTAATAACCCTGCAATGGCCTTTAAGTGTTCAAGAGAAAGGAAGATGTGTATTTCACTTTAAATTAAAAGCTAGAAATAATTAAGCCTAGTGAGGAAAGCATGTCGAAAGCCAAGATAGGCTGAAAGTTAAGCCTCTTGTACCAAAGGATTAGATAAGTTGCGAGTGAGAAGGAACAGTTCTTAAAGGAAATTATAAGTGCTACTCCAGTGGACACACAAATGATAAGGAAGCAAACTGCCTTATTCCTGCTGGGCAGAGAGTTTTAGTCGTCTGGATAGAAGATCGAATCATTCGCAACATTCCCTTAAACCGATGCTTGGTCCCAAGCAAGGCCCTAACTCTCTTTAACTCTGTGAAGCCTGAGAGAGGTAAGGAAGCTGGAAAGAAAAGTTTGAAGCTAGCAGAGGTTTATGAGGTTTAAAGAAAGCTAGCTCCATAACATAAAAATGGAAGGCGAATCAGCAAGTGCTAATATAGATGCAAGTTATGTGAAAGATCTAGCTAAGATGATTAATCAGGGTGACTACACTAAACAATAGTTTTTCAATGTAGATGAAACAGCTTTCTATTGGAAGAAGATACCATCTAGGACTTTCATAGGTAGAGAGGAGAAGTCAATACCTGACTTCAAAGGGCAAGCTTACCCTCCTGTTAAGGGCTAATGCAGCTGGTGAATTTAAGTTAAAGCCAGTGCTCATTTATCATTCCTAAAATCCTAAGGCCCTTAAGAGTAAGCTAAATCTGCTCTGCCTCTGCTCTACGAATGGAACAGCAATGCCGGGATGATAGCACATCTGTTTACAGTATGGTTTACTGAGTATGTTAAACACACTGTTGAGACCTCAAAAAAAAAAAAAAAAAGATTCCTATCAATATGTGACTGCTCATTGACAATGCACCTAGACACCCAAGACTTCTGATGGAGTTGTACAGTAAGATTGATGTTGTTTTCATGCCTGCTAACACAACATCCATTCAGCAGCCCACTGATCAAGGAATAATGTAGACTTTCAGGTCTTTAAAAATGCTTTTTGTAGGGATATCACTACCATAGATAATGATTCCTCTGATGGATCTAGGCAAAGTAAATTGAAAATCTTCTGGAAAGGATTTATCATTCTAGATGCCATTGAGAACATTTATGATTCATGGGAGGAATCAAAATACCGACATTAACAGGAATTTGGAAATGGTTGATTACCATCCTCATGGATGACTTGGATTCAAGAAAAGTAACTCAGATGTGGTAGAAATAGCAAGAAAACTAGAATCAGAAGTGGAGCCTGAAGATGTGACTGAATTGCTTTAATCTCATGAAAAAACTTGAATAGGAATGCTTCTTATGGATGAGCAAAGAAAGTGGTTTCTTGAAATGAACTCTACTCCTGGGGAAGAAGCTTGTGAAGATTGTTGAAATGATAACAAAGGGTTTAGAATACTGGATAAACTTAGTTGGTAAAGCAGTAGCATGGTTTGAGAGGACTGACTCCACAATTTTGAAAGAAGTTTTACTGTGGGTAGAATGCTCTGAAGCAGCATCACATGCTATAGAGAAATCATTTGTGAAAGGACAAGTCAGTCAGTGTAGCAGGCTTCATTGTCTTATTTTAAGAAACTGCCGCAACCACCCCAGCCTTCAGTCAGCAGCTCTCAACATAGAGGCAAGTCCTTCCACCAGCAGAAAGATTGACTCACTGAAAGCTCAGATGATAGTTAGCATTTTTTTTTTTTTTTTAGTGATGAAGTATTATAAACTCAGGGCATGCACATTATTTTTTTAGACATGTAATTGCATACTTAATAGACTGCAGCATAGTGTGAACCTAACTTTCATGTGTGCTGGGAAACCAAAGAATTCATTTGACTTTATGGCAATATTTGCTATATTGCAGTTGTCTGGAACTGAACCCATGATATCTCTGAGGTGTGCTTATAAACTCCTTTTTATATGCCAGCTGAAATATCTTCACGAGGAGTCCTTTCTGTTTCTTGTGACCTTTCTTGCCTCTGAATTCCCATAGTCCTATGACCTTTGTTACTCATTTGGCACTTGAATTTGTGTTCCTTTAATATTTAATAATAAAAGTGCTAATATTAGTATTATAGTACTATATTTTGTCTCTGCTAGAGAAAACTTTTATTTGCGTGGCCTGCTTCTCTAGCTAGTTATCACATGGTAATTTATCAAAATATTTTAAAATGAATTTATGGAATTGGATGCATAGATTGTAAGCTCCCTGAGGAGGAATTAATTTGGGTTTGGATTTAACTTAATTTCTGTGTTCCTCTTAAGGCCTAGCAGACGATTATATGTATTCCACTGATATAGTGGTTATGAAATGATGTAATATTTGTCATCTTAGAAGGTTACTTGGGGAGGTTTTATGGACCTCGGAGGAAGATGTCATCAATGTAATGTCCTATCTGTGTTCCAGGAGAAAGTTGAATGCAGTTAAGATGTTGCTTACAAAGATTATGTGATTGGAAGCTGTTGGGGTACTCCACAGGTAGCCACGTGTAGGGATTTCATGTCCTTTCAGAAGTCATAGCAAAGTACAGTTGACAGACTATTGAAAAAAAGCACTGAACAGAATATAGCCAAATCTACAATGGTGAGTACTTAGTTCCTGGTTAGACAGAATCAGTAATTTCAATAATATGCCTTTTTTTTTTTTTAAAGATTTTATTTATTTATTTGAGAGACAGAGAAAGTGAGAGAGAGCATGAGAGGAGAGAAGGTTAGAGGAAGAAGCAGACTCCCCGTAGAGCCAGGAGCCTGATGTGGGACTCGATCCCGGAACTCAAGGATCGTGACCTGAGCCGAAGGCAGTTGCTCAACCAACTGAGCCACCCAGGTGCCCTCAATAATATGCCTTAATGGTGGAAACATGACATTAAATTTGAGGTAATTTTCTTTGAGGTACTATTTATTCCTACCAAGTTTAAGAATAGGCCAAATTAGGGGCATCTGCCTGACTCAGTCAATAGAGCATGCAACTCTTGATCTCCAGTCCGTGAGAGCTAAAATGCCATGTTGGCGGGGGGTGGGGGGGTGGGGGGAGAGATAGAGATTACTTAAAAAAAAAAAAGGTCAGATTGAGCTGATAAGTGGCGAAGCACTGGGGGATAACAATCCCTTTTTTATTTTTTATTTTTTTTAAGATTTTATTTATTTATTTTAACAGAGAGAGAACACAAGCAGGCAGAGAGGCAGGCAGAGGCAGAGAGAGGAGCAGGCTCCCTGCCGAGCAAGGAGCCTGATGTGGGACTCGATCCCAGGACGCTGGGATCATGACCTGAGCCGAAGGCAGCTGCTTAACCAACTGAGCCACCCAGGCGTCCCAACAATCCCTTTTTTAAAAAGATGTTTTATAATTGTGTCAATTTTGAAAGCACTGTTTTACCTATATGAGTTTAAAACCCCAAAACATAATAAATTATTTTTCTTTTTTATTATTTTTTTCATAATAAATTTTCTGAAGGCAGCCTCCATGTCACGTATTTTTCTCAGATTCTCCATAGCAGAAGGGATTCTTCTCGACACATAGCTGGCATGCAATCAGTATGTTGAATTTGAAACCTGCAGTTCACTAACGTCCTTCTTCGACAGTAAGCCCATTGTGGAGCCACTGTAATAGAAAGATCATAGAAGTTGGTATCTGAAGTGGGCTTGGGTTTTGGCCTTGTTATTTATTAGCATTGTACAAAGGCCAAGTCAGGCTTCTTCCTAAGCTTCTCGTCTATAAAATAGAGGTGTAATAATACTTACTTTACAGTTGTCATGTGTATTCAGTGAGATCTAGTTTGTTGAGTATCTGGTACTTAACGAGTCCTTAGTCAGTGTGCACCCTCGAGTGCATTCCACTTCCCTGTTTCCAAAGGAACGCTCCCATCTTAGACATTGTCTTAGACCTCTTAGACAGTCAGCCGTGTTTTGATGGCCAGGGTCCAGAAGCATCCTCTCTTCTTGAGGCTGACTCTACCACTGCTTTTATAACTTAGTCGGATTTCACCCAAACTGTAGTTACCTTGACCGATTATTTCTAGAATTTCCTCTGCTTTTCAAGTGGATAGTTTGAAATCGAAATCTGGATTTGTTAACACCTTAGGAAACTAATTTCCTGTGACAGTGCATGAGGCAGATGGCATCCTCTGATCCTTCTGCTGTACTCTGAAGGGTGAAGGTTGTTTGCATATTTTTTCTTTTTTGAGGATACTATTTCTTGTGAATGAAGAACATGAATAGAACTCACTGCCTACTCCACTTCTGCTTGGAAAAGTGCCCTTCAGCTTTGCTCATCTGTATCCATCCTTGAAACCTTTGCACAGCCCACTTCTCTTCCTAAGGCAGCCGTACTCCCTCCTTCCATCTGACAGCACATCTCCCACACACCTTACATAATACTAGGAAAGAAGGGTCCTTTCACTTCACAGTGTCTAATTTTTTAAAATTACTATTTTTCCAATGTAATTGGCTCAATTTTCCTCAGCCACAAAGAAAAAAGGATTAGAGATGCACAGGCCAGCGTAAGAACAAGCGTTGTATCTAAAAAAATCAGTCATTAATACATGCCTGATATAATAATTTAAACATTATGGAAATACTTAGATTAAAATTAATAGTTTTCTCTCAAGCTCCAATTCTCCCCTCTTTAGCGTATTCAGTGTTTAAAGAAATGTAATGCTTATCATTCACTTTATATATATATATATATATATATATATATATTTGTTTTTTTACTTATGTAAGGTTATACAAGTTTTATACATATGGAATTTTATTGTGAAAACAAGATACAATATAAGTTTTTTCACTTCACTCTATTTCATGAATACACTTTAGGGGGAGAGAGACTGTGAGAGGCAGAGGGAGAGGGAGGGGCAGAGAGAGAATCCCAAGCAGGCTCCATCTCACAACCCTGAGATCATGACCTGGGCCAAAATTAAAAGTCTGATGTTTAATTGACTGAGCCACCCAGGCACCCCTATTTCATGAATACATTTTCAAGTGAGCACTCAAAAGTTTCTCAGTTTCAAAAATGAATGTATTAAAAAAATGAATGTATTATGTTTTATATTAAGAATGTACCATAATTTAGTCAACCGTATCCATATTGAGAGCTGTTCTGATAATTCCATTTTTTTTTTGCTAACAAACTAATGCTTTCATTAAAATTTATCTATATATATATTATTTTTGTTTTTAAAATAAATTGCCTAGGTTGGATTTCTTGGTCAAGGATATCTGCATTATACATTTTAATCCATACTGCCAGAGGGCTGTTCAAAAACCTTTGACAGTTACACCTTTCGGCAATGTGTGGGTCGATTTATTTTTACTTAATTGCTTCTTGAGATGTTAAAAATTTTCAGTTGGAGGGAAAATTTCACCTTGTAAACATTTTGTATTTTATGAATACTTCTGTTTGAGCATATTTTCATATATTTTATTGGACTTTTGCGTTTTGTTTTCTGTGATTGCCTCTTCAAGTACTTTGGCCATTTTAGCAGTTTGTCTTTTCTAATCAGCTTGAAAGAGTTCTTTGTAAATTAATGATAATTATTCTTTGTCTTTCATATATATTGCAGATAGTTTGTATGTTCCCAAGTCTGTCTTTTTATCTTTTGATTTTGTATATAGTGTCTTTTGCCATAAAAGTTTTATGGGATTGAATAATTTTTAAGATGGCTTCTAGGTTTCCTGCTTTTCTTAAGAAAACTTTGACAACAGTGGATATTTTAAATAGAGGATTTTATATATACATTCTTATACTTTTTCTCATCTTGGAGAACTTATGCAGATTGAAAAGCCTTAGACTTCAGCTTCATTACACAAGAATTTTCTCACTGTGTATTCTAATGTTTCTTTTGTTTTTGGAAGTATGTCCTCATGAATTTCATCTTTAAATTGGCTGTACCATTTATTTATTGCCTGTTAGTCCAAAATTTACACTTCTTTGCTGTGCTTTGTGATACTGGAGCTGGACCCTCTAGACATTTTTTTTCTTGCTGGAGTGATTTTTTTTTAAATTGTGTTATGTTAGTCACCATAAAATATATCATTAGTTTTTGATGCAGCATTATATGTATATGTATGTAGAAGTGGGAGGTATACTCACCTCTGCAGCTCTCATGGTTCAACTGAAGCGTTAATGCTCCAGCGGATTTTCCCTCCATTCAGCAGCCTGCTACCCCTGTGGTCCAGCCATGGTGGTTGGCCTTTGGTCAGCTACGTTTCCATGAATGGGCTGTGTATTCATGAAGCAGCCATGTCTTTCCTCAGAGGTCTGAATCTCCAGCCTGTGGAAAGGGCTCCTACAAGTTTATAAATTTCTTCCATGTTTGTTCATTTTCAGTCCTATGAATAGCAGCTTCATCCTGCAATTCTCTCTTCAATCGCTACTATTGTAGTACTATCACTACAATTGCTTTAGAATATTCTTTTACTCCAACTAGTAGTCTTTACTCATTAATAATTTTTATATTAAATTTTCCCTGTTCAATTACTGGTGTGGTTTCTCTCTCCTGACTTGACCCTCTCTAATATGCAAGTAAAGTTATCGGATTTCTGGGAGAAATATAGCAGATAATCTTGTCTTGTATGCAGTGGTAAGGAATGGTATCGTTCAGATTTACCTGAAAAGATGAAGTTACAAATATTAACCAGAGGCAAGTGAAGGCAATACGATAAAGCTCCCAAATACAGAATCTGTAGTAATTTCCCAATCTGTAGTGCTTTGTGTTTTACCTTAACACGTTCGTCATAACTTTGGATTACCTCTCCTTTTACTTAATTAATATTTTCCTTTCAACCAAACCATTTTTAATAAATATTTTGTATAGTTTCAGATTTACAGAAAAATTGAGCAGGGAGTACAGATCAATCCATTTCTAAACTTTTTTAAAAATTAACTTTATAAACCGGTAGGTGATAATATAACTTTGCCATAAATCAAATTTATAAAAATAAGTATTAAAGTCTTCATGTAGCAACTAAAATTATATCTTGTAACATTACATATGTTATACGTTGAGAAAGACTAGACCAGGATATCTCTTGAGGCATGTCTTTTCTATGTCTAAGATTCTGGATTATAAGCATACTATTGTTGTACATGTTTTTGTTTGCAGAAAGTGTGAATATTGTTTTAAAAACTATCTCCTATAAACAAGAGCAATACTCCTGTATACATCTATATTTGCATTTGTGTACATTTCCATAAATCTCTATGGCTAATATCTATGTCTCTAATGCCTTAATCTGTATACCACCATTTCCTTGGGAATTTGCTTACTTAATCAGTATATTGGCATAAATCAGCCCTAGTATTATCCCTCATCTGATCTTGACTTTCCTATTTAAATCATAACCTTGAAAGGACAAAACCAAATTGCTCTCTCCATCCTCTGTTACTCTTTAGCAATCAAACAATGCTATTCATGATTCATCAGAGCTCAAGAAATGCTTTCACTGAAGATGAGGAAGAAATTTAAAGGATTTTCTATTTTTTTGAGTTCAAACAAAGCATGTGAGGTTGCTGTTGCCACAGTAACAGATGGGTCTGCATTAGTCCATAGTTTTGTTTTTAGTAATAGATAGCTGGGTTCTGTGTGTCTGTGTGTGTATGCGTATTTGTGTGTTTGCGTACTTTTCTTCCACTCAGTCTTAGATTTGTGAACTTTTTTTGTAATGGTATATGCATATATAAATCCATTTAAAAAATAAACCATGTATTTTTGTACTCCTAGGGAATAGATTGTTCTCCTTTTTCACTAATAATACCAACAGTATTGCAATGAACATGCATGTATATACTTTATTGAACATGTAAAAAAATCTCTAGAGACCTGAAAGTGGAATAGCTGGGTTGAGGTTATTTTTAATTTTCTTTTTTTTCTCCCCAAATATGTTTATTTTAATTTTTCAGTGTTACAAGATTGATTGTTCATGCTCCACACCCAGTGCTCCATGCAATATGTACCCTTCTCGATACCCACCACCAGGCTCACCCAACCCCTCAACCCCCTCCCCTCCAAACCCCTCAGTTTGTTGCTCAGAGTCCACAGTCTCTCTTAGTTCATCGCCCCCTCCGATTTCCCCCCATTCACCCTTCCCTTCCTTCTCACAATGCCCTCCATGATTTTCTTTATACTACACACGTGAGACCATAATGTAATTGACTCTCTCCGCTTGACTTATTTCCCTCCGCATAATCTTTTCCAGTCCCGTCCATGTTGATATAAAAGTTGAATATTCATCCTTTCTGATAGAGGCATAATATTCCATTGTATAGATGTACCATATCTTCTTTATCCATTCATCTGTTGAAGGGCATTTTGGTTCTTTCCACAGTTTGGCGATTGTGGTCATTGCTGCTATGAACATTGGGGTGGCCCTTCTTTGTACTGCATCTGCTTCTTTGGGGTAAATACCTAATAGTGCAATTGCAGGGTCATAGGGTAGCTCTATTTTTAATTTCTTGAGGAATCTCCACACAGTTTTCCAAAATGGCTGCACCAACTTGCATTCCCACCAACAGTGGAGGAGGGTTCCCCTTTCTCCACATCCTCTCCAGCATTTGTTGTTTACTGTCTTGTTGATTTTGGCCATTCTAACTGGTGTAAGGTGGTATCTCAGTGTGGTTTTGATTTGAATCTCCCTGGTGGCTAAAGATGATGAACATTTTTTCATGTGTCTGTTAGCCATTTGTATGTCTTCTTTGGAGAAGTGTCTGTTCATGTCTTCTGCCCATTTTTGGGTGTGATTATCTGTTTTGTGAGTGTTGAGTTTGAGGAGTTCTTTATAGATCTTAGATATCAGAATTTTGTCTGTAGTGTCATTTG
>CM052804.1:24749377-24777482 GCA_028533885.1 Nasua narica | reverse complement strand
TTAGATAACAATAGTTTTGAATAGTAGTAATAATCACATGTAATGTTACCTTGCCACTATAAAGAGAATGACTTTAAAATTTTACAATTAAGAATGGTATTACTAATTTGACCAGGTCTCACTCTTTACATGTTTAAGGTACTGAGTATCCCTATAGTTACATGACTTACCTATTTTGACCCTCTGAGAGTAATAGATTATATAAACAAATTTTTCTGTTATGCTGTTTTTGCATTGTATAATAAAACCCACTTGGTCTTATTATATTACACTTGTAATAATGTTTATGGATTCAGTTTACTAAGACTTTTTCTGTGTTTTTAGGTAATAATTGGTCTAAATTTTAGTTCTCTTTGTGTTATCTTACATTTTGCTGTCAGGATTATGCTGGCTTTGTACAATGTGTTGCAAAGTTATGTTTTCTATTTGTATTATAATAGTTTAAGTGGCATTTGGATTTTCTCGTAATTAAAAATTTGCAAGGAATCAACAGTTTTTGGAACTGAGACTGATTTTGAATATACTTCTCAATTCCTTGTACATTCCTTATTCTATTAAGTTTTCTTACCTTTTTTGGGACAATTTTATAGTTCTTATTTTCTTAGAAAATTGTCCATCTTGCTGTAATTTTCAAATATATAAGCATAGAATTATAGATTTTATTCAATATTTAAAATACACCTTGGCATGATGCTTATATTCTTTCCTGTATTCCTACCTTTGAGGTTTATATTCTCTTTTAATTATATTATTAGTTCTTCCTGCATTTCTAATTTGATGTTAGTTTTTATAAATTACTAAACTAAATACTTAATTTATTTTTATTGTTCATTTAATAACATCAATTATAGTATAAAATTTCACAATAAATTACTCCATATCTTATAAGTCTTGACATAAACTATTCCCTTTATTTTTTTATTTTTTTAAACTTTTATTATTTTATAAACTTTTATTATTTTTTTAAACCTTTATTGTTGTTATATACAACTTGTAAAATCTGTTTTAATTTTTTCTTTTGCCCAAAAGTTATTTTAAAAAGTCTTTTTTATTTTTAAATAGTTGATTTTTTTTTGGTTGGCAGTTTTTATTTCATGTTTATTGGATTATTAAGATCATTTGATATTTTTATTTTTTGCTTTGAAATGTTTTGAAATTTATCTTTACCTAGTATGTGTTCATTTTAATAGTATGTGTTTGTTTTCTAGAAAAATTTGAAAGAATGTGTTGTCCGTATTTGTAGGGCACAGAGATTGCCATACATTATTTTAGTTTCTTTTCCTGTTCCAGTGTTGATTCCTTGCAATTCGTGGTCTGCAATGTAGTTGAGAAGCATTAAGGAGAAGGTTCACCAAATAAACTGGGTTGGACTATTTAGACACAGCGTTAAGGATCAATTGTCTATAGTTACCTGAGACATTAGAATTGCCTACTTATCTCTTTTTATTTCTTTGTACATGCCTTAGGATTCTGCATTTTTCATTATATCCTTATTTCTCTTGATCTTAGAATGTTTTGTATAGTAAGCAGTGGGTTCTAGTTAGAGTTGGAGGCATATTCTTTATTCTTCTCATATTTACTAGGTTTGTCTTGTTTATTGAAATGTACTTTGGGACATTGAGTAGAGCTTTCATATTTTCTAATAGTTCTCTGATGAGGACAATGTACTTTATTCTAAATAGGGCTATTCTTAGTTCTGATTGGCCAAGGATATTAGGGTTTTCTGAAGACAGATACTTGAGAATTAGGAGGTTGGTACATAATTAACCATCACAAATAGTTTTTGATAAGTAATCTCTTTGTTATTTTTCATAAATAAAATTAAATATTTAAGGTCAAGGAAAAGGTTCTACATTTTCAGTCTCATAAATTTGATACTAGGTCTTCTGACACTAGGTCAGATTTGCCCAGTGAACTGCTCTTTTAAATTTTGCAGATTTATCTTGTAGCCTAAACGGTACAATTTTTCTATTACGTTAAGGTGAAATTCTTTGAGGAATTTCATAGAATGAAATTCCGCTGTTTTTGATTTTGCCAGTTCTGTCAGAATCTCATTATTTGGGGTCGGACATCCATTATTTTAATTTTTGGTAAAATAATTATGTAGTATTTCCTACAAAAGGTATACAGGTGTATGTACCTATATGAAATCTAGACACTTCAGTATTTTAAAACTCAGTATTTTAAAATACAACAAAGGATTGGGGTGCCTGCGTGACTTAGTGGTTTAAAGCCTCTGCCTTCAGCTCAGGTCATGATCTCAGGGTCCTGGGATTGAGCACCGCATAGGGCTCTCTGCTCAGCAGGGAGCCTGCTTCCCCCTCTCTCTCTGCCTGCCTCTCTGCCTGCTTGTGATCTCTCTCTCTCTGTCAAATAAATAAATAAAATCTTTAAAAAAAATACAGCAAAGTATTAGCTAAGGATTACTGAGTAGGATGAGAAATATATGCAGTTTACTAGAGTTCATTTATGCACATTTACATAAGAAACCACTGTTAAATATAGTTTGGTTCTGGGATAAATATTCTTTTTTTTTTTTTTAAGATTTATTTATTTTAAGGGGAGAGGGGCAGAGGGAGAGAGAAACCAAAGAGCACTCGGCTCTGAGCTCAGAGCCCAACACAGGGCTCGATTTCATTATCCTGAGATCATGACCTGAGCCAAAATCAAGTATTGGACGCTCAACCAACTGTGCCACCCAGACCTCTCAATTTTTATTCCATCCTTACAGAGGAATTGGGTAAGCCAAAAGTAGGAAATGGCAAAGGATGATGTCTTTTTCTTGGTTCTGTTTGGAAAGCTTTTTTGATTATTCTCATTCTACAGTTTCTACTGATTCTTTTCTGCATTCTGTATGTACTATGTACATCCTATACCAACTTCTTCTTTTTACTTTTTTTTTAAAGAGTTCTTAGTACTAAATCTAGAGAGTTTTCAGTATTTTTTCTGTGCATAATTGCTCAAAGTTGAGACTTTAGAGAATCATCACTGTATCCTTGGATGTACCCATCTCTGTTCCTACTTATAAAGACATTAAGGAAGTTTTCTTATCTTCCATATAAATAGCACACATACACAAAACTTAAAAGGTCTGTGTGAATAAGCAGGATATTTATTTACTGCTGTCTATATCAAGCATGGTGACCGACAGAGTCCATAGTCAGAAACAAGTGTCCAAGGTCTCTCTGTTTTGTGCTCTTTTTCTCCCATCTGAATTTTTTCTCTCTTATCTGGGCTAAGGCAGTAGAGGGAGATGAAAGTAAACAAGTTTCAGGTTATATACATCCTGAAAACAGTTTTCTTCTAGAATTTATTGACTCTCTTCTATTTCCCTGTTTTACACTATTAAAAGTTTCATGTCCACTGCTGCACAGGGTTTTTGCACTTAACTACCTCACTTTTTTTTTTTTTTCTGTAGGAGAGCCAATACTTCCACACAACATTGTTTTAGCCTATTTTTGATACAAACATGTAAGACAGTAATGGGAAATATCATGTAAAGTCCCATTAGTCTATCACAATTTCTCCTTCGGAGTATTCTGTTTTCCACATATGTCTGTTTTTTCACAGTGGTAATCATCCTGCACATATTACTTTGTGTGCTCATTTAAAACAACATTGCAACATTTATTCTTGCTTGTACGTGCGTTTATAATTTTTTGATCTTAAAGAATTTACAAGTATTATATCAAAATCAACATGGTGTTGAACTTTTTTTTTTTTAAAGATTTTATTTATTATTTATTTGTGAGACAGAGAAAGTGAGAGAGAGCATGAGAGGAGAGAAGGTTAGAGGAAGAAGCAGACTCCCCATGGAGCCGGGAGCCAGATGTGGGACTTGATCCCGGAACTCAAAGATCATGACCTGAGCCGAAGGCAGTTGCTCAACCAACTAAGCCACCCAGGCGCCCAAATCTTTTTTTTTTTAAAGATTTTATTTACTTATTTGATAGAGTGAGAGATCACAAGTAGGCAGAGAGGCAGGCAGAGAAAGAGGGGGAAGCAGGCCCCCTGCCGAGCAGAGAGCCCTATTCAAGCCTTGATCCCAGGACCCCGAGATCATGACCTGAGCCAAAGGCAGAGGCTTTAACCCACTGAGCCACCCAGGCACCCCAACATGGTGTTGAACCTTGAAAGAAATTGACATGGTATTGTCCTAATAAGTAAAATATTCAGGATACATATTCGGATAATATGCAAATTTAGCATATGATTTGATTAGTTCTCCAGCTTGTTTTCTTTTTGTTGTTTTGTTTTAAAGATTTTATTTATTTGTCAGAGAGAGAGAGTGTGTGAGCACAACAAGTAGGAAGAGCAGCAGGCAGAGGGAGAAGCAGACTCCTGAAGAGCAGGGAGCTTGATGGAGGACTCCATCCCAGGACCTGGGGTCATGACCTGAGCTGGAGGCAGACTCTTAACCAACTGAGCCACTCAGGCATCCCTCCAACTTGTTTTCTGACACCAAATGCAGAGCTTACTCCATTATACCACCTAATATAGATAAGAAGCTTTAAAACACCTGCCTTCCAAATATCACTATTAGTTTGCTCCCTTAGTTTTAAGAGAGCTATATCACTTTATCTGTGCACCATGAGGATACAAAAACATCTGTTTTAGCGCTTAACTCTTCTCTTAATGGCTTATGACATCCTTCAGGAGTATCTGCTTTGCTCTCTGCCTTTCACCTTTAGTCTCCTCAGGTAAGTTGGGTTGATTAGCCACCCTCCAAAGTGGACCCTTTTCTTTTCTTTTCTTTTCTTTTCTTTTCTTTTCTTTTCTTTTCTTTTCTTTTCTTTTCTTTTCTTTTCTTTTCTTTGTCTTTTTGTCTTTTTGTCTTTTTGTCTTTTTGTCTTTGTCTTTGTCTTTGTCTTTGTCTTTGTCTTTGTCTTTTCTTTGTCTTTTCTTTTCCTTTCCTTTCTTTTTCTTTTCTTTTTTCTCTTTTTTTCTTTTTTTCTCTTTTCTCATTTCTTCTCTTTTCTCTCTCTTCTTTTCTTTTCTTTTTAAAATATTTTATTTATTTATTTGACACAGAGAGAGAAAGAGAGATCACAAGTAGGCAGAGAGGCAGGCAGAGAGAGAGGGGGAAGCAGGCTCCCTGCTGAGCAGAGACTCCAATGCAGGGCTCGATCCCAGGATCCTGAGATCATGACCTGAGCCAAAGGTAGAGGCTTTAACCCACTGAGCCACCCTCGCGCCCCCAAAGTGGACCATTTTCTTGAGTGGTCATAAGTTGGGAAATTCTTCTTCATCTTCTTCTTTTTTTTTTTTGTTTTTTTTTTTTTTGGAAATTCTTCTTAATCCATTCCATTGTGACAAAGACATCAACACTGGTTTTTCTTGAAGCACATGATTTCACCTGCCACAGAATATGTCTTGAGTATTCATTTCTTAGTAAGATTTTTTTGAGGTTTCTTGTCCAGTGCATTCCACCTTCTATCTTCTAGGTTCTACAACTCTGAGGATGCTCTTTCCTAGCTCTATGACTTTGTTTCTTGTGTATAATCTTTCTTTTGTACAATGACAACATGCTCATCCTTTTCTCAGGATGGCCCCTTGAAGTCACATCATTATTTAATTCAGAGGCAATGTCCTGGTCTTCCTTAAATAAGTTCTTTCCAGTCTGAGGGTCCACATTATCTTTTGGTTGTGTCATAATTCTGTCTTAATACTCCACCCTCCTAATTTCTTTCTTCAGAAGTTTTAATTCCTGTTATTCCTCCTATTACCCCTCTTGCCTGTCTATAGTCAATAATCTATAACTTCTTACCTATGTGCTTCTGTCCATGCCTTCAGGCTTCTGTCCATGCTCTTTAGTGGGCTACATTGTCTACCAGTAAGCAGATGGACTGGAGTAATTGAAGGTCAGACTCGGGTTATTAGAGGACTGTGAACCTGGATGCATTTTGATTTTTTATATGGCTGACCTTATTGAGCTAGATTTTGAAATGATACCAAGGTTAGTACTGAGGGATGTTATACAGAAAATAGCCATATAAATCTTGCAACTCTGCATCTCATAGGCATGGCATTGAGGCTTTTGTCTATTGTATTTCATACTTTCTTCTATGTAAGGATGTAGAATAATCATCATCATGTTCGAAGTCCAGAAAAGCTGGACTTAACCTCAGTAATATTGTAAACCTACTAAATGATCATAATATTTTCTTTTTTTTTTTTTGCCCAGGGAAATCAGATGTAAATGTGTACCTTCTTTTGTGAAAATGTATTAGATGTTAGGATATAAATCTTTATATCAAAGTTATCTTTGACTACTTACTTTTTGCCTTTTTATACCCATTATCTCACTTATTTTGAGGTTTACTTTTCCATAAGCTGGCTCACATTTCTCCTTTTGTTTCAATGAGTCAGATAAATACCTATAAAAATAAGGTATAACTAAATAAAACTTTCATGTTTGGTAGTACAATTGGTTTAAAATATTTTTATTGAAATAAAACGATTTAACAGATTATAAAACTTTGTTAGTAAGCATTGAAATTGTTTTAAAATTTAAAAATATATGTTAACTAAAACATTATATTTTTCTTTCTTTTTTTTTCTCCCCAAATATGTTTATTTTAATTTTTCTACTATTCATTTCTGAATTTTTTCCAAGCCATGGTATTTTTAAAACATTTTAACTTTTTTTATTGGTTTACCATTTCATTTTCTAATTATTTATGGGAGGTTCCTTCTAGAAATATGCAGATTAGATTTTTATCTTTCTTGTTTCGGCTTCAGATTTTTATATTTAGGAATTTGTATACCTACATCATCTGCACCTTGAGATTAAAACATCTTCAAGGTCATGGCCAGTAATGACTATTATTAGTAATAAAGTGCTTTCATAACTTAATTAGCTCTGTGACATTGAGCAAATGACATATCCTTTCTGAGCGTCCCTTTCCTCATCTATAAAATGTGGAGAAAGTATCCATTTCATAAAGTTGTTAATTTAAAAGATTAATTAATCAAGCATTTAGAACTAGTGCTTTTAGTATATTAGTAACGGCAGTAGTAGCTGCTTTAACTGATAAATTCCCAAATTTCAGTTGTTTCATAAAACAGAAGTTTATTTTTCCCTCTGTAAGTGAAAGAGAGTGCACTGTGTTTCACACAGTGATTCAAGAGCCCAGGCTGATGGAAGCTCTGCCATCATCAATAGGTAAACTTTAAGTTTCTCCTGAGTGATGTGTTGTCCCTCCCTCCCTCCATGCATCCATCTCAGGCAGTGGTGGTAGAATATATGCATGGGGAAGGAGGGATAAGGTTAATGGAGATATTAGAAAGGTTTTTATGGTTTAGGCCTGGACATGGCATATGGCACTCTGCCCACATTGGCCAGATGACATGGTCCTACTTACATGTGATTGTGGCTGAGAAATGTAGTAGCTGCACAGGCAGCTTCTCTCCAGCACTAACTCTTCCCTACAGAAGAGGACCATGAATCTTTAATAGAAACATGTCACTTCCACACAACTGCCTGGGAAGTAATTAATAAATGTTGGGTATTATTTTTATATATCTTTATATATCATAATATATCATAATTAAAATTTACTTGTTAGGCTCTTCAGTTAGGCTGGGAGTGCTTCCAAGTCACACAGGGACTACATCCTGCCCAGAGTCCCTGATTGTTGGGAACAATGCAAGCTCTTAACAGATGCTTGGTGACTGGATATCTGTGGATGGCATGCACTTAAAGAATACATGAATACCTGATTTGATGTTGGATATGCAATCGTAATAATCATTAGTATTAACTGAAAGTTATAGATAGGTTCTTACAGTTGTTAAGTTTTAAGTTCTAAAAAAGTGAACTGTTCACCCTGCTTAGCCTCACTGAGTATCAATGACCTGAAGAAAAATAAACCATCTGGGCATAGAGGGACATGTAGAATAATAAATGCCATGGCAGTTAATGACAATGTGGTTGGCCTCTTCCAAATACTATATGATGGTTGTCACTAACTTCCCAATTCTTCAAACTCTTTTGGAAACACTAAATAAAGCTAGATGTGCTATGCAATTTCCCTATGATTTTGTAATCTAAAATCAGCACCTATAGTTATGAAAATCTGCTTAGATCTACTAATCTTTTTTCCACTGCTCTAGTATGTGTTAGAACCTGCTTTTCCAATTAGATTCTATTTAATCTCATGGGGATGGGATGTTGAACATTGTCCTACTCCTTCAGCATCTGTTCCTTAGTACTACTATTAAAATCACAAAGAGGACTCTAGTAAAAGGCAGCAAACTTGCAATCAATCCTCTGCATTCTTGGAGCATGGTTTTAGCATCTCTCATGACCACCATACTTGTTCTCCTAGAAGGAGGCAATATCTTAGAAAGCCAGAGCTTTAGAGGGGAAAAAGTAGTATGAGCTCTTTTGTCACTGTTCCTTTGGAACTTTCACATCACCTCCTCCTGGTTCCTCTGAAGTCAGGACAAACGAGCAAATGACATATCCTTTCTGAGCCTAGGGTTCTAGATGGTAGGAGATAAAAGAAGGGTTCTAGATGGTAGGAGATAAGTCTTTTTGTTTAGTTTTGTTTGTGCATCTATCACTGGGTTCTCTAAGGGTCCCTATGGAGACATCTCTTTTGCACAGGTGCCTGGTATGGATGCAGACTCTGGCTAACCTAACACCCCAATAGCTTTTGCCTATAGCAGAATCCTTGCAACTTCTTCCTGATTGCTTGGCCTGTCCCAGTGGAGCATCCTTTCTGGTAAAAACTATCAAGACAGTTCAAATACAGTTTCTTGGTCCTTAGGACGCTCAAATATTCTTACTCTGCCAAATCATGGGAGGGCATTTAGCCCAGATTGTAATAGCGCTCTCTTAAATGTGTAGACAGGCTGATCCAGCCAGCCTCCTACCTTCAGACTTCCTCAGTAACTACTGGGTATGTTCATTTGTACCCTGACTCCTGAGGGTAAGTATCAGACTCCTCTAATATCTATCTCCAAAGCACAGGGACAGACCTGTGAATTTTTCTTCCTCTAAGGACTTTAAAGTGGTATCAACTTCACTTCTTTTCTTACATCAACCCATTCTTTAAACTCTTTCTCTTGGTGTGATACAGGGGAGGCACCACCCTTCCAAATCTCTTCCTAAGGTGGTGGGTGGAGGAAAAAAAATTCTTCACTTGTATGAATATTATCCTACCAGCTCTAATAAGTAACCATTTGAATTCCTAGCTGTATATAGACCAGAAGCAGAAAGTGATGGAAGATTTTATTGTCACAGCATTGGCTCTTTATGTTTTAGTGCAGTATGGGTTCATCTTATAGACAATAATTCTCTGATAAGAATTTTGTACAGTTATCACAGGTATATATATAAAGGCCATTTAAGGGCCTTTAGTTATTTTAAATTCTAAAATCCCATATGGAATTCATCTTTATAGTTCCCCTTTTCTATATTATTTTTGTGTGTTCTTATGTTTTGCTGTGTGCTTAGACCCTTTTTCTTTTACAAACCATGTCTTGTAAGTCTGTGTTTGGATTTAATTTTCTTTTGCTTAACCCAAGAGATCTATATCATGAAAAACTATTGTTTTGCCACCAGTACAGTGGTTCTGAGTCTAAAAAAGAAAATATAGAAATTTGTATGATTATGTGTATTTTGGCTAGATTTTTCTGTATTTAATGGTTAGGTATGTTGCCTTCTGAATTTGAATGGCATCTGTTACCACTTGTTTTTCCTGAATCAGCTCGTCATTAATTTCTTAATCCAGATAATTATTGTGTCATTCATGATGATTCTTGGATAGTTAGTCATGCAGGTAGAAGAAAGAATCTAGGGGCATATTTTATTGTTTTCAACATTAGGGCTTTAGCCCAAATCCTGAGATAATAGCAAATGTTGCATTCAGTATACTGTTTTTCTTTACTAGGAAATAGAATGGTATATTTTCTGTTCTGTAAAGTATGAAAGAAAATCTGAAGTGACCTACCTGAGACTCCTGACACATATTATCATTCACATGATAGACAGTTGATAACCACAAACCTGAGCAAGTTGCAGGTGCTGAGTGATAGGGATAAGTGGTTGTTTTTTTGTTTTTTTTTTTTTTTTTTTTTTACCACACCAGACAGTACACACATTCTAGTTTTCTCTGCAGAACTCAAATGGCCACATGTCTTGAACCTTCAAAGTGACTTATAAATATTCAAAAATTCCCCAGTGTTAAATATGCAGATGTCTAGGATCTGCTTTATGGAGTTAATAGGATTGTTTCAAGGATTAAATGCAATCAAGTTTTTTTCTTTTTCTGACCCTGAAATAAAAAAAAATTTTTCCCGACTTGACTAAAATCTTTCTGAGGACTGGTACTTACTTATTTTTGTCCTCTTCCACCATCCCTGTGGGGTTGAACATATCTTTAAAGTATTGTCAACTTGGATTTTGCTCTGGAACCTAAAGGGATCCTGAATCATTTGTACTTTCTAGGGAAACTAGCCAGTGGTTTGATCCTTTTTTTTCTCCCCTTTATAGGAAAATTCCTCAAAAAGATGTCTATATTGGCTTTTCCCATTTTCTTTATTCTCATTCGAACCCACATTAATTGGTGTTTTGTTCCTTCCTCCATTGAAAGAGTGTTGCCAGAGTCCATGATGATCGCCATAATATCAAATCCAGTAAGTGATAATTATTCCTCATCTGATTAGGTCTAGTAACATTAGGAAGAATTCATCATTCTTTTCTTGAAACACCTTTTCGCTTTGCCTCCAGGAACTGGCCTCTCAGTCTTCCTTCTATTCTACTTGTCACCCTTTCTCAGTCTCCTCTTTTCATTCTTCTTCATCTTCTTGAGCTCAATCTTCAGACCTGCTCTCCTCTGGTTCTACACTCACTCCCTAGGTTATCTACTCTCTCAGTTTCAGGGGTTTAAAAGCCATCTGAACTCTGATAGTGCCTAAATTTATGTCTACAACCCACACCCATCTCCTGAAATGGTTCTTATATATCTAACTGCCTACTCAACACATCCTCCTCAAATGTAAAATTGCTGTCTCAGACTTAATATGGCTAAAACATAACTCTTGATTTCTAAGCTCCCAATCTGCTCCTCCCACAGGGTTATCTTAATAATTGGCAACTCCATCCTACCAGTTGATTGGGCCAAGAATCTTAAAGTCATCTTGAGTTCCTGCTCTCTCTTATTTTCTATATGACTATATTGGAAAATTCTTTCAGTGTACCTTTAAAATATATCCCAAATCCAATCACTCCTCAAGTGCTATCTCTTTTACCTAAAATGATACTGTTGTTCACTTGGGTTATTATAATAACCTGCTAAGTTCCCCCTCCACTCCCCCACTTGGCAAGAAGAGTAGGCATTCCAACAATGTGAATTAATTGAATTCATTTGGCATTGGATTTTTGCTAAAGGAATAAATGCATGGTTGCCTATTTTTGAGGTGGCTGTGTGAACATCGTCTCACCCAGGTTCACCCTCGGGATTTAAGATAGGTTTAAGTCTCCCTCATTGATCAACATGTACACGTATACTGCATCTTCTTTATCCATCATCTATGGATGGATACTTGGGTTGCTTCCATAGATTGACTATTGTAAATAATGCTGCAATAAACATACGAGTGTATGGATCCCTTTGAATTAGTTATTTCAAAGATCGAGATTGTTTTATATTAGATAATTTCTTACTCTACCAACAGTAAGTGGAATCTGGCAGAGCTGTGCATCTAGCTGGGGTATTAAATCTGATATATCTGGTCTCTGACTTCTCAGTAATAGGAATGACTTCAAAATCAATGGCTACTGATAGAGATTTTCTTCTAAAAGGGGCCCACACCAGCATTTATGCTGGCTTGGTTTGTTTCTCACTCGCTCTGACCCATTCCATTATTTATTGCCACAGGGTTGAGTCTTGAATATTATGTCAGTCCTGCTTTTCTCATTGACCTACTTTTAGGCTTCATGCTATGTGGATGTGATCTGCCTTTGGCTATTAGGTTCATCAAAAACTTTAGTTTTCAATAATAACTTTTAGTTCTCTGTGCCAGATGCCCTAGGGCCATTGGATCCTCAGCCAAATCACAAAAATGAATAAAAACAACTTTTCCACTTTTGCTAATAGGAGAAAAAACTTCTCATCACACTTCCAGAAGAGTGGGCCTTTGATCACAATCTCTTATTTGGGGTGATGGGGTTTGAAATCAGTGATATTTGGCCCACATAGAAAGGTGTGGAATTAGTAGCACTTAACTATAGCTCTGCTTTTAGTATTAAGATAATAATAATTATAGCTGCAATTAATACAACTTACTTTGTGCTAGACAGTGTTGTTTTCTTACATTTAACCCTCACAATAGCCTTATGAAATTTGGATTATTGTGATCTCCTTTAGACTTGCCTAAAGCCACAGATAGCCTCTTCTTGGAGAAGGACATTCAGATGTTCTCCTAATGCAAAAGACTGTTCTTTTGAAAACTTTATTGTATCCTCCTTTAGAACGAGCAGTAGTGACTGAGAGAGGACATGTTGCATTCTCCTTTTTCTGTAAGAGAAAGGGCCCAATTCTTTTGAGTCCTCTCCTAATTATATTCATTTCAATCCTGGAAGAATAAGGTAGCCGGGCAGTTTCAATGCACTTTTGGTGCCTGGTTCCAGACAGTGAACCAAGTGATTTCCTAATATTGCCTACCTGATAGGAGTTTAGGGAAGCTACCAAATTATCTATGTCATTGAACAAACAATGAGGTAAGGATAGATTCTGTCCTAGCAGATTCTGAAAAATGGTACCAAAAGCCTTTTAGAGGAAGAAGCCACATTTGAGGAGGGTTTTCCTGAGTTATCCTGTCCCAACTGATTGGCTCTCTTGTTACTTATTAAAAGTAGCTGTGACTCAAGTGCTGATGTTTAGATTAGATTTTTAGTGTATCTGTTTCAGTGTTTTTCAGAAAAGAACTGTAATTCTACCTTTGGGCCTTTTTAGCTACGTTAATAAGGCCCTGCCTACATAAATAACTTTTGATTGTCTGAAAGTGAAAGTACTTCATGAATCAGACTGACAAAAACAGTGAAAACCAACTCATTTAAACCTATAATTGGATCATCCCTACTTTTGGCAATCTCCTATATATTCCCCAATAAATTAGTGTGATTACTCTTGAGCATCAATTTTCACTTTAAATTAAAGATGAGATTCTTTGATAGCTCTTTTCTCTGACCAGCAAGCAATCTCCAGAGACTCTAGGAAGTCATTAATATATTGAGCTTTGAAGTTTCTGATTTGGTGGAATATCTATGTTGAGTCAGTATTAAATGGCCTAATGCTCAAATTTCTTCCCAGCTAGTTAGCTCCATGGGTTAGAAAATGCTATTAGCAAATCCATTTTCTGTATAGAAGAAAAAGTTGCAATTCTGAACTCTTGGTTGGATTCTTAACTCATCTTGTAAATGTATGCAGTGTATCACAAAGCAGGAGCCAGGGACAATCTGACCATGGCATACATAGTGCTTCATCTGTACTTTGCTAAGCTTGATCTCATCACCGAAGGAAAACTATGTCACTTTCCTTCTACCCCCAAGAATCTCGTCTTGATTAGTCAAATCCATACCACCTTTCAAAGGAAAAAGTAGGGGGCTGTTTGTGTTATACCCAAGGGCATCAACATTGGTGATAGCATAGGCAATGTATATTACTTTATATCAAAGACCATTTACTAGTTACTCCATTGTATATGAGAGAACCCTGTGACATCTGAACAAGCATGGATAGAGAGCTGGTTGGAACTCTTGGCTTCCACCACCATGTGATTGAATTCTCGGTCCACATATTAAACTACCTACTCACTGTCTCCACTCGATCAAGAGAAGTGTCAACTTTAATGTCTAAAGTAGAATTCTATTCTTCCCCTCTACAAGAGTTGAATGGTTCCCTTCCCCCAAAGCTAGGTCCATCTGGAGTCTGTGAATGTGATTTTATTTGGAGAAAGGGTCTTTGCAGATATAATTAAGGATCTTGAGATGAGATCATTCTGGATTATCTGGATGGGCCCTGAATCAAATGGAAAGTGTTCTTAGAAAAGACAATTAGGAGGAGAAAGCTTTGTGAAGAGACAGGGATTGGTGGTAGTTGTGCAGCCCTAAGTCAAGGAGTACTTGGAGCCACAGAAGCTGGAAGAGGCAAGGGAAGATTCTCCCCCAGATCCTTTGGAGAGAGCATTGTGCTGCTTGACACTTTGGTTTTGGACTTCTGTCCTCTAGAACTGTGAGAGACTAAATTTCTAGTCTAAGTCACCAAGTTTGTGGTAATTTGTTGCATCAGTCCTAGGAAACTAATGCACCTCTAAAATCTGCTTCAGCCCCAATCTTCAGGGAATGGCAGCTCTAGTCTTTTAGGTCATGCCAAAAACCTTCAGGATGATCCTTGACTTCTTTCCTTCTTCCGTACTTCTCATCTAATTTATCAGCAAATCTTGTTCCTCTACCTTCAAAATATTCCAAGTCAACTCTTATTATTTCTATTGCTACATTCACCTTTTAAGCTACCAGTATCTTTTGCCTACGGTATTATAAAAGCCTCCCAACATATCTCCCTGCTTTTATCATTCTTCCTACACTTTATTTACAACAGAACAGAAAGAATAGTTCTTTAAAAACCAAATTAGATCATGACAGTTCTCCATTTAAATACTACCACTGTTTTTCCATTTTACTAAGAGTAAAAATCAAAGATCTGAACAATGGCCTCTAAAACCCCAGGCCAGCTTCTTTTTATTCTTAATCTTCCATGAGAACCACCTAGAATATTCTCTTAAAACTTGCAACTCCTCCCCTTACACACACCCAATCCCCCTTACCCTGATTAATTTTCCCATGATACTTCACTAAGTGATTAGCTTTTTTTATTAAGCATATTAACTGTCTTGCTACATTAGAATGTAAACACCATGAAGGCAGAGATTTTTTTCTTTTTGTTTTCCTATTTTTATCACTGCTATATCCCAAGCTTCTAGAATAGTGGTCAGCAAATTCTTTCTATAAAGGGTCTTAGTCCAATTTGGGCTGTTTTAACAAATTACCACAGATGTGCCATATGCAGCCAATATTTCTCACAGCTCTGGAGGCTGCACATCTGAGATGAGAGTGGCAGCATGACCAGCTTCTTCCTGGTTTATAGATCACCATCCTCTCTCTGTATCCTCAGGTGGCAGAGAGCAGACGGAGAGGAGGCAAGCCGTCTGGTGTCTCCTATGAGGGCACTAATCCCATCATGAGGACTCCACCCTCATGACCTAATTACCTTTCAGAAACTTCAAATCATATTGGGATTTAATGAAACATTCAGACTATAGCAAGCATCTTGTATTTATACAGTGTTTCAATGTTGAGCATCTTCATAGAAATCCTCTGATAAAAAAAAAGACAAAAAAAAAAAAAAAAAAAGAGATCCTCTGATAGAGCTAGAGTAGGGACTGTCATTGTTTATGAGATCTGCAAGTCACCCAGCTAGGGCAAGGCATATTAGAGTCCTCGCTTGAAGTTCTGATCTCTACTTCTGTCATCATGGCCTCAATTATTAACAAGTTATTCTTTTTGAAAATGATGCTTTTCCTCTAAAAGGTGAAGTATTTCAGTTTTGTTCCAGTACCATAGTATTTCCATGCCCTGCCCCAAATCTAATGGTTATGTTAATCAAAGACTTAGAGGGTTCTGTCTATCATGGTTCTTGCAACACATCAAGCTGTTCTTATTTGCAAGTCTTAAAAACAGAATGGGCTATGTTTTTAGTCCCCACCCCCTCACTCTAAGGTGAAAGGGAATAATCAGCATAGGAAAAAATACTTCATAAAATGCAGAGATGAAACAAAGATTTGGTAGAATTGAAGATTTTGATTACATACCAGGGCTCCAGCCAGCTTGAGTTAGAGGAAATTGCTGCTGTTAAAACCCCCTTTCCCACTTGTACCTGGCTGCCCAAAAAACCCGAATACTCAGAGTCTGTGTGCTAAGTGTTAAGAATGTTCTTCCATTTCACTATCAGCTTGTCAGTATGAGGTGAGAAAAATCATCATGATGCCTGGTGCCCCATTACCAGAAAGACAGCCCAGAACAATGACTCACTATGGCTACCCCATCCCTTATTTACATCCTCTTTCTGCAAAGGGAAAGCAAAAACACAGTGCCTTGCTTCTTAGTCTTCTGGACGCCTGTCTAGAAAAGCCTCCTCAAGACAACACATCTATTTCTATTTCCCAAGTGTCATTTTCTAAGTACTATTTCTTAAAATAATTTCTCTCATCCCCTTTCTGGCTTTCTTCCTTTTCCAACCAAAAGAGATGCTAATTTCATTAGTTTCTGTAACTACAGCAGAGTGGTCCTTCAAAATTCATGGATCCTTGCTCCAGTCCGGCCTTGTTAATTTTCTATGTCACATAAGTCCTGGGGCCCATTGATTTTTGGATTATTGACAGTAGGATGCAGTCACTGTTTTAAGATATTAATGTAGTCCGAATGGGTCTTCGTGCACTAATTTGGATTTAGTAAATGTAGTTAGTGTGGGGAAGTAAAAGATTAAAGGAGTGCTGGGCCTAAAAGGCTGGTGTTAGCTAGGAGCTATGTTGGTAATAAGGCCCTTTGAACATATTTTGGTAATGGGTAGGCACCGGAAATGTTTGAAGAAGGGGATGAAAGGAGAGGGTAATATTGGAAATGGCAGTGGAATGATTTTCTGCTGTATCTCAGCCCTGCCAACCATGCAACTAGGGGAGAGAGGGGCTGAATGAACATAAAATTCTGGTTTCTGAACAAAATAGGATCAAAGAAAAGGGAAGAATAATCAGAGGTAATGATGGTAATTTGTTTTTTAGTTCAGAGATAATTGACCCACGCTGAAGACATAATTATGGTACATTAAGGAGATTAAAAGAAAGAAAGACAAAGGCATGGAGTGATGACAAACACGATTCAGAATTCTATAATTATGATGTTTTTATAACCACAATATTTTGACATTAGCCTTTCAACCCACAAAATGCAGCAACAGCAGAAAAACCAAGCAGATTCCATTTTAGTTGTCAGATACGTTTTCTTTTTTCTTCGTGTTTCTTCCCCTTTTACATTTCTTCTCACAGCTGCCAGTACTTGAAAATACCAGGACCAGTATTACTGCTGGTGATAAGGATGTGGAAAAGTGGAGAGAAACGAGGGTCTGTTTAGATGAGAAGAGTGAGTCTGCAGTGAGTGTTCTCTCTTCCTGCCGTTTTCATCCAGCTCAAGCGTGGGTATTTTGAGCTCTGTCTGAGATTCTAGCAGCTCTCAGCTGGGATTTCTTTCAGTTGCGAATTTCCCAAAGTGTGACTTAGGAGGCCTCTAAGATGAATTGGGGGCTGTGTGTGGACACATTTTTTGGTTTTATCAGTTATAGCTTTGAATGAGCATTAAAAATGTTATTTAATCCCTTAAATCTGTGCTATTGTGACAGTTCTTAGGATGAAGTAAACAAAGTGAATTTACTAAAGGAAAATTCTTTTGAAATAATGGTACCATTGGTACATGTCTTTGGTACAAACCATGGTAGAGGCTAGGGAATTACTGATTTTGTGAAACACTGTTTTAGTTCGTCCTTCTCTTCCTTCCTCCCTCAGAGCCCTCTCATCACTGCCCTGTGGCAATATAGTGGGAGAGAGGTAGGGTGGCAGTTCTGAAACACCATCAGAGCGTGGAAGTTTGGGTGCTGTGTACTGATTATACTGATACGACTCCGAGCACTCTTTAACCTCCAGAAATCTAGACTTGAATTATGCAGCAAGACTACTGCCTGCTGGCAAGTCAGTTAGTAATTTAAACAGTGTGCAAAGAGAAAGCTAGAGACACCACCAAGGCTGGCTGGCGTAGTGAGGCTACATAGATTTTGTCTCAGTATGTGTGCATTTGGTGCTAGACTGACTGCAGGCATAAGATCAGGCTTCAGAGCAGAATGAGATAGTGTGCTTTCCAGAACCATGCAGCCTCTTTCAGTCAAGATGGGATTTGTTAAGAAAAACATTCAGAGCCTGTTGAAAGAAATTTCATTTTTTTCCCCAATCAATTCTGTCCTTACCTAGATTCTCCTATGACATACATGAAGGCACACTTTTTCTTTTATCTAGGGCTCAACCCGTCATTTTTGGAGGTCCAGTTCACTGCTTGCTTAGTTGTTCAGGAGATTAGTTTTCACCACTCTCTGTACTTTCTAACTGAACTCCAAAAGATCTTTCCATTCACATGAAAACTGGAATTGACATCCAAACTCCTTTCTCAGAATGAAGTGAGATGATTTTTCCAAGTATACAAGATAAGCTAAGTGGGTTGTGAAGGCTAGAACAAAAACAGTTTCCAGGTTGGGGGAAAAAAAAGCATAAGAAATATAAGGGAGTTGGATATAAGCTATTCTTAGATGGAAATACCTTGCCAGGTAGACCTCAGGAATGCTGCTAGTTTTTTTTTTTTTCCCCTCCAAATTAGATACATAGGCCTCATACCTTTTCTCTTTACATCAAAGGTTTCTGCTTTAGAAGTTGTGATCTGCAGCTCTCTCTCAGAGCATCCTCCCGTGCCTTGATGCTCACTCATCAGCTTACTAACTACACTGACCATGACCCTGAGTAGAGACAGAAACAATGTGTCTGTGCTATACTCTGTTCAGTACGCAGCTGACCCTTGGCATCTGTGTCAACATTGACCACCCGTACCTCCCTGACCTGCTTGGATTGTGATACTGTAGTTTTAGCTTGGAAGTGGCCTCAGACTCCTTCTCAACACAGTGCTTATTGAGCCTATTACTAAGCAGGGGAAGCTAATCCTCAAAGGGAAACTTATTTGTATCCTTAGGATAAAGCCATGGAGGAAACCTGTATGGAATCACATGGCATTTGTAGAAGGAAATAATGGATCATGTAATAATTCCACTTGCCCCTTTACCTCACAGGGCATTTTTAGTAGCTTAATAAGTTTTATTTTTCATGTGCTTTAAGCCCAAGAGAAGTACAACTATAGTAGTCTGTTTGAGATCTGTAGGGAAAGATTTAATATTAAACCTTTTAGGCTTGACAGCTCCATTTTAGACATGCCCAGTTTACCAAACTTCAGCTTTAAGCAACCTGGATCAGGATAAAGGCTGAGTTCTGTTCCTGTTTGACATCTGAGCATCCATTGTCAGCTTTAACAAGCTGTGTATTGACATTATTCAGTATACGTTATCTGCCAAGATGCATTCCAGCCATTTAAACAAGGGTGTACTTTTAAGCTGGTAATGAGAATGATTATTGCAGTGCTTATGGTGTCAAAGTTGGAGTGTGCAGTGTCACTCATTGGCTATGTTGGTGTTGGGAAGAGGCAAGGTGCAACTCTTTAGTCTCCAGAAACTTTGCAAGGAAAAGGTAAAGGCCCCAATATCTTTTAACCAGTTTTTTCTTGCAAAAGGAATTACTTGCAATCCAAACTATTTCTACCTGTATTTATATACATTTATATATGAATGTGTATGTATTCCTGCTATCTGTTCTGTTTCTGCAATTCCTCTTACATTCCATGGTGTGAAGGGTTAGCTTATATTCTTCTTGAGTCATGAGTCATTCACGAGATTGCAACTCTTTCAAGTCATGTATTCCGTGGGTCTCCCTGCTGAACCCACTGGGTGTCTGCCATACACAAGCAACAGTGGTATGCTCGGCACTCTTCCTGGGGACCAGAAAATCAGCCTACCCTTTATCTCCCCGCTTTGTTGTCCAAAACATCGTTAGGCAAGCCTTTATGGGTATAATTAACTTTACTAAAAACCTGGAATAACTAAAGGAAGTTACAATGTCAGAGAAAAAACAGTGTGAAATACAGCTATTCCCATAGTGAGAAACATCCAGGAAATTCAACTTTTGAGGGATAAGGGTTGATTTTGAATGGGGGGTTTCTTTGGAATGTTTTCTATTCTTAACCATATCCCTGTTTTCACATAAATCTCTTTCCGAGACCACCACTTCCTTGTAATATCTGCTGGGCTTCAGGTTATTCATGCTGTTCCCTAACAACAAGGAGCACATCTACCAGCATTTAAATTATTTGGCTTAAAATAATATTTGGAATAATGGCTGCAGGGTCTTCAGCAGAACAGAACCAATGGTCCTTGTCTCTACAGTCCTACTGAATAATGTGGTAAAGAGAATGGGGTATGGGTGGTTTTATTACTGAACACCCATACAGTAGTACAGGGTGGTGTAAGACAATTCCCTTTGAGTATTTTCCACCAGTAAGAGTTGCAGATTCATCTCTTACTTTGGTTGTCCTGTAGCTAATGATAAAATCAAACAAATACCTTTCAAAAAGAAATAACTCTCAGGAAGCATATAGTCCAAGCTAGAGGTAAAAAACTCCATTGTTCATATGGCCATGTGACGAAGTTGATTGAATCTGGTAGGGAACTGTGGCAAACTGAAGGCTAGCTATTTCTTCTAAAGGTGTCATTTGTAGATATTGGGGCCTTAGAAGTTGCTCAGTTCCAGGGGGTAGCATATTTGTATGACATGGGTACAGTTCCATTGTATTAACCTCACTTCAGATACAAGCTAAGTGGTGCTCTTTGAGTCTGTGAGAAGACATGGCTCTGTGACATTATATCTGATTTTGAGTATGTGAAAATACACTTAGATCTTTCTCTTCTCAGAACTGCAATTCTACATGAAATTTCCCAATTTAATTTCTTGTAAGTAATTCAAATAAAAAAACAAGTCTTTGTAAGCCAGCAAAATGTCTGCAGGCCACATTTGTCCTGTAAACAAAGATTCTGCATTCCATCTAAATCCTTAAGGCATAAGAGAAACATTTCCTAACTCTTCCTAATAAGTTGAGAGATTGGTTTTTCTTACAGTAGGGACAGGACTTCATATTATAATTAGAATGACTGTACCTCATGTTTTGCCTGTGGCAGTCATGGTTTATGGCTCTAATCATTGTATCCAGTTTAATTTAGCATTTGTCCTAGAGTTTTTATTTTTTAAGCGTAACGTTATTGATAGTTGCATTAAAACTGTGTATTTGGTTGATTTCATTTCTGCTCCCAGCTTCTGCTATGTCAAGTATGAGATGCATGCACAGTGAACAGGGTTCTTACTTCAACACATAGGTCATCATTGATCCATTTTTCATATTTAACTGTTTCTCTTTTCTGGCTGTTTCCAAATGCCCAGTAACACCCTATCTCCTTCCTTTGAAAGACAGCATTAAGAGTGCTTGTTGGTGAACCAAACTGCACTCTTTTAGGGGAAGCTAGGGACAGCTAACACCTGCTTTTAGGCAGTGATGGAAGAACTGATAATTGCTACTGTTTCTGCTGGCTACTTGGTGAACTGCTGTCATGCCTTGGGATGCTGGATGCAGAAAGCGCTAGGCCGCTGTTTGCAGACACTGGGAAACATGCAGAATTGTAGGTCAAAGATACGTGAACTATGTATGGGAAATAATTGTTGGAATGTTGCTACAGTGGTTTTTGTCATTCTATGGTAACTCTACAAATTATTTTACTATTTCATTATGCTTTTTTAAATTTTGCAATAAATTCTAGACTTCAATGAGCTAAAGCAAAAAAAAAAAGGGGGGGGTAAATATAATAAGAGATTAAATAGGAATTTTGGTTAAGACTTTGATGAATGTGAAGCTCTCATGAGACTTTGTTGAAAATTATTCCCAAAGGGGGTTGTCGTGATATTGATGAATATTTGATCAGAAGTTAGAAATATGCTGAAGAAGCATCAGCCTTTTCCTTTAAAAGTTAACAGTTACTTGAAGAAGCCTACCCTGTTGACAATGATTAAAAACCTACATTTCATTCTGTGAAGCATGACTTTTCATTTAGATCAAATGATCGGTCTAAATTAGTTTCTTTCATTGTTGATTCCAACTTTCCCTGTGAATACACTAAAAATAAATAGTTATTGTTAATATAATTGCTTCATTAGCAGAAGAACTTTGCAACGAACATTTTTTGTCATTTAAATGATGCCAGTTTTCTTTTCCTGTCACCAAATGCTTCAAGTAGAAAATGAATTTAGATAAAGTCAATAATAACTTATTTTTTTCTCCCCAAATATGTTTATTTTAATTTTTCAGTTTTACAAGATTGATTGTTCATGCACCACACCCAGTGCTCCATGTAATACGTGCCCCTCTCAATACTTATTTTTAAATTCCAATTAATGGAATCAAAATCATTCTAAGTTACAACATCTGACAGTATTGTGAATACTAGTATAAATTTGCATATGTTAACATTTAATGTAAAATATTTTGTAGAGAAAATAAGAACACAGTTTTTAGTGACACACAGTGTGGTGGTAAAAATAATGTTCTTTTTAAGAGGCTATGAAGCCGAAATGTACTTGAAATTGGTTGTGGTGCATACATAATTTATAACTGCATCTAAACAAATTGTACTATTATGCTAATCAAAATGGAAGCTGTAGATATTAAATATTGTCATATATATCCACTTAGAAGAAATGAATTATAGCTTTATTATAATGAAGGTGGCCTTAAATTTTTAAAACCTCTTCAGCATAGCAGTACCTGCTTACCTCTCTAAGTTACCCAGTTCCAGAGATGTTTGAATTTGTAATGAGCAGCTTTATAAAACGAACTAAATGTTTTATGATGGTGATGATATTAAGCTGCTTTTTTTTTTTAAAGTAAGTTGTTTAATATTTGGTTGCATTTTATCCAAAATTAATTGAAAATCTTTAATCAAAATCTGTAACACATGAACGCCTCCAAAGTGCCGCTTCTGAAGTATTTGGCAAGCTTGCAAAGAAGAAGACCTTGTGAAATTGATCTCTCAAAAAGGAAAGGAAAAACTGAACAGATGAAACAATAAAAGCCTAAACTGAAGCTTTGCTATTCAAAGTGTGGTCCTAGGCAGCAGTGGTGATGATGATTCTAGGAGCTTTTGAGAAATGCAGCCTCCCACCCACCCTGGACATACTGAATCATAATCTTCATTTTAATAAGATTCCTGGGGCATCTGTATTTATATTAAAATTTGAGAAGCACTGGTATGAAAGACTTCATTTGGAAATTTGATAATTACACGTTGGAATATCTTGACAGACGGGATGAATACTTTGACACTTTTTTATTGGAAACATTTATATTCTCCACTAGGATGACATGAAATTGAAAAGGCCTGCAAAGGTGCAATATCTAAATTTGGCAAAGTATACAAAATAACCAAAAAGACAAATCACAGAGATTTGGTGATTAAGAAAAATAAATGGAAGCAAAAGTACAGTATTCATAAAAATATTTGTTCTGAAGTACTTAACCCATCAATAGGCTAAAAAGTTAGAATGGAAAATAACATCCATTTATGAGAAGTTGTTCTCAGCTTAATAGACACCTCAACATCTGCAGAGAGTGATTTTTCTCAATTAAAAACCTAGTCTACAGGGAAGAGTCAGTTGAAGAGGTCAACAATTTAAAATCTCATACATATAAAATGCAACATTGAGGACAGTGGGCGAAAGTTAAACAATAAGAGTATTTGAAAAAAAAAATTAAGACAAGTATCAGTTGCCAGACCTCATTGATATGGTTAAGAAACTGATTAATCTATGCCCAAATAGTTACTCTATTCGTTACTTTTACTTTTTTTTGCTTATGATGTCAGTATCAATAATGTTTTATCATACTATTTTATCTGCATTTATATGACTACATTTAAATTTTAAGAATTACATTTTGAAAATAATTTTGAATAAAATTAAAGGTCCAACAACATAATGAAACCAATTTGTAGTCAGCAAATGATTTCAAAAAATCATACAATTTTAAATTTTCCCTCAAAATTGTCCTGGTTTGGACAATATATCATAATGCAGAGCTGAGCTAGTTTATTTCCATTTGTTCTTTCATCTTGCCTTTTCCAAATTATGCCTCTTCTGACTTGCTGAGGGGGATAAAATGGCAAAAAAAAATGTGGTTTTACATTGTTTTCTCAAGTGTGAAAAATCTGGAAAAACCTTGAAACTACCTTTTTAAGGGCTCAAGTAGTTCTCAGGCAAGGGCAATAGTCCTCTCCAGTTTTGAGGAGTGGGGGAAAAGAGGAGATGATAGAATCGAGAGGGGTGGTTTCACAACTACAACTGCGTATAAGTTTGTTTAAAATTTGGTTTTGTTAACTCAATGCACTTATACTGGGTTATACCTAATATACCATATTTATATGTAGTACGTCTCACTGTCTCTACTGTCACCACCCCTGGTCCAGGCCACCATATCACACCTGGATTACTGAGGCAGCCTTCACATAATACATTTCCTCTTGCCCTATGACAGTTAAATGTTCACATTACAGCCAGAGAACTTTTTACATTTTAAGTCCAGTTTATAATACTCTACTGCTTAAAACCCTCTGATGGCTTCCAGTCCCATTCATAATAAAAGCCAAAGTTCTTACAATGTCCTACAGAGCCCCTCATGTTTTCTTTCATTTAGATTGTACATATAACAATGATTGTGCTAAGGTGATAACCGTGTTGTATTGGCTTCATTTCAGAGATTCTTGATTAGGGTTTCCCTACATAGGTGTATTGTCATTGATATATCTACCACTGTTGGCTCCACATCTCGTGCTTTGTTATCGCTGATCTCCCCCACCTCTAGACTCATTCTACTTAGTCTCCTGATCTACCACCTTCTTTTTGGAGAAAGTCCAGTGTAACCAATCAACCTTTCCCTGGAGTTTTGTGGGAATACACTTTTCTTGCACATTTTACTACATGTGCTTATTAGGTAGTGATTGATTTCTTTGGCAGATTGATTTTGGACAAGCATTTGTCCACAGTTAGACTTCATCTTCCTAATCTAGGACATGCTTTTCTGGCTACCCCTCAATGATTATTAGAGCATACAGATCTGCTTGAATATGAGAATGAGCAAAATACATTACGGCAGTAATATTTTGCTGAGTCTCAGAAGTCATCCAATTTACATTCAAAGCCCACAGTTTCTTTTGTTCTGATCTTTTCAATTATCTCTATTGTGGATCATCCGTGTATATATTTGAGAATCGATTATGCTACAAAGATAGTTCTCTAAGAATGATATGGCTTATGGCAGTTTCTTCATATTTTGATCTCTAAGAGAAGCTATCTTCTGTACCATGCATTTGGATAATAGCATATACAGTGCATCTTCTTAAATAACTTTTTTTTTAATTTATTTATTTATTTGAGAGAGTGAGAGAGAGCATGAGAGGGAAGAAGGTCAGAGGGAGAAGCAGACTCCCCGTGGAGCCGGGAGCCCGATGTGGGACTCGATCCCGGGAGTCCGGGATCATGACCTGAGCCGAAGGCAGTTGCCCAACCAACTGAGCCACCCAGGCGCCCTACAGTGCATCTTCTGATGCATTATCATTTCATTCATTCAATATTGTGTTCCTACTAGGTGTGGCAGACTGAACTCAAGATTCAGAGCTATTTTGAGGGTACTGTTAGTCATACAACTTTGTGCTAAGTAGAAAAATACACACTTTCTCTTGGAAGACATACTTCTGTGTAAGATTGCATAGCCTGATGAACAGAGCTTGGGTGATTTCACACCCCCACTCCATAGGCTAGGCACCTTTGGGCAGTGAACAACCTGTACCACAGCATATGATGGTTCTAGAGCTAAAGGGCAAATCCTTTGCTCTCAAGGAGCTTTGGTACCGATTGGAGGATTTTTGAGGAATGAGACTTTGGTTTGATCTTCTTTATTCCCACTGATACCTAGAGGAAGGGCTTGAACACTTTATAAGTTCTTGATAAATACTTACAGGAATGAAGTGTCCCAACTCAGTAGAAATAACAGGATAGTATACTAGTTTTTAGTATACTAAAAACTAGCAAGTGGTTTTATCTGGCTGTTGTGCAACTTTTCACTTGGACTGAAAGGGGAGTATAAAAAATAGAGTGTGAGAGGGAGGAAGGAGAGGAAGGGAGAGACGAAGGAACAAAGGTGCAAGTATACTTGATGAATTAAATTGCAAATGGGTTTGTGTTGTCAATATTAAAATACTGTATCATTTTATTTGGAGAACACAGTAACTCTTTGATTGCTTTTAGAGATAGAAATCCCCATACATATCATAATGAAATAGAATTCTTTGAAATATGGGTGATGATAAAGATTCTTTGATTTCAGACATTTTTTCGCTTCTCTCTGTGGAGCCGCAGTTACTCTTGTTAGCAGAGATGTCACAGGATCCATTTGAATTTTACTAATAGGTTTTTAACACTCTATTCAGCCAACTCAACATCTTTGTCTATCAATTATGCATAAAGAGATGTCACTTGAAGTAAAACCAATATCTTAAAACAGAGACAAACTGCTTCTAGTCCCTGACACCTTCTGTTCTTTAGTGAGACTAAGAACAGGTCTCTGAGTAGCGTTATCACTTGTTTGTCATCCTTTTATTACAATTAAAACCTACTAGTGTGCCAGCATGTTAGTAACTTCCTGGTGGACATTGAACCTGTTCAACCCAGTTTTTCTCTAAGGGGCTGTGGCAACTGTGTGTGAATGCTCCTTGCAGACTTCCAATTATGGAAGGTGTAATTGAGCAAACCACCAGCTGCTGGGCCCTGAAATCTGTTGCCACATTGTACAGAGGTCATGCTTCCCATGGTTGCTTCCAGCCAATGGCTGACCATGGCAGGGATGCTAAGGCAGACCCATTCCTGGGAATTGTGGGACTTCTCTGATGGGCAGCCTTGGTTAAGGACTCTCTGGAGATCGTGTCAAAGGTCTTCCTTCCTTAGAGAGCATGGTAGTCTAGAATGCTTCTATCAAACCTTTCTTTTCTCTACATCCTTTGGGGTCAAACTTGCGTCATTGATGAGTTTGCTGGCATGCCCTCTATCCCTCCCTATTTTCTCTCCCTAGATATTTCCCTAATAACAACTTGCACATTTAATCTCATCTTGGCATCTGGTTCTTGGATAACCGGCATTAATATAGAATTCAACTCTTTTTTTTTTTTTTTTTTAAGATTTTACTTATTTATTTGACACAGAGAGAGAGAGATCACAAGTAGGCAGAGAGGCAGGCAGAGAGAGAGGGGGAAGCAGGCTCCCTGCTGAGCAGAGAGCCTGCCGTGGGGCTCGATCCCAGGACCTTGAGACCATGACCTGAGCCAAAGGCAGAGGCTTTAACCCACTGAGCCACCCAGGCGCCCCAGAACTCTTAATAACACGTGCCCACGATTATGTTTGAAAAAAAGGCATGGAGCAAATAGCCTTTGTTCTACCCCAGACTGTTGGCAACTCATTGAATGCTAATTCTTATTTTCTTAGTTTAAACTCACTTTTTAATCTATTTGTTTTTTTTTTTTTTTTACCCATTTAAATTCCAATTTTGTGTCCTAGCTGTACTCTGGAAGACCATATCTACCCATGCCTGTTTGTTGGATCATCTGTTCACTTACTCTGTATGATGTCCTGAATTCATTGTTCTGTGGTTTGAACTTCCTAACTGCAAACTGTCACATGCTCTTAATCTTGTCTGTGACCTGGACTGGAATAAAACCCTATCCTGGCCTTAGGGGCCATAGTGGTAACCTTTGTTAAAGGAGCAATTAAAAATGTCCTTGATATTTTAAAATGGAAACCTTCACTAGAATAATTATCAGTTTTTAAATGCTGCTTATGTTCCAGGCATTGTGCTAATTGTTACACATTCAGTATCTTTATGAATCCTATCAGGAAAGGATGACTACTGCCCCATTTTACAGATAAAGAGCTTAGCAGAGGTCTCACATTAATGAGTGGTGGTGAACTAGGAAGTGTGACCTCTGAGTTTTTGTTCCTTGATTTTAATTTGTGTATTGCATTGCTTCACAATTAAAATCTGCATGACTTTGAATAATCCACTTAGTTGTGGTAAGGCCAATATTTCACCTATGAAGCAGGAGGCTAATAATGCTACCTACCCTTTATTGGGCTTCTTGTATTTTTGTCATTGTACATAATTATCTTATTTAGTCCTCCTTACAATCTTAGAAAGTTGGCATTATTCTTGTTATATATACCTGTTACTGTGTAAAACAACACTGCAAAACTTAATGGT
>CM052804.1:24710717-24748877 GCA_028533885.1 Nasua narica | reverse complement strand
CCCTATTGCAGTAGAATTGCCGTTTGGAATAAGAAATTTAATGCTCTGCAAATCTGCAATAAATAAATCAAAAGAAACTATTGTTGATTTTTGTTCCATGATTCCTGCTACAAATACCCATTTTGATCAAAGCGGTTGCTTAATGTCTTCTTTCCAGCAAATACCTTAGTGCAGTCATGAATGCAGGCATTAGAAAGATGTCCATTGTTTTTCACAGTGTAAAGGAAAACATTTCCATTGAGTTCCAGGGATCTGTTTGTGTATAGTGCCTCTTCATAGAATTCAAGGATGCTGAGATTATAAAGATGTTTGAAAGAAAATTAAAATTCTCATTGGTCAGAAAGTCTATCCAGACAAAATGGACAACACATGTGACTATTTATGTGATAAAACTGAATGAAGCTAATCATGCAATCTTAATTAGGTCACATCCATTTTTACATCCATTTTTTTTTGTCTATATAAAGATGAAAATTTACCTTCCTTACCAGTATTTTAATAGAAGTAGGAGTGAGTTTGGGGGATCATTTAATCTAGTTCCCTATTTCCAGAACACCATGTTCTACACTAAAAAAAAAACAAATTAAGTTTTTCTTTCTTTTTTTTCCAAATTAAGTTTTTATCAGATATCAGACTCTCTAATTGCAGAGGCCTTTCAGGATGAATACAATACAGTGCCAGTTATTATGAGTTATACCAGACAGGTCATATAGGTATTTCTACTTTTAAGCATCTTTAAGGAAAGAAATTCCATGACCTCTTCACATATCCAGATGTTTCCAGCAAGCTGTTCTACTTCACTTGTATTTCTGTGCATCTGTAATTATTATAAAAGGATTAGTGGAGAAAAGAAACCCTTAGCTCTCAGCTTCTGCACAAAGAAATTAATTGTTATTTCCCTCTGCAACCAAGGAAAAAATTGAATTGAACTAATTGAAAGAATCAAAATGTATTTGTTTCACAAACGCTTAGAATAAAATCTATTTGGCATAATTTCAGTTAGTCATTTATTTGAGGGAAATTCATATCCATCTGTAGCGGTAGAACTGACCATGTCAGCTGGGTTAGTTACTGGGGAATCTGCTTACTGTTATGTTCCATCTAGAATTATTTTTATTTTTTCAACCCAGGTAGGTTTTAACATATAGTAGTCAGTATATAGTTCTACAGGTATTTATTTGCCTTTCCCCTCTCCCCAGAAAGATCTTAGCATTTTGTAAACTCTAGAATAAATATATGTATGACTTCACTTAGTCTAAAATGACACACTCACCAATCCATTGGGGTACTTTCAGCAGTGAATGTGATGAATATTGCAAAGTGAACTATGAAGAGCACCAAGTTGGGTCTGATTGTTCAGTATACAGAATGATCAGGGAATGCTGCCCACTGGTCAGTTCTGTGACGGGACATTGGGTCAGAGAGAATGGAAACTATCTTATGTTTTGTAAGTTTCAAAGTAAATGAGAAGTTGCTTCGAAGCAATGTATCTCTGTGGAGTGTTCAACCAGTATAATGCACAAGGACGAACACAGGGTCACAAAAGATCTCATGTAGTCTAAATTAAAGCTTGGAATCAGATAAATATAGAAAGATGAGTCAAAATTGTCTATGTCTTACATGGGTAATAGGAGTCACCCAAGTCTCTGTAGTTCTGTCATCTTGAAGGTATTCGAGATCATAGGAGAGCCTGCCTGTCATACGTGGGCTTCAGCATTCAGCATGCCTGCTTTCTCCAACACCGATCAGACTACACATGCACTGGGCTTTCTCTGCTACTGTTAGTGCCTTTAAGCGGCTACACTGTTATTATCTGATCAAAAAATGTTCCCTTCATTGTCCCTTCAAAAAGCAACAGACCACCATTGAGAGGTGGTGATGTACAAATAAATTGAAATATCAATGTGTAGTCTGATACACATGACCCAACTCACTTAAAAGTGTATCTTTGTTTTCTGGAGGTGGAACACTTTTATTTTTTTCTTCTCATTTTTCTTCTGCAACATCTGTTGGCTTGTGCTTGGCATCCTTTGTAATGCATCTGTGTAGAAAATGAGATTCAGTAGAGAAGGGGAAAGCTGGAGAGGAATAGGGAAGATGTGGGGAGGCATTTAAAATTTTATCAATTTATGAGTGCCAGCATTTCACTTCGTTATAGAAAAGTACTACCAATGCATGTATGAACGTGTCTGTGTATATTGTCTGATTCACTTGTTCTCCTAATAAGGTAAACACAAGATTATTTTTTAATTTGTGTGTCACAGCTAAAGGCACAGTTGATGTTTAAAGTGTAGACTCAGTTCTCTGTGAGTTCCTGCATCCTTCTTTCTTCTTGCTCTTTGAGATGAACACCCATTCTTCTGGAAGAATAGCTCTTTAGAAAGTAGTTTTTTCCCCCCCAATACTTTTATTTTTTTCAGTGTTACAAGATTAATTGTTCATGCACCATACCCAGTGCTCCATGCAATATGTGCCCTCCTCAATACCCACCACCGGGCTTGCCCAACCCCCATCCACTCCCCTCCAAAACCCTCAGTTTGTTGCTCAGAGTCCACAGTCTCTCCTGGTTCATCTCCCCCTCCAATTTCCCCCCATTCACACAATGCCCTCCATGTTTTTCCTTATGTTCCACATGTAAATGAGACCATAAGATAATTGACTCTCTCTGCTTGACTTCTTTCACTCTGCCTAATCTCTTCCAGTCCCGTCCATATTGATAAAAAAGTTGGGTATTCATCCTTAGGGAGTAGTCTTAGTCTCTGTCTTCTGTATTCTTTCTTTTTAAATTTTTTAAAATTATTATTTTCATTATGTTAGTCACCATACAGTACATCATAAGTTTTTGATGTAGTGTTCCAAGATTCATTGTTTATGTGTAACACCCAGTACTCCATGCAATATGTGCCCTCCTTAATACTCATCACCGGGCCGACCCATCCCCCCACCCTCTCCCCTCTAAAACCCTCAGTTTGTTTCTCAGAGTCTACAGTCTCTCTCATGGTTCATCTTCCCCTCTGTTCCCCCCCCCTTCATTTTTCCCTTCTTTCTCCTAATGTCCTCCATGCTATTCCTTATTTTCCACAAGTAAGTGAAACCATATAGTAATTGACTTTCTTTGCTCGACTTATTTCAGTTAGCATAATCTCCATACCCATCCATGTTGATACAAAAGTTGGGTATTCATCCTTTCTGATGGCTGAGTAATATTCCATTGTATTTATGGACCACATCTTCTTTATCCGTTTGTCTTTTGAAGGGCATCTTGGCTTCTTCCACAGTTTGGCTATTGTAGACATTGCTGCTATAAACATTGGGATGCATATGGCCTTTCTTTTCACTACTATATTCTTTCAGTATCTTTGTATACTCTCAAATTGCTGCCTCTTTAAGGGCTTTATATAAAGATCCAGGAGCTCTTTTGAGTTCTATAGGGATATAGCACACAAGAACCAGACAGGTACAGTTTCCAGGGTGTTCTCTTGGCTGGTAAGTTGGTCTGATTGATTTGGGTGCTGCATATTGGGAGTCCTTGAATAGTTTGGCAGCAAGTTAAGGATGCAGAAGAGGTGGTGGTAGAGAGAGAGATAGGTAAAACTCTTGGTTCCTATCTAAAGAAAAAAAGGGAGTGAATCCAGCTCTTTGCCCTAGACCTTTCCCCTTGAAGGCTGTCCTAGAAAATAATTAACTTAATCTGTATGAAAATGTTGGGCACAGGGACAGGTAGGAGGGTACAGGGCAAACAGCATGATTTGCTTTTACAGATGGTAAGTGAACTTGCAAAATGATTTAGTGTTAATCAGACTTGGATTTAAATTCTCTCTCCACTCTTTGGTTCCTTGGGCTACTTACCTTTATTTTTCAGTGCCAGGAGTTCTCTTGCTACATTCTTCTAGATGATGGCTACTCAACCATTGGATCTCAGCTTAAACACTACATCTTCTGAGATACCTTCCCTGAGCCCCTGGTCTAGGTTCAGCCTTCCCCCTCTAGTTATAGGCCTCCCCTAGCACCCTTTAGTAACATGCATAATTCTTCTTTTTTTTTTTAAGATTTTATTTATTTATTTGAGAGAGTGACAGAGTATGAGAGGGGGAGAAGGTCAGAGGGAGAAGCAGACTCCCCATGGGACTGGGAACCTGATGTAGGACTCAATCCCGGGACTCCAGGATCATGACCTGAGCTGAGGGAAGTCGCCCAACCAACTGCAACCAGCTGAGCCACCCAGGCACCCAACATGCATAATTCCTAAATGAAGGAAAAGTTTTGCTCTTCTTTTTCATCACTGTATCTCTGGCATATAGCAGAGTAAGTCATATATGATAGATTTTGAAATTACATTTTTTTTTTAAGAGAACATGCCATGAGGGGAGATGGGGCAGAAGGAGACAGAGGGAAAGAGAATCTTAAGCAGGCTCAATGCTCAGCATGGAGCCCGATGCTAGGCTTAATCTCATGACTCTGAGATCATGACCTGAGCTGAAATCAAGAGTCGACAATTAACCAACTGAGCCACCCAAGCCCCCCTTAAATTATAATTATTTTTTATGAAGAACTTAATCTTAGAGAACTTGAGTTTCTTCAACTGTGAAAGGAGTATAATAATGTCATTGCTGAGAGATTGAGCAGAATAACATGTGTTAAGTGCTAACACAGTCTTTAGCCAGCAGGGAAAACAAATTTGTCATTCTAAGATGCAGCCTCCTCAATCCCATTTTTAACATCTTCGAACTTAGAATATATCTGTTAATTGAGAGGATGTCATAGATGAATATTTCACATTTTTTCTTTTTTGTAATGGTACATGACGTGGACATCTTGGCTTTAATAAAATATGGTGGTTCCCATAGTAAATGGTTGTAAACCTTGACACCTCTTAAATTTTTCCTTTTATATAGGGGTAGGTAGTATCTGTGTTTCAAGCACTCGGTAGAAGAACTATAAAGGCGAGCCTAAAAATTAATAAATAATGTGAATGTATAGCGTGCTTATTAGAATATGCCATCTTGATCCTTAGAGCGACCTCATGACCCAATTTTACAGATCAGGGAACTGGCATAAAAAGGTTTGGTAAACCTGGCATTTGCTGTAAGAGTCAAGTCTTAATTGCACAAGAGAGGGTCTTAGAAGGCTTTAGTGGATAAACTGCTAAAAATAGGTAGAAATATACACAAACACTTGAAGTATATATTCATCAAAAATTTTAAACAGGGGTGTCTGGGTGGCTCAGTTGGTTAAGCGTCTGCCTTCGGCTCAGGTCATGATCCCAGGGTCCTGGGATAGAGTCCTGAATCTGGTTCCCTGCTCTGCAGGGAGCATGCTTCTCCCTCTGCCACTGCCTCACCCCCGTCCATTCTTTCCCTCCCTCCCTCTCTTTCTCTCTCTCTCAGGCAGATAAATAAAATTTCTTAAAAAAAAAAAACCCACAAAATTATATCAACAAACTGGTGAAAAATGCCATTGCGCTTTTTGGCAATGTATTTTATAAAGGTGTAACAGTACATTTTAATGTTTAATTTCTATTAAAGCAGATTCTAAATTCTGTTTTTTTCATATTTAGAAAATAAAAGAACGTCTAATGATGAGAGTTTAATATCATATTAAATGAATTAAATCCTGCTTGTTCTAGAAATGATTCAGGGAGACCTAACATATAGAAAGCTAATGTATTAGAAGAGTCTATGGATATTAAATGAAACCAAGAATTCAAAAAAATGCAGACCATAAAATATTACATCCTTATAAATGGGACATGAAAGACCTCAAAATACTTACATCATTACAACAGTGACTTTCAGAAAGCTCATTCCTACGTAGTCCCTGTATATAGCTGAAAGCATTTCAACAGGACACAGTTCTATATAGTATCAAAATGAATACGAAAATTCATCTTGATAGAAGGTAAACAAAGCCAGTAATAATTGTAAACAAAACCATTTAGAGTGTAATGGTTGAAAAAAAATCCTTATTTCGGGGTGCCTGGGTGGCTCAGTGGGTTAAAGCCTCTGCCTTCGGCTCAGGTCGTGATCTCGGGGTCCTGGGATCGAGCCCCACATCGGGCTCTCTGCTCAGCAGGGAGCCCGCTTCCCCTTCTCTCTCTGCCTGCCTTTCTGCCTACTTGTGATCTTTCTCTCTGTCAAATAAATAAATAAAAATCTTAAAAAAAAATCCTTATTTCCCAATTGTAATAAGATTAAAAACCCAGCCAGCATTGTAGTAATAGAAATAAGAGTTGTCATAGTGATTATTGTTGCTTTTATTTAGAACTGGGGTTGGCAAACTACAACTCAAGCTGCTTTTGACCCCCCCCCAAAGTGTTAATGGACACATAGGCACATCTGTTCATCTACATATTGTCTGTGACTGATTTTGCTACAGGTGAAGAGGTGAGTCATTGCAACAGAGATTGAAAACCTAATGTATTAGGTTTTCTATTCACTTACAGCACAGAAAGGGAAAGGGGCAGAGGGAGAGAAGCAGACTGCCTGCTGAGCAGGGAGCCAGATGCTGGCGCTCTATCCCAGGACCCCAGATCACAAACTGAGCCAAAGTCAAATGTTCAACTGACTGAGCCTCTCAGGCACCCCTATTGACTGACTTTTTATAGAAAAGCTTTGTTAGTCTCTGCTTTAGAACAATTTACTGAACTACTAAAATAATCTGACCACAATTTGAGGACATACTTAGAGGTATTTTTCAGGAGGAGGGAAAGGCCAGTAGAGCACTGTGTTTATGTAATGCACATATGGCATAATTTAGATAGATACATAAACTAATCATAATACCTTCTTAGGTAACAATGAAATTGAACTTTTCTGTCCTATATTTTGATTGCTCACCTTTTAGAGCACAGACTGGGAAAATTTGAGAACATCAACCATTCTTGAAACATTTCAATCAGTGTTTGAGTTTCAGATCAGTACTATCTTGAAATTATGTGAAGACAATGAAGTGGCCAATGAGAAAATTATTTCTCAAAATTGGATTTGGATGTTTTGGTGCCTGAAAATAAGCAAGTGTTCAAAAAGTATTGAGAACATGTAAAATAGACGCAAAAACTGAATTTAATGAGTCTTCCACTGGCCTTATTTGGGACAATTTGAGCCTGAAAAACAATGATGGTAATGGAGTATAATATGATTAAAATATATGAAGCACAATGATAGAAAATGGGGAAGGAGAATTGAAATACTTTTCTTTATGGAAGAATGCCAGTTAATATATATGGAAGACATGGTAGTGTTAGAATAATAATGATTTTGGTACCACCTATATAGTAATTAATTCAGGCAAAAATCATCAAAGGTGCTAAAATTACTTTGTAAAAGATTGTTAGGGAATAGGATATTTCATGTTCTCAAAATGTCACTCAACCGATTGCTGTTTAAATGACAAGGAAAGGATACTTTCCTAATGTAAAGATCTGGCAGATACCACCTTAATCAAAGAGTCAAACTTAGCCCGCATTAGCAGAAGAAATTGACAGCATGGCCTTCTAATGTAATTCAGAGGAAATTATACAACATCACCTATGTAGTGTTTTTGCCAAAAATATTTAATCTGATTTTAATTGTGAACAAACAGGCAAATTCAAAGTATGGGACAGACTAATAGTCAAGTGACCTAAACTATTAAAAATGTCACTATCATGAAAGATTGTTATGGATTAAAAGAGATTCTTTTGGTTGATAGGAAACTGGGAATATACAACCAGATGTAATGTATGAACCTTAATTAGATTCTGGATAAGGTGGGAGAAAAGTGATATAAAGTACATTTGGGGAAATTTAAATATGGATTATATATTATATGATACTGAATCCATGTTAAATTTCTTGACTTTGTAATGACCTTGTGGTTATATAGAAGAATGTCCTCTTTATGGGAGATACATGCTAAGATATTTAGGGGTGAAGCGTTAGGTCTGCTCTGTACTGCACATAGTTCAGAAAAGGGGGAGAGTGGGAAAACGTAGCATAAAAGCTAATATTCCAAATTATTTTTGCTTATTTAAATTCTTTAAGTTGTATTTGTTTTGTTATATTATTATTGCAAACACCTATCACACAACTACCATGTTTAAGGAACTTTGTTGGGTATTAGATCACAGAGAGGCATAAAACAAGGAGTTCAGTTTTCCAAAAGGCATCTATTTGCAAGGCACATATTTCCCAAATAGTGTATGTTAGATGCTAAATAGATATCTCTAGCAAGAGGTATGGGGAGAGTTCAGAGGGTGCAAGATATTTCCTGGGCTGAACTGATTTGTTAGACTACAGGTAGTAGGTGATCCTAAGGAAGTAACTGCCATTTGCTATGCTGGAAAACTCTAACTAAAAACTTACATTCACCTTCATGGTAAAATCTCTAAAATCCAGATTCTGATGAGCTCACCTTATAAAATCCCAGATGCATTGCCTTATTCCTATAATTTTCTGCCATACTTCTTGTAATCAACTAAAGAAAGAAAAAAGTAAAGACTATCTTCTAATCATTTGATATCTGGACTACTTTCACAAATGGACCTATTTCCCAACCGGTGAGAAATACATAGCATGTTCTGACATCTTGTTGGATCTCAGCCACGTTCCCTCCCTCCTGTGCTTTCCCCTTCATCACACGAAGCCAGAAACCTACAAACTACATTCCTCAGAACCCTTGTCTAGCTGGCTTCTGGTTAGGTGCTTCCAATGGGAGACACTGAAGTGATATTGGAAAGTAGGAAAAAGGAAAATGCCAAATACCCCTGTTTGGGGTGGTTCCTCAGCAGAGGAATGAACTCTTGAGGTCCTGCTTAGGTAAAAGGTTCCATGAAGTGCAGTGGCAGCAGACAACAGCACCGTTGTGCTGTTGGTGGGAGCAGCAAGGCAGCAGTAGACACTTTAGTGCCTCAGCAGCAGAGCTCTAGTGGGCTGAGGCTCTGATAGTGTCAGTGATGGCAACGGGGGAGTTCTTTGGACTTACGGTGGTATTAGCATCAGCAGAAGGGTGCTGTCTCAGCTGTCTGCCAGGTAGCTGAACTAGAGTTCCAGTAACAGCAGTGGATGCTCCAGCAACCCCAGTGCCACAGCAGTAAGGGGTTTTGGGTAACACGGTTTTCCCAATGGCTCCTCCAATCCTATTAGAAAAGATAGAGGTTTCTTGTCATTACTGATATCTGAACAAACTATATTTTTTCTCCTCCAGTCATTCCAACACTTTGGAAAAGCTGTTTTAAGTTCTCCCTAAATAACTGAAACCATTTCTGTTATTTTCACTAGGCACTGCCACAGAGATGAGTTTGAGCATTTGTTGGTAAGGTTTTGGGACCTTACCTCTACTTATTAATCAGAATCTCTGTGGGTTGCACCTGGGAATCCATGTTAACAGGCGTTGTAGGTGATTCTTATACCCCCTCTGAAATTTGAGAAGCACCATAAAGATTAGTGGTTACTCAAGGTTACCCAAGGTCAAAGTAGGAGAGCTCCTAGTGAACTTGGTCTGTCTTGAAATCCCATGTCCGTCCCCCCCCCTTCTTAGTCTTACCTTCTAAGGGAAGAAATGGTGAATAAAGGTGAGAGGCCAAATGCTGTAAACTATTAATGTTTTATATTTGATGAATATTTTAAACCTTCAAGGTATTTTCACCCATCTTGCCCATTTAACAAATCATATGGTTTGATCAAAGACTTTTTCACATTTTTAGTTCAAATCTAAACTCATCTTTCTCTTTTCTTGGCAAGCTTTGAAATAACTCAAATTATCTATCATTAAACACCTTCCCAGAGTATACTGTATGTCAATCTACTGCACTTATTACTTCTGAAATGAAAGGAAATTTGCCTTCTCTCTTCCTTATTTCTCCAATAAGCTGCTTGTCATTTGTTGCTTTGACTTTTCTGTTATTATCTCACTTAGAAATCTTGATTCATTTCCATTCATCAGACATTTATTGAGAGCCTGATGTTTTTCCCCACTGTCTTCAGCCCTGTGGGAGGTACAAACTCTGTCCCCATGGAGGATGTCCTCCAAAGCTTGTGTTGGTGGTAACCTGTATCCATATCATGCTGCTTTTGCAATGAAGTTGATAAAAATCATCCTCTCATCTTTAAAATTATCTAAATTGACACCCAGTGGCTCAGCTTTTTCTCAATTAAGAGGTTAGTGAAAATGTCACAAAATATGCTAGGCAAGGAGGTGAAAGTTTCCTGTTATCTGTAATTGATCGTGAATACGTCGCAATACAGATCTCTTCTCCTGACACATTCCCCAAGAGTGGGACCACCAGCTGATCCATTTGTTTTCCAGTGTCTTAAGGTAAGCATAGTGTTTTTAGAATTAGAAACTGTCTACCATGGCAAAGTCTCATTTTTAGGGAAATTATCACAGTACCTTACCTTGTAGAGCTGTTGGGATGATTAAAAGTGGTTTTGCATCTAAAATGCTCAGGACAGTTTTTAGCTGAAAGAGCTCTGTAAGTGTAAGCTACTTTAAAATTGAGGGCTGTGTGGATGGGAAGCATTTTTAAAATGCAGGAACAAACATATAAAACACTTAACGAACATCTCAACACCCATTTATGGGAATGTGCATGTGGAAGAGAAAAGAATAAGATCTGGTTTTAACTTAACATCAAGTTGTTTACTATCTAGATTCATAGAAATATATACATAAATAATCATAAGGCATTATTTTTAATGATCATATGGGAGGGCTCATGTTCTGGGACATGTGTAAATGATGATTTTTAAGGACACAATATAACAGACAATATATTTTTATATAGCTTCATGGTTTAAAATACTTTAACAGGGATGCCTGGGTGGCTCAGTCGGTTAAGTGTCTGGCTTGGGCTCAGGTCGTGATCCCAGGGTCCTGGGATTGAGTCCCATATCCAGCTTCCTGCTCAGCGGGAAGCCTGCTTCTCTCTCTGTTTCTTCCCGTGCTTGTACATTCTCTCTCTTTGTTAAATATATAAAATCTTAAAAAAAAATACTTTCACAAACATTTTCACATGTAAACCTCACAGTAATTTGGTGGGGCATATATTCTTAGGGATAATTGTGAATTGATTTGTCCATGTGTTCCAAGCTCTTAGGGGGTAGAGCTAGGATACAAACTGGGTTTAATAATTTTACATTTTGTTATTCTCCTCTGTTTCAAGGCTGAAAGTTGGATAAATGATATGAGATAGGTAAGAGCTATTCCTTGGGTTTTAAGGGAGAGTTCATTTGTCTGGATTAAAAAGTCAGGCTTTTGCATCTGCTCGGGGTTGTACATACGGAGAAGCTATCTTGTTCTTTGGGCTTTTTACATGATCCAATAAAGCATCCGACACTGCCTGTTAATAAACCAGCATAAAATTCTTAACCCATATTCAAGTTGATTGATGATTATATGATATTATTATGAAAATAATAAGTTAATTTCATTAATTAGTGGATAATACTTCAACTTAGTCCTACTAATTGGAAAATTAGCTTGCAAATGTTGGTGAAAAATTACACCAATATAGTCATATTGTTTTGGACCTAGTTAAAGGAATTAAACATTTAAATCACTATATTTTCTAATTAGGCATCATCCTAGAATACCCTTAGAGAAAACACTGAGAGGAGGAAAATGCTCCCTGGTTTCCAAGTCAATAGTATTTAAATTGTGCTGTCTTTGAGGAAGGGAGGGGTAGAGAGAGTGCATGAGGAAGACAAGGGAGGGAGGAGGAGACAGCATTTTTAGTTTTAAAATTTGTAATCCATGATGCCTGCATGATATACATGCTCAAGGCTGAGTTTTTGCAGAGAAATATAAAACTAAATAATGGTGCCATTAGTTTTACTTTAAACAAGAAAGAACTTATGTGCAAATATTGTTAAGAACGGTTGGCATTTTTTTCTTCTTTGCTATCTTCAGCCTGAAACAGTAAAAGAATACAACAGTGATCTCTTATCATAATCAAATTAAGAAATAACTACAAATTCACCAACTAGGAGGGGCATTTGCCAGTAATGGACATAACAGCTAAAAACTGATATTGTAATTCAAATGTAAACTCAAAGCAATGTGGGTCCAGCCTTGGTGTAGTAGCTCAATCTAGCAGCCAGAAACAATTAAAAATTCAGTATTACAATTTCTGTGGAAAGTTAGCTTCTCCATTTGTCATCTGAATTTATTAAATCTCCTGTATCCCTAATCTTAAAGGAATTCAGTCCTCCACTTAACTCCTCTTTCTTGGTTCATGTATCCCCCTCTCTAATGGGATCAGTTCAGTGAGCATATGAACAAGTTCGTGCCAGTATCATAACATGCCCTAATCCCACAGCCCTCTCCACCTGCGCTTCATTTCCTGACTTTCTCGAAAAACGTTTTTTTTTTTTTTTTTTTAGTTCTTCCATCCCACCGCCCCTGCTTTACTGAGATAAAATCGACATGTAACACCATGTAAGTTTAAGGTGTAGGTGATGCTTTGACATATGTATATATCGTGAAACATTTACCACAATAATGTTCGCTTATCCCTCACCACACGTAATTAATATTTTGTTACAGTGGCAACACTAAAGCTCTGCTCTAATGAGCAACTTACAAGTATATACTATTGTTAATTATAGTAATCATGCTGCACCTGGAAGTTACTTATCTTCTAACTAAACACATGTACCATTTGACCAACATTGCCCCATTTTCCCCATCCTTCGTCCCCTAGCAACCACCATTCTGCTGTCTGCTGCTGTGAGTTCAGGTTTTCTAGATTTCACTTATAAATGAGATCATACAGGATTTGTCTTTTTCTGTCTAACTTATTTCCACTTGGCATTATGCCCTTAGTCTATCTGTGTGGTTGCTAGCGGCAGGACTTTTTTTTTTAATGGCTGAATACTATTCCATGGTGTCTCTGTATCTGTATCTCACATCTTTTCCCATTCATTCATCAACAGGTACTTAGTTGGTTTCCGTGTTTTGGCTAATGTGAACAATGCTGCGGTGAACCTGGGGTACAGATTGCTCTTTAAGATAGTGATTTCATTTCCTTTGGATACGTACCCAGAAGTGGAATTGCTGGATGACATGGTAGTTCTATTTTTCATTTTTAAAAGAACCTCTCTCCTGTTTCTTATGTGGCTGTACCAATTTACATTCCTCCCCGCAACAGTTTACCAGGGTTTCCTTTTCCCCCACAACCTTGCCAGCATTTGTTATCTTTTTGATTACAGATATTGTGACAATTGTGATGATACTTCATTGTGGTTTTGATTTGCATTTCCCTGATACTTACTGATGTTGAGCGCCTTTTCATGTACCTGTTGGCCATTTGTCTGTCTGCTTTGGAAAAATGTCATTCAAGCCTGCCCATTCTTTAATTGGATTTTTTGTTTTGTTGTTTTGTTTTGCTATTGAGTTACGTGAATTTCTTAAGTATTTTGGGTGTTAATTCCTCATGAGGTGGACAGTTTGCAAATATCTTTTCTCATTTCACAAGTTGCCTTTTCATTCTGTTGATTATTTCTTTTGCTGTGCAGAAGCATTTAATTTGATGTAATTCCACTTGTTGATTTTTGCTTTTGCTGCTTTTGTTTTTGGTATCTTATCTCAAAATCATTACCAAGACCAATGTCTTTTTTTCCCTCTTAAGAATAATGTTTTAGGTTTGTTTTTTTTTTCCCCCCAAATACTTTTATTTTTTCAGTGTTACAAGATTGATTGTTCATGCACCACACCCAGTACTCCCTGCAATACGTGCCCTTCTCAATACCCACCACCAGGCTCCGCCAACCCTTTACTCCCTCCCCTCCAAAACCCTCAGTTTATTGCTCAGAGTCCACAGTCTGTCATGGTACATTTCCCCCTCCGATTTCCCCCCATTCACCCTTCTTTTCCTTCTCACGGTGTTTTAGGTCTTATATTTAAGTCCTTAATCCATTTTCAGTTAATTTTTATGAGTGGTATAAGATAAGGCTCTAATTTCCTTCTTTTGCATGTGAATATCCAGTTTTTCATCACCATTTATTGAAGATTATCCTTTCCCCACTGAATATTTCTGATTTTCTTGTTAAATGTTAGTTGACTGTGTGTGTGTGCGTATTTATTTGTTTCTGGTCTTTTCATGCTGTTGGTCTATGTGTCTCTTTTTATGCCAGTACCATCCTGCTTGGATTATTACAGTTTTGTAATATAGTTTGAATCAGGAGTGTGGTGCCTCCAGCTTTGTCCTTTCTTTAAGGTATTTGATAGAATTCACCTGAAAAACCATTTGGTCCTTGGCTTCTCTTTGTTTACATGTTCACTGGATTGATCCCATCAGAGAGCAGGAAACATGATGCAGGAAAGAGAAGGTTTAACAATAGGACTGAAGTCTTCTGAGAAGATAGAGATTAGAAAAATTCAGATTACAAATGGAGGAGCTAGAGTTTTCTCAAGAAAAAAAAGTTTGGTACTGAATTTTTAATTGTTTCTGGCAACTAGACGGAGATTCTACTCTAAGAATCGACCGCAGAGGTTTGAATTTCTATACCATGTGGCTCTTGCCTTTGTCTCTCACCTCACCTTGTGTTCTCAGACACTGTTTCCCCAGCCTGCTGGGCCGAAGCATTCCTTATACTGATCTGTTCAGGTGACATGAGCTATATCCTGTCTTAGGGTTCATGTGCCCTGCCTGGAATATCCCTTCCCTAGCTCTTCAAAGGAATGCTCCAGTTAATCCTTCAAGCTACAGTTGAAATGCTACTTTTCCCAATATATCTCTTTGACCACCTCACCTGCCCCTGTCTCATTATTTCTATCTTAGCATCTTGTTTATTTCCTTTCTAGAAGTTACCACAAACTGTTTGTGTGTTTGCTTATTTATTGACTATCTCCACTAACTAGGATGTGAGCCTGAAAAAGGAAGCCTGGTGGATTTGTTTACTCCTCTGTCCTCTTGACCTGGAGGAGTGTCTGACATAGTGAAGATGCTCAGTAGGTTATTTGACAAGCAAACAAATGGATGAACAACACATATTTTGTGGCATTTTGTAAAATCACCTCTGCTGGTTTTTCTCCTTCTCCCATTTACTACCACTTTTTCAGTCTGGCTGGTCTGTTTTCTCAGTGCTCATCACACAAGTCTAGAAGTTGGTCTAGCAAAACCCAGACTCCACTCAGAGTGCAGGAAGTGAGGATTTGTTCTTGAGAAGGAGTATGAATACCTTGATGTTAACCACTTGTCCCCTTCATAGACTCCTATTTTTAAAAATCTACGCAAGGTTAAACAATTTCTAAACATCAGTGAACTTGTCCTGAAAGTCCTAAACAAAGAGTTCCTTACTAGAAATGAGGATGATCAGGTGGTGAACCTGCATAGGGAGAACACATTCTTAGGAGCCCAGTTTTGTGCTATTAGAAATGCGTGCCAACTTCCCTTTTCCCCAGATAGCCTCTGATCCGAGCCACATGACTGGAGTGAAGCAACAATCAGCTTTTCATTATAATTATAATTATTATTTTATTTAAATTTAGAGAGAGAGTGGTGGGGAGGGGCAGAAGGAGAGGGAGAGAGAGAGAATCTTAAGGAGGCTCCACCCCAGTGTGGAACCCAGTGCAGGGCTCAGTCTCAGGACCCTGACATCATAACTTGAGCCAAAATTCAGAGGCAGATGGTTAGCCAACTGAGCCACCCAGGTTCCCCAGCCGTCAGCTTTTTAAGTCCTCTTCTGATTCAGCTGGGTAGAGATCAATAATACTAACCTACACAGAAGGCCTGGGAACTTTGAATAGTCTTAACTCGAGAAGTGGCAATTCTGAAAACTGATGAAGGTATTCCCCCAAGAGAAAGGACACTATTCTAAGCCAACCCCAAGCCTAACAATATGTTTAGCAGATAGTAGGACTACATAAAAATGCCTACATTCAGGGATAAACAATAACCTGTAAATAACATGGGACTATATATCATTACTATAAACTGTAAAAAGGGGACTTGAAGTGCTGATAATATACCTATACATCTATCTTTCTATTTATTCTGTTATTACTATAAACGGTACGAAGGGGAAGGACTGACAAAACCAAGAAAAAAAGAGGATATAAAATTTAATAGGCAATTTGTCATTAGATGATATTATAGGATAAATAATGACACCCTTCTCCCCAAGAAATCCAGGTCCTATCCCTGGAAACTGTGAATATGTTACTTTATATGGCAAAAGGGACTTTGCAGGTATGATTAAGGTAAGGATCACAAGATACAGAGATTATCCTGGATTATCCAGGTAGGCTGAAGTAATCACAAGTCTCCTTATAAGAAGGTGACAGTATAATTATAGAAAAGACGTAAGGATAGAAGCAAAGGTCAGAGAAGAAGGAAGATGCTAAGCTATTGGCTTTGAAGATGGAGGAAGGGCCATAAACAAAGTAATATAGGTGACCTCTAGAAGCAGGAAAAGACAAGTTCTTCTCTTGAATCCTCAGAAGGAATCACTGGTAAAGTCTTTGAGTTGGGCCTAGGGGATGCATGGAGTTATAGTCACTTATTTGAGATTATCAAGCCCACACTTGAGGATTGAACATCTGTAGATGCTGATCACACCAATAAAAGGAAAAGAATTCAATAGGCACTTTGCAGGGAACACTGAAAAGACTTGGCAACAAATTGAATGTGGAAAACGAAGGCTAATTCAGTGATTATCCAAAGGCTTCAAAACTGGCAGAATTTGACTTCACTGACTAATATAAACAACTACAGAAGGTAATAGATATCCAGATTGAGGAAGAAAAGATGTTGGCAAGTAGAAATCGAAGAGATGGTGAAGAAAACACGTGCATTCCTTAAGCAACCCACAATAGGCATTTGAGATCTCAGGAAAGTTGGCATAACTAGAGACAAAAATTTGGGCATCAAGAGCCCAGAGATAAAAGAGTAGGAGAGAGAAAAACAGCTTCAGAGAAAAGCCTGTAAGAAAAGAAAGAGGGAAGAGTGACTAAATGAAAAAAAATGAAAAAAAGAAGATAGAGTAGGATATGGTCTATGACATAGGATTGCTGCAACCAAGAGGAAATGTGATTTTGGAAAGAGGTGTTCTGGAGGTTGAAAACAAAATTAAAGAAATGAGGTTAGAAAACAGCCATCAGATTCATCACTAACAAGGCAATCATCTATAAAACCAAGTTAAGTGACATTAAGTATGGAAAAGAATGTGAAATCCGTTACTGAAAGTACAAAGCATGTTTTAAAATACTGATGATGTTAGTTGAATCTAAGTTAGGAGAAATGGACACTTTTTTCTCTTCGCCAATTAAATTCAATAAATATGTATTAAGCATGAAACAACAGTATGGAAAATGCTGAATTTTGAAAGCATTGTTCACATTGCCATAAAATGTTTGTGATTTGAAACATGTTTCCGTTGCTTTGATGGATATTTTGGTGGCTTTGTAGGTCACTAACCACTTTGAATAAATGTCAGTGGGGGGGCTGGCATGCGCCAAAAGAACAAATGTAATCAAAATTCTGTGTCATCTGTTGGCATCCCAAAACTGCCTCAAAACATGCAGTATTGATTGATAGAACAACTTTTTGGCCATACTTTAAAAAAATGCACTTTAAATGTTTTTGAAGATGTTTTCTCTGGGCATGACTGATAAATTTACACTCTTGGCAAATAAAATTAGGGCTAGAAAGGATGGATGACTAGGATAAAATAGTATTTGAGAAGGGTAAGATCAGATTCCCAGACCTTTTAAATAACCTAAAAATAATTCTTTTATTTTGATAGTATATGAAGAAATACATAGTACTCAGAGACTTCAAAATCCATAATGACTCAAACCCAATAAAAGTTTGTCTGAATCCTGAGGAAAATATGAAGGTAGGTTTGATCAGTGGGGGTCTGAATTTCTTGTGACTTAGGGACTCGGGCTCCTTCTAATAGTGACTCCTTGGATCTGCAGGTCCTGTGGCCATGCTCTCAGCTGATGGGAGGGGAAATAGGGTGGTAAGGAGCCACATCCATTCCCAAAAAGCTTTGTCTGGAAGGTGATCTAAATCACGTTTTTTTTTTTTTTTTAAACCACGTTCCTTTGGTGAGAATTACTAAATGGCCACCCTTTGATGCAAGGTAGACTGTGTGAGAGACTGGATTTTATGAACACAGGGCATATAATATTTTACATATACATATAAGATTTTAAAAATCAATAATTCAACATTTTAATAGTAATTCTGAATTGACATAGCTAGAAAATAGTTGCTAAGGGAGATCACTGCATGATCATTAGCCCATTTGATTGTTTGGTTTCATTTTGCAAATATACTGCAACCTGATGTTTTTTTAGTGGTACTTTTAACCTCGTACCTATTTATGCATGCTTTCTCGCTATCTGTGGAATACACTATACAGACCTAGTAACATAAATTCTGCAAGTGTCATAGCACTGCTGCAATTATTTGTAATGTTCTCACCTTTTCCCTGGCCTGTCAGTGCTTTAACATTCACGAGAGATATTTTTGTTGAAAAACTTTTATTTAAGCAGTTTTTTTTTTAAAGATTTTATTTATTTATTTGAGAGACAGAGAACGTGAGAGAGAGCATCAGAGGAGAGAAGCTTAGAGGAAGAAGCAGACTTCCCGTGGAGCCGGGAGCCCGATGTGGGACTCGATCCTGGAAGTCAAGGATCATGACCTGAGCCGAAGGCAGTTGCTCAACCAACTGAGCCACCCAGGCGCCCCTAAGCAGTTTTATTAACAATAATAAAGTGCATCTCCAGATTTGTTTTGGATAGGGGAAAAGCAGCATGGATTTTCTATAGCTGGAAAAATGCAGGTCTCAAGGACAAGGGACAGAGACCAAAGCTTAGGCTATAGAGCAAGCGGCTGTGTTTGTGCTGTCATTGGCCCAGGGGGCTTGGCCCTGCAGTCCTGTGTTGGAACATGGTAGATGCCAATTTTAATAAGGAAAAAGGAAGACAAGTAGTGCTAAAATGCAAATATCTGAAGCATTCTCATGAAGCTGAGCTGATTAAATTGCTTATTATGCTGAAGACTGCAACTGAAGTAAGAAAGAAGCAAGAATTTGTTGCCCAAAGCAGGTCTGATCATAGACTTATACCCTCCAGGTAGAATATATATCTTGCGTGCTTTTTCCAAGCAAGCGTAGAGATTGCTGTTTTTTTTTTTTTCCTGCATGACAATAACTGCAGAATGAGGGTGATGGGCTCATGGTTGTTCCCCATGGGTCAAAAATTCATTATTATTTCTCTTTTTATTGCATCCATGCTGATGTATTTAATTTAGCATAATGAAATGAGATGAAAGGAAAATAGAAATTGTGATAAAAAATAATTTGGTATTTCATGAGAGTCTTTATTTTCAGAGAATTGTGTCTCACAGGAACCCTGAACTGCATTGCTTTTTTCTGTTAGAGTATGTGACTTGTAGAAGGCTGGAAAAGGAAATGGACTGTGAACATTCTTTGACCTACTGGATTCCTTGTTCATAAAGTGAAAATACTAGTATGGAGAAGGCTCCTGGGGGAGGTTTATAATAGAGAATTAGGGTGAACTATATTGAATTCTCAGTTTTAAGGTAGAATCTGAGGTCAGCTATACTATTTCTTTTTTTCTAAATTTTTTTTTTTAGTGTTCTTTAACATTCTGCAATTCATTGCGCTTGAGAGTGTAACCCAGTCATCAGCATTTTGCCTTGAAGTTCCAAATCCGCTTTTTAAAAAGTTTTTTATTTAAATTCCAGTTACTTGAACATACTGGATTATATTAGTTTCATGTGTACAATATAGTGATTGATCACTTCCCATACATCACCCAGTGCTAATCACAAGGGTGCTCCTTAATCCCCATTAGCTGTTCCCCCCCATCACCCTCTCCCACAACCCCGGGTAACCATCAGTTTATCCTGTATAGCTAAGAGTCTGTTTCTTGGTTTGCTTCCCTCTCTTTCTTTCTTTTTTTTTTTTTCCTCTTTGCTCAAATGAGGCTCTTAAATTTCACACGAGTGAAATCCTATGTTATTTGTCTTTCTCTGATTGACTTATTTCACTTCGTATTATACTCTCTAGCTCCATCTACTTTGTAGCAAATGGCAAGATTTCATTTCCTTTTTGGCTGAATAATATTTCAATGTATGTATGTACACATCCACTTTGTCCTTCAGATTTCTGGAATTGAGTAGAAACAGTTCTCTGTTGTCAGCAAGAATAATGCTAGCTAGCCCTTACCAGTAGAGGGCACTGGAGGACCACTACAAGAGGATGGGGCTTTTCCTGATTCTGGTGTTTTTCTTCTTACTCCTAAGGCAGGGCATTACTCCCAAAGTGGTGGGCAGCTTCCCAGTGACTCTTACCACCTCACTGCAGGGTGCAGCTTCCCAGTGAGTCTTTCTGGCACCATAGCATTCCTTCCTTGCTAACCTCTGCCATTGACACCACAGTCTTCGTTGTAGTCCAATAGGCCACAGCCTTACCCTCTCCAGTGAGATCTACCTCTCAGCCTTGGGAAGGGAGGATCTTTCCCAGTTTCTTACTTCCTCTCAGCCCTAGAGGTAGTAGCTGTTTCCCATATTTGCTATTCATTGTTTAATGTTCTCTTTACCCCTCTTACTAGTTAATCCCTTTTCACTAGTCAATAGTTCTTTATATTAATTTTTTTCTCTGTAAATTACTCATGCAGTTTCTGACTCTTAACTGGATCCTGACAGTTACAGAGTGCTTCTAGAATTTTCTTTTGTGACAGGGTTGTCTGAGTAGGGATTTTAGGATTACTTAGGATACTGGGAAAAGTCCATATAGTCATTTCTTTTCTTTTTTTTTTTAAGATTTATTTATTTATTTGATATATAGGGAGAGATCACAAGTAGGCAGAGAGGCAGGCAGAGACAGAGGAGGAAGCAGGCTCCCTGCTGAGCGGAGATCCCGACACGGGGCTCGATCCCAGGACCCTGAGATCATGACCCGAGCCAAAGGCAGAGGCTTTAACCCACTGAGCCACCCAGGTGCCCCCCCCCTTTTTTTTTAATATAGTCATTTCTATGTTCTTTCTTCATCACCAAGATGCCGAGAGTACCTGGGTCTAGTGGAAGGACCTTTCGATACTAATGCATGAGTATTATGCATTTTTAGACATTAAGAGCCTAGTGTGAGGAAGTTAAACAAAACATTGGATAGTTCTCCAGGGGAAACCTTTTTTCCCAGGTTTGAGTTTCTCAACTCTTTTGGCAAATGTCCTACCTGCTTTACATGGAATGTGACATAGTGGCAGGAAAAGAGTGAACTGGGACTGAAAAAGATGTTGCAGTGGATATACTTTGTTCATTCCTTTTGAATTGAGCTTTTTCATCCTATTGTCTACCTTTACCAAACTGGTGGACACCACTAAGAATCTGAAATATGTCTTCACTATTGATCCTCATGACAGCTAGGTGACCCAAGTCATGTAATCTGTCCTCAAGACTGAGCATTACAACAAATATATTATCTGAAATGTATGTTGGAGTGATTTTTATAAATGACGTGTCATAGATACAGTCCATCTCTTCAGGATGTTAGAGACAAAAGCAGTCAAATACCAAAGAATGAATTTACTAAGATATGCAGGTGACCTTATAAAGGAAATCTAAAACTAAAGTACCATTTTAGTTATTTATCTCTGTTATAAAAAAAAAAATTACCCCAAATCTTAGCAGCTAACTGTGTAATAATCATTATTTAACAGTTTCTGAGGGCCAGGGTTTGGGAGAAGTTCAGTTGAATGTCTTTGGAGGGGGTTTCTTACAAGGTTGCGTTTAGTATGTTGGCTAGGGTCATAGTTATCTAAAGGTTTGACTGGGGCTAAAGGATCTGATTCCAAGATGACTCATTTATATGACTGGCAAGTTGGTGTTGGCTATTGATAGGAGGCCACAGTTCCTCATTAACTGGCCCTCTCCAAAGAGCTACCTGAGTGTTCTTAGAACATGGTGACTGGCTCCCTCCAGAACGAGTAATCCAAGAGACAGTAGGGACAAAGTCTTTAAAATCATATACTTGTGAATTCTGCTAGAACCTGAAATTCTGGAATCACTCAGAACAAACCTGATAAAATGTAGGATCTAGGAGAAGACTCTACTAGAGCATTAACAACGGTAGGTACAAGTCACCAGAGGCCATCTTGGAGGCTAGGTACCGCTAGTGCTTAAAGAAGAGATGAACATTGGGGCACCCGGGTGGCTCAGTGGGTTAAAGCCTCTGCCTTCGGCTCAGGTCATGATCTCGGTCCTGGGATGGAGCCCTGCATCAGGCTCTCTGCTCAGCAGGGAGCCTGCTTCCCCCCCGCCCCCCCACTCTCTGCCTGCCTCTCTGCCTACTTGTGATCTCTCTCTCTCTCTGTCAAATAAATAAATAAAATCTTTAAAAAAGAGATGAACAAATTAAGAAGAGTACCATATGTCTAGATGAAAAGGCCAACACTCTTAAAAATATTGATTCTATCTATATTAATATAAATCTAATGCTATTCCAATCAAATTAATACATTATTTTTTGGTCAAGGATTTTGACAAATTGCCTATATTAGTTAATTTGGAAAAATAAATGTCCTAAACATTGAATGTCTGAATGTTGGTGTTTATCATTGGCAAGGCAGTTCAAGGAGAAAATTGTAATGTAGAAAACCCCAACATGTGTTAAAATTAAGCATATGAAAGTCAAGGGTTAGCTATAATTTTAGTTGGGGAAGCCAAAAATCAGAAACCATCACAGAATAGTTTGCAAGATCTTACTGTATATTTTTTTTATTTTTATTTTTTAATATTTTATTTATTTGACAGAGAGAAAGAGATCACAAGTAGGCAGAGAGGCAGGCAGAGAGAGAGGGGGGGAAGCAGACTCCCTGCTGAGCAGAGAGCCCGATGTGGGGCTCGATCCCGGGACCCTGAGATCATGACCTGAGCCGAAGGCAGAGGCTTTAACACACTGAGCCACCCAGGTGCCCCTGTATAATTTTTTTTTAAAGCCTGTATGGCAAAATCATCATAGTAAGGTTAAAAAGATAATTGACAAACTGGAGAAAATAATTGTATAGTGTTATATAAAGTATAACTAAGTTTAAAAAGATAATTGACAAACTGGAGAAAATAATTGTATAATGTTATATAAAGTATAACTAAGGTAACTAAGTAAGTAAACGTTAGTAGAAAGTGACTCTAGGAAGAAAGGGAGGCAGAGACAGACTTGGAATATATCTTTTTTTTTTTCTTCTCTAAAGTGTTTTATAGCTGACCTGTGTCCCTCCCCAGTCTATAAACAGTATATTATGACAACACTTCACATCAGTTTACAGATGTCTACATTGTCTTGTTTGACATTTGAATAATGGTCAATAGTAAGACCCCTGCCCCAACTTATTTAATCACCTATTCTGGGGCATTTAGGCTATTTCCAGTCTTCACTATTATAAACAATCCTACACAAAATTACTTAGTTTCCTTTTTTTTTTTTTTTTTTAAGAGAAAAAGGAGGGCAGTGGGAGAAGGAGTGAGAGAGAGAATCTTAAGCAGGCTTCATGCTGAGTCACTTTGTACTAATGTTTTAGGAAGGAAAGTTTTATCTTCCATTTACTCCTGAAGTATCCATCCTGTTTCTCCACTGTTACCTGCTTCTTGCCTTCTTCTCAATCTGTTCTGAAGTTTTGTTTTCATTTGGGGATCATAATATTTCTCCAGTGTGATACTGTTGGCATCACAGGCTGGCCTCAACAGAGGGGTAATATAGGAACTGAGAAATTCAAAAGAAGGAAATGATGACTGGGAAGTCAAAGTCAACGAGGGGACGAGTACATACTCATCATTTTGTGTGTTGAACACAACAAGAAAAGAGATATTTGCTTGCTGACCAACTGGTCTGAAATGTCTTTCCTATGGAAGAGCAGAGAGAGATGAGGAACACTGTCCATCTTTTACATAAGGTCCCTCCAGCTTACCTAGCTGGTTTGGTTCCAGTGTCTCCTCCTCTCTTGCTAAAACCTACTTTGACTCTTGGCAAGAATGTCATTAGTAGAGGGGAGACAAGCTTGGTATGATAGATTTTTGAGTTAATGTGCAGTTAAAATAGCTGTCAAAATAAACCCTGCCAGAATTCATGGCACTCATGAAATAAAGAGAGTAATTTGTTCAAAATCTTATTATACCAGGAGCATGTATATGAGGAAAAGGAAAATGAGGTGCTGCTTAATGTTCCTTGTAACTAAGTATATCTGTTCCCCTAATACTAACTCATGGCCATAAGAAAGGATATGACTTTCAGTTGAAATGGGCATCAGGGTATTCTTTGATGGGGGATATATATATATATTCCATATCCTCAGTTTTTCTTAGCACATACTGTACAAATATGTTCAGACAATACCATGATGCACTTGTGAAATTGAGCCAATTCCCCATCTTGGCTTTTAGATATTACTCAGTGGTTAGGGATGTACTGCCTACTTAGGGTACATTGATGGAAAGGCCAATCACACAATAGAGGATGCTGTTGGGTAATGCTTTTCAGTCACTGGAGCTGTTTTATGATAAATATTGTATTCAGCAGTATGTATTATGCATGCATTTTGCAAAGTGTCTGCAAACTAATCTCTGACAAGCACAGATGACAGGAAATACTTAATGCAGGGCATTGGCAGCTTGTAGACATGCTGAAATCCAGTGCAGGCAAAATCTCTCTTACAGAGAGATGAAGGGCTTCACAAATGGGATGATAATAGTCTTCAGTGCCAAGTGCAATTTCATTTATCCAAGGACCTAAAATCCTTCCCCAAAGTTGTCTGTTCTTTAGTGTTCAAATGGAGCTGGAGAGGTTAAGTGATTTTCTATAGTCTTCCAGCAAATCTAACGTAAGCGAGTTCTGACATTATATGTGCAGAACTCCCCACTAGGCATCTGGAAAACTTTGTGCCTCCCTACCCCACATCTAGGAAGTTATGGGGGTGCTTAACTGCTGATTACAAATGTCAAGATGTTTGTAGGTGTGAATTTGAAATGGTCTAGATCTAACCCCAAATTAACCCACATCTTAGAGACTTAGCATTTTATGAGCTCTGAGTCTATAGACATATGGAAGGCAAGAACTGAACAGGAAGGATTCAGGGACATATACCTTCAAGAGCTCTGAAAACCATTGAAAAAATGAAAAAAATATCTTTGATTCAGAGATAGAGAAGGAACCCTAGGGATTGTCTTCCTTTAACACCTGCCCATCTCATTTTAAAGATGAAGAAGTGGAAATCTCATAAACCATCGTGATCAAGTGACTTACCTAATATTATGCCACGGGCTAGTGCAGAACCAAGAAAAGAAATCAGCCCAGTCCTTTCTGTTTCTTGGATGTTTATAGAAGTTAAGGAAACTAGATTGCTTTTAAATCAGTTCTTTCCTGGAAATAGAGGGATGAGATATCAAAACTTATTTCTTCAAATATTTTTTCAGCCTTACCTTCTATCTCTTCACCTTCTGGGATTCCAATGACACAAATATTGGATATTTCCTAATGTTACTATCCTGCAGGTTTCTATGGTTCTACTCATTTGTTTTCTCTATTGTTCTATTTTTTGATGTATCCTTAGTTCATAAATTCTACTTACTGTTGCCTCTACTATGTAGCCCATTCCCTGTGTTAAAAAATGTATTTTTTAGTGGTATCATTTCCATTTGATCTTTATAACTCCTATATTTTTAAACTGATATTTGCTGTTTTTTAATTCACTTCAGGAGAATTTGTAATTGATTGTTGAAGCATTGTTATGATGGCTGCTTTATAATTCTGGGCACATAATTCTGACATCTGATTTATCTCAGCCTTGGCATCAGTTGATTGTCTTTTCTGAGCCAAGTTGCGATTTTCGTGATTCATGATATGATGAGTTTTTAAATCTACTATATTCTGGACACTTTGCCTATTATGTTAGGACACTCAGGATTCTGTTTAAATCTTCTAGCAGGTAGTCACCCTGTTTAAGGTTTAGCTTGTATGTCCTGGCTTACTGTTTAAGCCAGGCTCCAGTGGCTCCAGTAAAAGTTTAATATTCAGAGTCTATGCTCTGTCTCTTGGCCGCCTGTTGTTCCCTGCTGGTGCTGCCTGAGGGAGGGCAGAAGGAACTTCTCAGGCTGTGCCACTTCAGTATTTCTCAGTTGGAAAGGGGAGTCCCAGGCCTATGAATAAGAGGAAGCTCATCACCAGTGATGCAGGCTCTCCTGGTGTTATTCAGAGACTCCCATTTGATCCCAGAAGAGGAACAAGCCTACCTGGGCTGTCTTCTGTTGCTAGGTCAGTGGTTGAGAAGTAGCAAGTCTGGTTGATTTTCCCTGCTGAGTTGTAGTAGAGTCTCTTAAGACGACCTGTCGTTGTGTTTTTCCATCAGTTCTGGGACTCCAAATAAGTTTGTCTTCTCTGGCCACCTTTAGTCTCCTTTGGCTTTATTTCCAGGGATTATAGTGGTATCTAGTGGGGAAGAATAAGGAAAAAGAAGGCTGTGCCATCATGTCTGGATCAGATGCCCTCTGATTTCATTTTTATTGTCATTTTGTTCTCACCTGTGTGTGTGAGAGAGAGAGAGACAGACAGAGAAAACTACCAATCAAAAGAAGACAGAAGACTGGCAGAATGGGTGTCTCAAAGAAGGGTATTGTCTTATTGGCCTTGACTCTATCAGATCGTCAGTAAACCCCATAACATTTGCTGCAGGGACTGTTCTTGGGGTTTGGGTTGTAGAGGAAGTGATGATAGCCCCTTAATGAAATATTCACTATGTAAGAACGTGGTAAGATTTCAGAGACTTTCGAACCTTGACATCAATGCAACTTGGAAATGAGACCATAGTGTTTCTTTATAACCAGAACTCTGCCTTTCTTACATGAAGACTTTGGTGATTTTACAAAAGGGCTTGCAGTAACTTCATGATGATGTATCATCCAAACTTACAAAATAAATGTGTCTGGTGGGAAGTCAGACCAAGGGATGGGTCTACAGAGCACTTCACCCAAAAAATCTAATTAGTTTTCAGAATAATCTCAAATTTACAGAAGAGTTAGAAGTAGAGTATAAAGAGCTTCCTTTTTCTCCAAACCATTTGAAAGTAAATTGTCATAACCTCTAAATAGTTTAGCATGTGTTTCCTACAAATAAGGACGTTTTTCTGTAGAACTAAAATATAAAAATGAGGAATTCGGTATTGATACATGGCTACCATCACATCTCAGACATTTTTTCAAGTTTTGCTATTGGTTCCAATAATGTCTTCTCTGGAAAGAGGATTTGGTGCAGAATAATGCATTGCAATTAGATGTTATGTCTCAATTTGGAGCAGTTCCTCAGTCTTCTCTTGATTTTTCAGACCTTGACTTTTTTTTTTCTTAAGATTTTACTTATTTATTTATTCAAGAGAGAGAGAGCCCACGTGTGTACAGAGGGAGGGGCAGAGGGAGAGGAATAAGCAGACTCTGTGCTTAGGGTGGAGCCTGACACAGGGCTCGATGCCACAACCCTGAGATCATGATCTGAGCTGAAATCAAGAGTTAGAGGCTTAACTTACTGAACCACCCAAGTCTCCTGACCAGACATTGACTCTTCTAAGAAGCCCAGGCAAGGCCAGCTTTATGGCTGTGTGACCTGTCTAGTCACATGAGGATCCACACTTAGAAAGGTGCCATACTTGGCTTTGTGCTGTGATGTTACTTCTTGAAATTTTTAGTAAGTTTTAAACAAAGGTCTATTTATTTTCATTGTGTTCTGGGTTCCACAAATCATGTAGCTAGGCCTGAGACCAGTCCAGTTATGTTATAGAATGTCCTTCAACTTGTCTGATATTTTCTATGGTTAGATTGGGGTTATATACCTTTGGTAGAATATCACAGACACAATTACAGCATTCTTACTGCTTTGTATCCATTGGCACATCATTTTAATGTCACATTAATGATGATATGAAGTTTGATTACTTGGATAAGATGGCATCTGCCAGGATTCTCCACTTTGTAATTAATATGTATTTCATGGAAGGTAATTTGAGATGTAACTATCCCATTCTTCATGAAACTCTCAATTCATGGTATTTTTTAATATCTGTATACTTATAGATTATAATTTTATTCCATGGTTATAATCAGTTACTGTCTTTATTTATTTTAATATTAAAATTGTCTCATATTTGATTAATGGTACCCCTACAATTGGCTTCTTTGTCCTTTTAAAAATTTTACATAATTTTTGATGCATTGCTTTATTTTCTAGTATCATAAAATATTCCATCTCATCCTGTATCTTCCCTGAAATCAACTATCCTTTTAAGGAGTCCTGATTCCTTTATGTGGAGAATGGTATTTTATTTTATTTTATTTTATTTATTTTATTCTATTATTTTATTTTTTTGAGAATGGTATTTTAGAAGTCATGATCTGGATGCTAAGATAGTTAAATAATATTGGGTGTCACCGCTCCCACATTTCTCAGTAGCCAGTTAGGTACGTATACATATGTGTGCGCACACACACACACACACACACACACACGTCTATGTATACACATATCTACACATTTACATATTTGTCCATCCATCCATTTTGAAAACCATGAATTCACACTGATTATCTGCAATTCAAATCTAATACCACAAAATGCATTCCAGTTTTCTTCCTTTCCATACTTGTAACTCTCTTTTCTGACAGTGAGAAACTTTGCTCCCATTATATTTAAAAGATTTACTTGTTTGATCAATTTCTTAATCTCTTGGTGCTGCTGCCTGCTACCTTCCCTTCCCCCATTTTCATTGGGTTGACCCCAGTGTACATGCTTCTTCTCCTTACTGGGGCCACTGAGCCCCTGGGTCACTGTTGCTGTGTGTTCATGTGGATCTCCTTCATACCTCACTTTGGTTTTGACACCCACATCAGGGTGCACCCCATACCCCCTCCAAAAGGATGCCTACCTGTTGAACTTCACCTAATGGCATTTGGACTGAAATGTTCTGGAAGGAAAAGGAAGGGGAGAAAAGAGAAAAAGAGGAAGAGCCTTAATTAAAATCCCAATTTTCAAGTTTTGATTTCACTTCAAAATGTTACTAAGAGAAATACACAAGAAATTTATTACTTAAGTTTTGACAATTCCATTTTAATGCTTGGAAAGTTAATCCCATTTCCACCCTCTTAGATCTTTAAGAGAATCTTAAACCTTTATCTTAGATCTTTGAATATCCTCATCTTCTATTTATTAGAGGAAATCTGGCCAAAGACATTTTGGGTTTGTTTCTACCAAGTTCTGCTACTTCACAAATTATGAAGTAGGGAAGTTCCATCATTAAGTCAAGGTCCAGTGATATCAAGAAAGTTTCAATGAATAAAAAACATATGTAGGTTCATATTTAGTCTGTATCTGAGACCAAATGGCTATCTATGTCTCTCATATCCAATCAGAATTATTGAGCTCATTGATTATACTTTACCAGGCTCAATACTACTCTTAGGAGGATGTAAGAATGCCACATTACTTTCCTCTCCACTGGGAAATACTGTATGCCTTCTCTGCCTCATTTCTATAAAGTGCCTAATTTCAAGAAGGATGTTCTAATTTGGCTAACTTCCTTAAGGGGTCATCAGGCTTGATCTCATCATTGTAGTTTCCATCACCTTAATAGTCTAAGATTCCCATCTGAACTATTACTCCGTTCATCTCCAGTCAGACCTAATTTTCCACCTTCTTTTAGTCCACACGGAGTCATCTGGAACCCATCAGTAAAATTATGTAAATCCTTCAGAACCTCAATCTCTGGTATGAATTCTTTCTGGGTTTTCTTGCTCTAATTGAAACTTTGTTATGCCCAAGGACCTTGCTTTTTCTGCTGTCCTGCTATTTGGTGACTGCTTTTTTCTTTCTGTATCCTGTGTTCAGTGGAGCTTGGAAGAGGGGGTGAATGTTTCCCGCATGTCTCATTTACTAGGTTGGTTTTCCTTCCCATACTGCTCCTAAATCCTCTAGTCAATTCTGTTTTCAACTTTCCTGCTTTCTGAAGTGGCTCTTTCATAACATGTCTCTCTTCAAATTTTTCTTTCTGCTCTCCCCTCCTTACTATTAATTTGACCTTGCTGATGTCACTAAGATAAAAGGAGTCATAAGGAACTACCTCATGAAACATATTTTTCCTTTTCCCTATTAAGATGGCTACACTTCTGTCAGCTGCCTGCTCTATTGAAGACTGGTCCTCCTGCTTATATGCTAGTTGACATTCTTTCTCCTTCAAGGACTTTAATCCTGAACTTCTTTTTTTCCCAAGTCCCCCCCATGCATTTACTTCATTGTATGTGGTAGCTGGCCTCTAAGACGATTCACCAATGATTCTTGCCTCCAGGTATTCACCCCTTTGCGTAGTCCATTTCTGTGTCGTACATGAGTTTGTCTGTAGGGTCAGTAGCCAAAAGGATAATATGTTATTTCTAAAATTAGTTATAAAAGACCCTGAAGATTCTGTCTTGGATTCTCTTCCTTCCTCTCTCTCTCTCATCATTCATTCTGGAGAAAGCCACTGCCATTGTCACTCTGTATGTCACTTGGTAAGGAACTGATGCCCCCGGTCAACAGCAATGTGTGTAGGCTGTAAACAAATGCTCTCTACCAGTCAAACCTTCAGATGACTGTACTTCCAGCCAGTATCTTCACCGCAACCTCATGAGCCAGAACCCAGGAAAAACTGCTCCCAGATTCCTATCTTGCAGAAATGGTATGGGAATAAATGCCTTGTTTTAAGCTGCTAAACTTTTAGATAATTTGCTATGCAACAGAAGATAACTAATATACCATACAATCATACCTGAATATCTCGCTTCTTAAACAGGCCTTCCCTTAATTCTGTGTTTCTCTTCACCTCCTGCCTCATTCCTGTACTCTGTTTGAAAACATTGCCATACCTCCCTTTCCTAGAGTTTTTCAGTTCACTCCACTCAGATTTCTCATGGTAAGGCTTCTGAAGATTTGAATGTTATATGCAGTGGTCCATTTATATTTCTCAATGCAATTGGCCTTTCCTTGGCAGGATTTAACTTGAAGAATTTTCTTGGCATGGCACCCAGGACGTAATTTGCTGACTTTTCTCCAGTATTACCTACCACTCAAGCCTGCACTCCTCCTCCTCCTCCTTCCCATCTTTAAGTGTGGCAGTGTTCCTAGAGCTATTTTTTTTTTTTAAGATCTTTATTTGAGAGGAAGAGAGAGTGAGCATGCACAGCTAGGGGAGGGACAGAGGGGGAGGAGGAGGGACAAGCAGACTCCATGCTGGGCATGGATTCACACCCAGGCCTTGATCTCGGGACCCTGATATCATGATCCAAGCCAAAATCAAGTGCCAGATGCTCAACTGACTGAGGTACCCAGGTGCCTCTGTGTTGTTATTGTTTTCATTAGTTCTCTTAATTCCCCAACTATTGATCTTTTAATTATACCATACCTAATCATATTTGGAAACTCACATATTTGGAAAATCAGTTGTTGAAGTGTTTTTCTTTCTTTCTTTCTTATTTTGATTTGGGGAACAAATAAGGTTGTTTACCAGGACTAAGTGTAATTTCTCAATTTTCTCAGATTTTTTTCTGAACACTACTTATGTGTGTGCCCATCCATAATTGCCAGGCTAACAATAATATATTTATGTATATTTCAAAGTATTCCTTACATTGAGAGTCCTGGTTTGGGAATAGTTTCCATCCAGACTCCAGGAGGCTGATTGTGATTCCATGTGAATCACTACTTGTAAGTTTGAAGCTGAAGATTCACATTAACTTCATAGTCGAAAGAATTAGTCCTAACTTCTCTGATTCCATGAGGCAACGTCTGCTGTCAGATACACATGTAAACACATGGCTCACATGCTACTCTATTTGTTTAGAAGGACTATGTAGTGGCACACAGGAGAAATTGGAGGTGACAAAGGAATAGATGCCTAGAGGGGTGTTGACTTCTTCAGTGCTGGCCTTTGTTGTCTCTGATGAATTCCAGGCTGCTTTTCAAAATAAAGAACAGCTTTAGAGCAGCTGAATCTGAATACAAAATAGAGTTGAAGGTGAATCATTTATATTTTTGTTCACAAGGCTTTCTGCTTCTGAAGGAAGCTTGTGGATTCATATGTCACAGGTGAGAACCATACACCCTTTTGTTTTATGGCTAGTTACTCACTGTTGCCCCAGTTCTCTTCACATGTTGAGTCTCTCTTGACCCAGTACAGAGGGTCTGATATGCCTTTAAAAGAAACACACACACAAAGGTATGTAAATGCAAAGTTTCATGGTATTAACAATACCATCTGACTGCAAGGAAGCAGCTGTTATGTAGGTCAAAATATTATAGAGTATGTTCAGAATTAAAATTTGGCATTAATTTTAATGAATGAATTAATGTTTTTAAAAGTGTTCAAAAAGGCTAGAATGAGAATATATAAAAGTTGTTGTTACTATAAGATGCATAATTGGGTAATAATGCATGTCCTCAACTGTCTTAACCACATCAATACTTTCTAAACTGCATTTTTACCCCACAAGACCCATTCAAATGAATAAAGATTTGTCTTGATTGACTCTCTTAGGACTAGTATTTAATTGAGAGTAAAATTAAAGGGGAACATTCTGCTATGGTAAATCTAAACATTACATGGAAAACAAAATTTGTGGGGCATATTTTCTGTTACTTAAATCATGCTTAGTCTTATCCAACATGGAATCACTTATCACTTCAGTAGTTCATATTTGGGTTTGTTTAAATTTGATGAAATTTAACTCAATTTATTAAACCTCCTGGAGCCTCATCCATTTTGTCTATGAAATGAGCGAGGTGGCTCATGGTGACTCATACCTTTCCAGGTATGAGATTCTCATATTTTAAAGAAGTGTTTGTTTGAAACATAGGCATGATGCAATGTGATTGTTGCTGGTGGGGATATAGTGACATGGGACGTAGATATGTGTTAGCATAGTCCTTGCCCTTAAGAATCTCTGCTGGTCTCAGAAACAGTTCACTACTATAATATAGAGTTAAGCAAATATTTTAGAGAGGTAGAAACCGCATGCTGTGGGGAGAATAAAGAGAAAAGGATCATGTCCAGTTTCATGGATCAGGTTGTATGTCAAGGTTACGGTGACATTTGAGATGGGTACTGAAGGATTTTGATAGGTAAAGAGTGCGATGAGAAAAAAACAATTTTATCAGGACACACATAATCATCTAGAGATGGGAAAGCAAAGCACATGTTCAGAAAATTGAGAGTTTTCTTTCAGTCTGATTGGAATGCAAGATACGTGCAAAGAATTAAGTTTGTTTTTTAAAGATTTTATTTATTTGACAGAGAGATAGCGAGAGAGGGAATACAAGCAGGGGGAATGGGAGGGGGAGAAGCAGACTTCCCGCTGAGCCGGGAATCTAATGTGGGTTTCGATCCCAGGACCCTGGGATCATGACCTGAGCCAAAGGCAGATGCTTAATGACTGAGCCACCCAGGTGCCCTAAGAAGTAAGTTTGAAATATAGCTTGAGGCCTTGTTCTGGAAAACCTTAATGGTCAAATTGAGAATTCAACTTAATTCACTGTGTTGGGGCAGGGTAGGGGGGAATTTATCAAAGATTTTTAAGTAGAAAATTGAAATGAATAAGAAGTTTATTCTGGTTAGAATTTGGAGAGGTGATATTGGAAGGTAAGGAAAGAGAACAAAGATAAATGGGAGGAGTCAGTAGCAATACCATTCATTTATTAAAAATACTTACTGCATGTCCACTAAGTGCCATAGTACTTATTCCTTATTGATTATATATTTTTTTTTAAAGATTTTTTATTTATTTATTAGAGAGCGAGAGACTGAGAATGAGAGGGGAGAAGGTCAGAGGGAGAAGCAGACTTCCCACAGAGCCGGGAGTCCGATATGGGACTCGATCCCGGGACTCCGGGATCATGACCCGAGCCGAAGGCAGTTGCTCAACCAACTGAGCCACCCAGGCGCCCCCCTTATTGATTATATTAAAGACTCAATGTATTGATTGATTTTTTACATATCCATCTAACTTGTAGAGGGAAAATAGAAGATGCCTTTAGTTGGTACTTGAGAACAAGCCTTATTTTAGTATTTGAAATAGAAGAGGATTGGGCTCTAGATAAGTAATAATAAGACCCAGGATAAAGTCTATCTAAATAAGGAATATTTTCTAAAGGATTTTAGTGGCTGATAGCTCTAATATCTTTATGAGATAGGAACATTTTTATTACTTGACTTACCTGTGTGCCTCAAGCTATTATGGGGAATATAAAACTCCCATTTATGACTCGAAAACAGAACCCCCTAGATGTGGTCCATGGTGCCAACACTCTCCTAGTAGATTTCTCAAAGTAAGGACCATGAGTTGATGAATGAGCATTTCTAAAAGGAGTGGTTTTTCACTCCCAGGTGCAAAAAAACCTTTGTCTCCATGGTAACAAGAAGCAAACACAAATAATACAAAAATTATGCTTTTTTATCAGGGTATGAAGTAAACAAGAAAGGCTTGATCAACTGAATTCCTGAGAGAGATAGTGAGAGGGAGAGAGAGAGAGGTTACTTAGAGATGAGTGGAGAAAGTGCCTTGTTTGGCTATTTCCAGGCAGAACAATTGATCCGACATTACATAGTATTTTGCAGGGATGAAGAGAAACCAGGTGAGACTTTAAATGACAGTGTGGTGGAACAAATTAAAATCTGTACATAATCAGACTCAGTCTAAACGTTACATTCCTTTGCTATACCCTCTTCACACTAAAGTTTTGTGTGTGTTTTTTTTTTGAAGATTTTATTTGTTTATTTTACAGCGAAAGACACAGCAATAGAGGGAACACAAGCAACAAGAGCAGCAGAGGGAGAGGGAGAAGCAGGCTTCCCGGAAGAGCAGGGAGCCCAATGCGGGACTCGATCCCAGGACCCTGGGATCATGACCTGAGCCGAAGGCAGTCGCTTAACGACTGAGCCACTCCGGTGCCCCACGCTAAAGTTTTTGTCAAGACTATATGGAGGAAGGTCTAGAAAGCAGATAATTTTTTTGCAGAAATGTGCACATTCTCACATTATTTTTTTTTTTAAAGATTTTATTTATTTATTTATTAGGAAAGAGAGAGAGTGAGAGAGAGAAGGTCAGAGTGAGAAGCGGACTCCCCATGGAGCTGGGAGCCCGATGTGGGACTCGATCCCGGGACTCCGGGATCATGACCTGAGCCGAAGGCAGTCGCTCAACCAACTGCGCCACCCGGGGGCCCACATTCTCACATTATTAAGACTCTATAACTCTTTTGGATTTGAATTAAATGATGAACCAAGGGGCGCCTGGGTTGCTCAGTTGGTTAAGTGACTGTCTTCAGCTCAGGTCATGATTCTGGGGTCCTGGGATTGAGCCCTGCATCGGGCTCCCTGCTCAGCAGGGAGTCTGCTTCTTCCTGTGACCCTTTCTCCTCTTGTGCTCTCTCTCTCTCTCTCACTCTCTCTCTCTCTCAAATAAATAAATAAAATCTAAAAAAGAACAACTGATGAGCCAAAACTATCTGAAAATGTGGCCCAATCCCACTTCCTTTCAAATACTATCAGGATCAAAGGGATTGATTTCTAATAATGTTTCAGGAGATTGGAGGTTGGACTAATGGGGGTAAACTCAGACTAATTAAAACTGCAGCCTAACCCAAACCCAACTGTTGGAGTAATGTGAATGCTCAGCCTTCTACCATAACTTTCAGGCATAGGAGAAGATTTTCATTTTCTGAAAACAAAACAAAAAATATATTGTTCTCTACTGTGCTTTTAATATACAATATAATATACAAAAGGAGTGGCTTTTCACTTCCATAATACAATGTCCAGAATATAATAAAAATTACAAGATATGTGAAGAAGTAAGCCTAGGCCTGGGCCACACCTGGAACAACTAAATCAGGATCTGTGGAACTGCTTTTTGGGAGAGAATTCTTAAATGGAGGGGTTGCATGTGACAGAGAAGAAGGAACATAGTCAAGGTGAAGGAACCAGGATTGTTCTCTGTCATGAATGCTAGGAAGGTAAAATGAGTTAAGGAAAGAAAAGTCATCAAATGTTAGATATTTGATGAAAGCAGGGTATAAACTAAGATAGAATCCTATTGGTTTCTTTATTTCTTACAAAATAGTCTCCTCTTTTGTAAACCAGAAGTAGAGTTTATAAAAACTCATGACTCAATCTGTGGAAGTTTTAATTTGCCATTGAGAATTTGCAAGAATTGAAATATGTTCTTGATATTTCAAAGATTGCTTTTCTTTAAATGCCTCCTTTCTCAAACTGAGTTAGGCCATCTCTGAAGACAGTATTAACTTCCATTGTGTCTAGAAGATTAGCAATTTCTAATAAAAAAAAAGAAGGCAGAAATTATTCCTTGTGGCTAATTGTACTTTATCAAGCTATTAATTTTAATCAGAAAGCTAATGTGGTAGGCTGCAAGGAATGGAGAATTAACCAGATGCTCATTGATAACTTAGAAGAGAAAATTCTATATGAAAAAGCAATGAATATTTCCTCTGTTATCCTATTTAAACAGATGTTTTGCCTAATCTGCATTCACTTTCCTCACTATCTTATCTTTGACCTTTCTTTTGAAGGTATTCATGGAAGAGAATGTCAGTATTTACCTACCTGCTGTGCTTCCATCTGTCTAAGCAGCGCATGGATACACACAAATTTTATTTTCTTTGTATGACTTTGAATGACAGAAGCATAACCAAGACTTCATAGACATAGAATGATCAGATATTATCTTTTTAGTCCCAGGATAAACTATAACATCATCTTACATCTGGGTGGTTTATGTAAGGAACAGGTGCTTTCAAACACTTCAAACTAGAAATTCTGATTTCTGGATTCCTCAGAGGTTTCTCAAAACAGATTTTTTTTTTTTTGGCCTGCACATTTGGCCATTTTGTTATTAATTTTCTCTGCCTGGACAGGTGGGCTGTGATAACCGTAATTACTTGTGGTATGACTTGGTTATTTTAACTGCCCAGTCAACTAGGTCCTCTTGTTTGCCTTCTCAGGTGTCCATTGATAATTTGGGGTTAAAAGCTCAATCTGAAAAGAGCTTGGAGTATTTGGGATTTGTTTCATTCTTCAAATAGTTTGGTAATTTTCCAAGTGGACAGGGACCTGAAGCAGATAAAAGTATCTCTGATAAGATATCTTTCCATATTTTATAAATAAAGATATATTGCTTGCCCGTAGGGGAGGGCTTTTGATACCAGTTTTTTAGTTGGAATAGGGGAGGAGACATTGCAGAAACAGATTATTTAAACCAGAGACCTTAAAAAAGTGAAGGGTCTGCCCCCAAGTTATAGTTTATATGCAGGGACTCTGCGCAAGGACGTATATTAACATTATGGAAGTGTTTTCAGGATGGTATAGTGATATAGTTCATGTCATAAAAGAACTTAATTTCTTAGCACATACCTAATTTCTAACAGGTATGTTGGGGTGTAGACTTCCCCATCAAAAAAGGGCAGAAAACTTGGGTTAGTGTTGATATTATTTGCACACAATTTGGGCACAATATTCCTGAAGACTAACCTGTTTGATAAAAGTGGTACAATGAAGTAAATCCCTAATGTCTTCCTGTCTGAATACATCCGTCTCTGTAAAATCTAGCATAGACAGCATAAAGGGCCTATTATGTATTGATGCATGACAAGTTCTACCACAGCTCAGTGCCTTAAAACAAACATTTGTTGTCTCACAGATTCTGAGTCAGTAATCTGGGAATGACCTAGATGAATGGTATTTCATAAGTTTCATTCTAGATGTTAGCTGGGACTCTTACCTGACTGAAGGCATGGCTGAGACCAGGGTTGAGAGGGCAGGGTTCATTTCTAAGACAGAAATTTTAGAACTGAAAAATGTAATACATGAAATATAAACTTACTGGATGGACTTAGTAGTAGATGGCAGAGATTGATAAGATTGTTTTTTTTTTAATTTTTTTAAAAGGTTTTATTTATTTATTTGACAGAGAGAGATCACAAGTAGGCAGAGGCAGGCAGAGAGAGGGGGAAGCAGGCTCTCCGCTGAGCAGAGAGCCCGATGTGGGGCTTGATCCCAGGACCCTGAGATCATGACCTGAGCCGAAGGCAGAGGCTTTAACCCACTAAGCCACTCAGGCACCCCACTATCATCTGA
>CM052804.1:24697086-24710617 GCA_028533885.1 Nasua narica | reverse complement strand
ATAATGTATTATTTACCCCAGGGTACAAGTCTGTGAATCATCAGGCTTACACATTTCACAGCATTTGCCATAGCACATACCCTCCCCAGTGTCCATATCCCTATCCACCCCCCCACCTCCCAGCAACCCTTAGTTTGTTTTGTGAGTTTAGGAGTCTCTTATGGTTTGTCTCCTTCCCCATCCCATCTTGTTTCATTTCGATAAGATTGTTTTTTAAAAAAAGCTTGATCCAATTATAATTTTGAGACTAACCTCAAATATAATGATGTCGGTAGCTTAAACATAAAAGAATGGGAAAAGATACATGATATAAACACTAATCAAAAGAAAACAGGATTAGCTATGTCAATATACTGGAAAGTAGATTTCAGAGCAAAAAAATTACCAGGATAGAGAGGGGTATCAGGTAATGAAAAAGGTCAGTTTAATAAGAGGATATCATAATTTTAAATATATGAGTACCAGGCAAGAGAATTTCAAAATTCACAAAGCTGAAATGACAGAACAAAGGAAAAATACACAAATCTACAATTACAGTTGAAGGCTTCAACGTCCCTATGTCAATAACTGGTAGAAACATTTGACAGAAAATCAGCAGGGATGTAGAAGAGCTCAACACTCAACAACAGGATCTAATTAGCATTTATAGCACATGCCGTCCAACAACATCAAAATACACATTCTTTTCAAGTGCACATGGAACATTTACCAGGATAGACTATGTTCTGGGCCATTAAAAAAAAAGCCACAATAAATTTAAAGAAATAAAAAAAAAATTTCTTTTACAATAATGGAATCAAACTAGAAATCTATCCCAGAAAGATGACAGGAAAACCCTAAACATTTGGAAATTAGAAGGCATAGTTCTAAATATTCTACGGTTCAAATAGGAAGTCTCAAGGAAAAGCAGATCAATATATTTGGAATGGGTCCAAGAATTTGCATTTCTTACAAGTTTCCACTAGATAATGATGTTGCTGGTCTATGGTAGGGGTAAGAGCAGAACAATGCGGGACCACATTTTGAAAACAATTGATGTGGGGCATTAGTAATATAGAGCTCCTCTCCCAAAGGTATTTATATTGGGCATACAGTCCAGCAATGCTAACTCAAGCTCTCCCCTTTATGGAATAATAGGAACTTATGATTATTTGCCTCTACTTACAAATTTCTCTAATAAAGTTTAATTTACATTTATGCTCCTTGACACCAGTAAGGATGTATGTATGTGTACGTGACCTTTTACGTGGCATCCTTGCTGCTCGGCATGTTTATTACCTGCTTAGCCCCTGGAGACCTGTTTGTGGCTCCTATTTAAAGAGTATATTTGAGCGACAGTACATACACTGTATGGTGTAATACTTGCTATTACTTGATACGTGTGAACTGAGAAAACCAGCAAATCCTCATAAAGTTGTGCCTTAAGCAAAAAAGAAAAGAACGGCAACAACAAAAGTCTTCTTTGCTAAAGTTACAAGCAAATATACAGCTTTTCACAAGAGTGCACGAGCTTTTAAAATTTAATAAAAGATAGGTAAAAATCTACAAATGACATAATTTAATTATGTGTGCCAGACATTGGACTTAAAATGTATATTACTGCCTATGATAGCCACACGATATTCACAAGTTCCATAATGCTTTTGTTTCAAATTTTTTACCTAAGAAAAGTAATAATTTTGGAAAAGTTAGGAAATCATGTTTGACGGTTAGCTGGATTAAGCCAGTTATTAGCTGCTGGTAAAAAACAAAACTGCAGTTTCATTCTGAAAAATATTTTACAATTTTTAGAACACTTACAAGAGTAAAAAATACTTTTAGGGATTTAAGTCATTTTTATTAAATCATTAATTGTCACCAACAGTAGAGCTATATTTAAAAAAGTAAAAATCGAACGAAGTTGAAATTGAGAGAATATTTTTTTATCCAACCCTTGCTTTCTTTCATCATATTTACATAGAAACCTTAAACTTTGCCTTTCTATGAGAGTTTTAAGGCCTCCAGCCTCCTTGCCTGTGATAACCCAGTGAGTGCAGAAAAACCTAGGCCTAGGAGTCAGAAACATTTAAATTCCTGCTTATACCTATTTGTGAAGAACAAACATAACTACAACTCTGTCCAGGAGTAAACCCAAGGCTGATGGCTGCCAAGACAGGATGCGGAGAAATCCTCTACAAAGTCTTGTCCGTTAATTTTAATGACAATAATACGGCAACTAATTGACTCCATTAACTGACTCCCTCTGCTAAGCTAATAGTTTAATCAATATTGACCATGTAGGTTTACTCTTTTTTTTTTTTTTTTTTTTTATGTTTACTCTTAAGAGGCACAGATAAACACTTTTTTTTCTTTTTATGATCGGTACTCTGTTTAATTACACATTAAGGTTAATTTTCAGCTTTATGTTGGGAGAGAGCTGTTTTCCACTTCTTAGCAATGAATTCAATTTTTTTTTCCTGGATTATCGGAGTGATGGAATGAATAAATATGTTTGTTTTCCCTCTGGCTAGCACTTTTGAAACACCCACACCATGGCAGATAATTGATTTAGGCATGGGATTCCAGTGACCATGTAGTCCTTTGTCATATAAGCCATGCAGGTTACATCATTGTGCTTATCATCTCTGCCCTTATGACATGGACTTCTTTTTTTCTTTTTAATTTATTTTTTACTTTTTATTTTTTTCCCCAAATACTTTTATTTTTTTCAGTGTTACAAGATTCATTATTCATGTACTGCACTCAGTGCTCCATGCAATATGTGCCCTCCTCAATACCTACCACCAGGCTCGCCCAAACCCCCACCCCTGCCCCTCCACAACCCTCAGTCTGTTTGTTGCTCAGTGTCCACAGTCTCTCATGGTTCATCTCCCCCTCCGATTTCCTCCAATTCACCCCTCCCTTCCCTCTCACAATGTCCTTCAACAACATGGATTTCTTAGCAGTCCAGTGGAGTCTGTAACCTAGTGTCTAGGCTAAGATCAGGTGATGAGGTTTTTTGAAACGTTGAAAGGTAGAAGAGGTGGAAGTTAGGACTTTCCTTTTAGTCTGAGAAAGCTTTTCTTTATTACTAAAGAAAGAGGCTTCAAGTTGTTGAAATAAACTTTTCGTTTTTGAATAGTCTAGGGTTTGCAGAAAGCTTCTGATAGTACCGAGTTCCCATATACTCCACAGCCAGTTTCCTTAACATTTATATCTTACATTCATATGGTACATTTATTACAATGAATGAACCAATGTCGATACCTTATTATCTGGAGTCCATATTTTATTCAGATCTCCTCAGTTTTTACTGATTTTCTGTTCTAGGAACCCATCCAGAAAACCATATTCTGTTTAATTGTCATAGCTCCTCAGGCTCTTCCTGGCTGGCATAGTTTTCAGAGTTTCTTTAGTTTTGATAACCCTGGGTTTTGAGAAGTAGTCAAATAGTTTGTAGAATGTCCCTCAGTTGGAATTTGATGTTTTTCTCATGATTAGATTGGGGTTGTGAGGTTTGGGGAGGAATAATCACAGAGGTCAAGTGCCATCCTTATCACATCATATCAAGGGGATATACTATCAACATATAACTGCTGATGTTAACCTTTTTTTCTCTTTTTTTTAAGGATTTTATTTATTTATTTGACAGACATCAAGTAGGCAGAGAGGCAGAAGAGAGGGAGGGGGAGAGGCAGGCTCCCCATTGAGCAGAGAGCTCGATGCAGGGCTCGATCCCAGGACCCTGAGATCATGACCTGAGCCGAAGGCAGAGGCTTTAACCCACTGAGCCACCCAGGCGCCCCTGATGTTAATCTTGATCAAGTCTGCTTAAGGTTGTGTTTCACAAGTGCATCCACTGTAGAGTTATTCTCCGCCACCCTTTTCTGTACCATACTCTTAGGAAGGCACTCACTGTACCGAGTCCATGCTGAAGGGATGGAAAGTTATGCTTCCTATTTTTTTTAAAAGATTTTATTTATTTATTTGATAGAAAGGAGAGAGATCACAAGTAGGCAGAGAGGCAGGCAGAGAGAGAGAGGGAAGCAGGCTCCTCGCTGAGCAGAGAGCCCCATGCGGGGCTCGATCCCAGGACCCTGAGATCATGACCTGAGCCGAAGGCAGAGGCTTTAACCCACTCAGCCACCCAGGCGCCCCTATGCTTCCTATTTTTAAAGAATGATATTTATGGGCATAAATTATATAAAATTTCTCTGGATGGAAGATTCATTGTTCTCCATTTGTGTATTCAGTCATTTCTTTACATCAGTATGGACTGATGGGTACTTAGAAGCAGGACTACTTTATTTACTTTACGTAGTACTTTGGTGCTCAAATTGTTCTGCTTTAGCAATTTTGAACTCTTTCAGTTGGCTCTTGTGGTCCTTTTGACATAATTCCTACCACTATGTTTGTGTGTGCATGTCTGTGTTTAATTCAACATTTCTTTACATTCTGGCGCTCTCAGATGCTCTGGGCTCGTTGTGTCTATGTTCTGCTCTGGTGCTACAATCAGCTACTTCTTCAAAGAGTCCTGGTTTCTTTTCTTTTGGAGAGGGCATTAGAAATTGGGATCTGGACTTCAGGTGTTCTTGCTGCTAACCAAGGAGTCATTGTTTCTAGGCACTCTAGCTGAAAGGGAAAGGGGATATATATGTATGTAATATTAATTGCATATATGCATATATCTATAAATACATGTAGTCATCTGTATCTATGTTAAACTAAATATGAATTCATATTGATGTCTCAAATCCATTAGCATTTGGATTATTCTTGCCTTTTCTCCTTGCTTATCTGTAATCCCCACTCCAACATTGATAAATCTGATTCCATCTGCATCCATTTGCTTAATCATTTAATTCATGTATATATGTATAGTGGTTTCAGAATTGCTAACTTATTCTCCATGCAAAGCAAGTTTATCAACTGGAATATAGTGCTTCTCCATTTCCTTTTATTTTCTTCTTTTGTCTTCAAGACTACACTCATTTTTTGCCTAATTGATCTTTCAATTACTGATTGATACAGGGGTGTTGAAGTCTTCAACTGTAATAGATTTTTCTGTTTCTCCTTCAGTTCTATTAGTTTTGTCTCACTTGATTGTTATGAGGATTCCCATTTATGTTTGTTGTGTCTGCTTGGAGAATTGACCTCTTTATTGTATAATACCCTTTTTATCTCTGATAATTTTTCTTGTTCTAAAACCTGCTTAGTCTGAAATCTTTCATCTTTTGATTTGTGTTTTCATGATAAGTCTTTCTCCACAGTTTTGCATCTAATGTCTTTGAGTCACTATATGAAAATGGTTTTCTTATAGACAACATATTGATCTTTAAAAAAAAATTCAGTCTGACAATCTTTTAATTGGTGTGTTTATACTACATTTAAAGAGGTTATGGATACAGTTGGATTAATATTTATCGTAACTGTTTTGTATTCGTTGCATCTATTATTTCTGTTTTCCTGCTGACTTCTCTGGTTTTAGTTAAGCATTTTATATGATTTCTTTTAATGTCTGTTCTCTCTTAGTGTGTCAATTATACTTCTTTCAAAAAAATTTAATGGTTCTAGAGTTTACAATATATGTTTTTGACAAACCTATTTCTAAATAGCACTCTCTTCTCTGTTCTGCACATTATAAACAAAAGAGAAAGTATGACTAAAGGGCATTTTTTTGTCAAGAGATTATCATCCTTCCACCTCAGTAGACTCTGTCCTCCGACTCCTTACCCTTGGAAGGCCGAATGTGGCATAATATCTCAGTTAGTTTCTTCACTGATTTTTGCCCTCTCGAAGCAGTTTCAAATCTGCTTCTGATTCTTAAAAGGAAAAAGTTTGTTTCTCAACACACATTTTCGAAACTATATTTAAGATGATTGGGATGGAATATTACTCACTCATCAAAAAGAATGAAATCTTGTCATTGGCAATGTTATGGATGGAGCGAGAGTGTATTATGCTAAGTGAAATCAGTCAGAGAAAAACAAATACTATATGATCTCACGCATATGTCGAATTTAAGAAAGAAGACAGATGAACATATGGAAAGGGGAAAAGAAAAAAGAGGAGAGAGGAAACATCCATAGGAGACTTGAGACTTTTAAAGGTAGAGAACAAACTGAGGGTTGGTGGTGGGAGGTGGGTGGGGGATGGCCTAGATGGGGGATGGGGATTAAGGAGGGCACTGGTTATGATGACCACTGTGTGTTGTATGTAATTGATGAATCACTGAATTCTCTAGAAACCAATATTGCACTATAGGTTAACTAAAATTAAAAAAAAAATAAATGATTAGGATAATTCAAAAGGAGAGGTTCTGATTTGCTGGGCATGTTCTATTCTTGATCTGGGTAAGAGTTACATAGATATGTTTACATTGCAATAATTCATTTATAATTCATGCCTATTTCCATATGTATGTTGCTTTGCAATTTTAAAAAGATTACAAAATAAAAATATAATATGGAGGAGGAAATTTTTAAACAAATTTACACTGTTAATTCCACACATATGTAGATTATAATTGTGATGTAAAACAATACAATCTCTTAGATACCTTGACAAGTATTTCTCAGTTTTAAGAAATCTATAGGTTTTTAAAAAATCTTTTGTGTTGGAGTTAATAATGGAATCCCCTAAATATATTTCAAATTATGTCTTATTCTGCCTGTTTTCAAGACTCTGTGAGCTTGTTCTTCTCACAGCTGGGTTACTTGACCTTGCTTCTTGATTGCAGTCTGTCAAAGTCTCTTGAACTAATTCCTAAGCAGGAGGGATTTAAGGAGATTTAACCTAACCTTCTGGGATTCAAATTCTGGTTACTCTTGCTGTTTACTCTAGCTCTGATCATGTGTCCCAGTTTTGAAAGCTTTACTTCTGTCTTGTTTACTGTATCTAACTACTGACTTTGTGACCTGTCACTTACTCTGCTCTTTGTAAGATGGGCATTCTGCCTTTCTCTGCTCTGTTTCCCCTGCTTTCCCAGTTACTGAAATAATTTGTCTAAACCTTGACCTGGTGTTTGAGCTCTTACTGCCATCTAACAGGCCCTCTTGATCCAACAATTAATCTTAGTAGGTTTCAAGGTAGTATCTGTGCATAGTATTTCACCTGCCAACTTTTCTTTAGGTGTCTTTTGTTAGTTTTCATTGTCTCTAAAACCAATTGCTGTTCTCTGTTTCTACCCAGTGTCTATTTCCATATGGGCCTTTTCTTGACATATCCATTTGTTTGACTTCCTCCCAAACCCTCACAGAATTTATGAATAGAGGATATTAGAATGAAAGAAAGCTCAGAGTAGATGTATACAATCTTTTCCTTGTATAGAGCAAATTAAGTAGATGGCTGGATGATATTTTCAGATATTATTCCTAACAGGGATAATATTTTTTAAATCCTTCCAGAAATGTTTTCCTTTATGGTAATCTGGTTTCTGGTTCAAGATGCCTATATGTTTGGACTTGAAAGCAGCTTCATAGAGCTTTGTATTCTCTAGCAAGGTATGAAGAACACAGTCAGAATGGCCAAGCCGTGAAGGGATTGTAGAAATTTCCAGAAAACTGGTAGTTTGGTAGAGGCTTAGAGTTGACACAGAGAAGCCACATTTGGAAACCAGGTCAGAGAGAAGCCTCTTACTGCCACAGTGCAAAGGAGAAGAGGGCAGAGGATGATCTTGGAGAAAAGAAAAATGACTCTGATAGAAAATGTGAATTTTTTAAAAAAGATTTTATTTATTTATTTGACACAGAGAGAGCATAAGCACAGGGAGAGTGGGAGAGGGAGAAGCAGTCTCCCCACTTGGCAGGGAGCCGGACCCTGGGGCTCAATCCTAGGACCCCAGGTCCATGATCTGAGCTGAAGGCAGATGCTTTAACCCACTGAGTCACCCAGGTATCCTGAAAATGTGAATTTTGAATGAATGAACATTTTGGTCAATAGGTGTAGAATGAATAAAACTGAACTACTTTTAATGAGTTGAACAGTATTTCCTTTTTAACCAAAATGGAAATTCAAGAGTGACATGTGAGCAGTTCTAAGAAATTAAATTTGCAGTTTTGTGGATGTCTGCTTCGAAGATTTTCACAGACTGAGAGAACAGTGTGTGAAATCATGGGGACATAAGGATAGCCCACAGGAGAGTGCACAGTGGGTGAGTTCACAACCAGTTTTGTAAAAAAAAAAAAAAAAAAAAAAAAGCTTTGTCTCAAGAGTGGGTCAGAACAGAGGTGCCTGGGTAGCTCAGTCAGTTGAATGTCTGACTCTTAATTTTGGCCGAGGTCATGATCTCATGGCCCTGAGACTGAACGGGGAGTCTGCTTGAGATTCTCTCTCTCCTCCCACCTCCTTCCCCTTACCCCCTGCCCTCTGTCTTTCCCTCTCAAATAAATAAATCTTTAAAGAAAAAAAGAGTGGATCAGAATAGGAGATATCCAGAACTGAATAGCTTGTACAAACAGGGTTAATTTTTCAGAATAGGGCTAGCCTGGACAGCCTTCCAGTAACACTTCTTGGAACTGCTGTTTCAGATCTAGGAACTGTGTCATAGTTTAGGGTACCTCACGACAGTCTGAGATTGTGTTCCACCAGTCCAGTAAGTGAAGAGGGTAAGGTCAAAATTAAGTCGATGTAGAGAAAATGTAAAACATGAGATTTAATGTTCATTTGCCTTTAGGCTGAAATTCTTGTGAAGATTGCCTAGACATGAAAGAACTCTCCAGCACAGCCAGAACACATTTCTTTCCCCAGATGCTTAAAACCAAGGTTGGAACAATATAGTCTAACTTCCAGGCTAATATTTTCCAATTACATGGCAATATATCTTTTTCCGGTTACTCCAGTATTTTTCTTGTTTAATTGAAGTTTCTTATAAAAGTAGATAAGAGGGCGCCTGGGTGGCTCAGTTGGTTGAGCAACTGCCTTCGGCTCAGGTCATGATCCCGGAGTCCCGGGATCGAGTCCCATATCGGGCTCCCGGCTCTGCGGGAAGTCTGCTTCTCCCTCTGACCTTCTCCCCTCTCATTCTCAGTCTCTCGCTCTCTAATAAATAAATAAAAATCTTTAAAAAAAAACATTAAAAGTAGATAAGAAATAGGGATGTAAAGGTAGGCGTGTTTCAGAACTATTCGAATAGAAATTTTTATTCAATCTTGACTAATGGTGGCTTTTGCAGATGGTCACGATTGTGAGATGTGGAAGTTACTTTGGATATATAAAATTTGTCAGCTCATATCTTTCTACCGAGTTTCAGCTACAGAGGTTCTGAAATGGAGCTACTGCTTAGCCCAGGGCCCTGTACCAATCTCCACCTTCTTAAGAGATATGCGTAATTTGATGAAGATTTATGAAAACAAAGGACTTGAAATTATTATGGAGCTAAACCATATGTTCTCCCACGTTTGTGAAAGCTATATTTTCTGGTGTTCCATTTATACACGTGTTTGCTGAAATTGACAGAGATTCTATAGATTTGAATATAACCCTTATTCTGAATCTTTATAAATAAAAAACTAAATAATGTTTGTATCCCCACATTTTGCTTTACTTAAGTTCGAATTGCCAAGTTGCCATTTGGAAACTGATGCTTTCTTGTTTAGACCCTAAACCTGAGGGAGCATAACCAGACAAAGGTGGAAAGTAAAAACGTAGTCCCTGAAGTAAGAAAGCAGTCCGGTGAAATCAAGTCAGGTAGAAGTCCATCTGGCTCCCTAGCACAATGTGCCTGTGATTCCTCTCAGGTGTATGAACATACTTAAGTGGAAATGTGAACACTAATTGCTGATATCCTGCCAGCCTTCTTGATTCCTCTAGACCTTTGAAGAAAGTAAAATTATACATGTCTCTCAGGAATAGAATCCATCTGGTTTGAGGAAAATGACATTATCCCTCAGTAGACCTAAAAAATTTTATGCTACACCTGCTGAAAATCTTGGGCAGAATCCTGCTAACCAGACCCCAGAGGGAAGGGGCATGTTTTGCAAGTAAACCTTTTGTCATCTTTTCTTGTTGAGCCCTGAATTGAGTGCATCCAGGCTTATGGTGAATGCACGTGTTGGACTTCAAGGATCTTGTCTTCCATCAGTAATAACTAGATGACTGTGCATCAGATGATCTCTAAAATCATTTGTTGGTCATCAAAAGAGACATCTAAAACTGTCAAGGTTTGTAAAGAATGTGCCATTCTCAAAGAAATAGATGGGTGTTTAGTCCGTTGGGGGGCTTCTACAAAATGTGCGCCCTGACCCCCACCAGTGGGCTGGGTCAAAATCTCTGGAGGTAATGGACCAGCAGGTATGGATCCTCCTTGGACAAAAGACAGCAGAAAAGAAGCAACATTGCAAGCACCTCCTCATTTTCTTTTACTTTTGTCTGATGTTCTACAGTTTCCTGTGGCATCCATATCTTCGGTCTCATTTAATCCCTTCAACAATCACATAAAGCAGGGAGAATAGATGCTTGAGAATTTTATTAGTCTTTTTCTGGTCTACTTAACTCTGGTTTCACTCCTAGTCCATGCTTCACACTTGAGTTAAGAATCATCTTTCTAACATGTACATTTCATCAACTGTATTCCTGCTCAATTATTTTTTTAAAATGGCTCCCCATTATCTTTAGCATAAATTTCACCTTCATAGGACATACAATGTCAGTGATAATCTGGTCTCTCTGAACCTGCCTGGCCTCATCTCCAGATCTCTTCTCAACATATATGAAGCTTCAACATTGACCCCTCATTTGCCCTACACTTGCCACAACCCATGTCACAAACTCAGACTACACAGTCTTCCTCCCACCTCTCTGGTTAATCCTTCTTCAGTTACGTTTTTGCTTATTGAATATCTTTTTTTTTTAATTTTGAGAGAGAGAGAGAGAAAAACAGAGAGAGAATGAAAGAGCATGAAAGGGGAGAAGGTCAGAGGGAGAGGCAGACTCCACGTGGAGCTGGGAGCCCGATGCGGGACTCAATCCCTGGACTCTGGGATCATGACCTGAGCCGAAGGCAGAGGCTTTAACCCACTGAGCCACCCAGGTGCCCCTGCTTATTGAATATCTTGATTCCAGCATCCAGACTTAGAGGTTTCTTTTATTTGTATGTATTTCTTATTTTAGTACTTGGTGCCCTATAACGTTAGTGTTTTTTTTTTTTTTTTAATATTTGTTTTCCTATTACAAAGTAATTGTTTTAGGGCAGGAACTATGCCTTTTAATCTTTGTATCCCCATGCTGAGAACAGAGCCTGGAATATGAATGGATGGATAAGCAAAGGAATTCCTACTTGAGCTACATCTGTAGCCACAGTGACCAAGTCTGTGTGGGCATTACCCAGCTTCTCCTGAGGTGATCAGCATCAAGCAGGCACAATTTGACAACACCTGTCTTTTTCCTAGGGGGCTCCCATGCAGCTGCTGAATGATGGGATGCAGGGGTGGGGCTGGTCCTTCCATATGATTGTAACCTGGAGGGGGAGGGAGGCTCGTATGCATGGAGCAAACCTTTGATCAGTGGAGGATGGGAGCAAGTGGATAAAAGGCTGGGAGGACAGTCCTGAGGTGCAAAATTTTTAAATTAAAAAAAAAATTATGTTCAGCTAATCAACATATAGTACATCATTTGTTTTAGATGTAGTGTTCAACGATTCATTAGTTGAGTATAACACCCAGTGCTCATCACAACCCATGCCCTCCTTAATACCCATCACCCTGTTACCCCATCTGCCCAGTCTCCTCCCTTCTGTAACCCTCAGTTTGTTTCCCAGTGTGGAGAGTCTCGCATGGTTTGTCTTCCTCTCTGATTTCTTCCCATTCAGCTTTCTCTCCCTTCCCCTGTGGTCCTCCACACTATTCCTTATGTTCCACATATGAGTGAAATCATATGATAATTGTCTTTCTCTGCTTGACTTATTTCACTGAGTATAATCTCCTCCAATTCCATCCATGTCAGTGCAGATGGTGGGTATTCATCCTTTCTGATGGCTGAGTAGTATTCCCTTGTATATATGAACCACATCTTCTTTATCCATTCATCTGTTGAAGAGCTTCTAGGCTTCTTCCACAGTTTGGCTATTGTGGACATTGTTGCTATGAACATTGGGGTGCATGTGCCCTTTCTGTTCACTACATCTGTATCTTTGGGATAAATACCTAGTAAAGCAATTTCTGGGTCATAGGGTAGCTCTTTTTTTTTTAAGATTTTTATTTATTTATTTGAGAGAGAGAGTGAGCAAGCAGGAACATAAGCAGGAGGAGTGGGAGAGGAAGAATCAGGCTTCCTGCTGAGCAGGGAGCCTGATGTGGGGCTCGATCCTACGACCCTGGGATCATGACCTGAGCCGAAGGCAGACACCCAACAGCTGAGCCACCCAGGTATCCCTCTATTTTTTTTTTTTTAGGTCTTATAATATTTTATTATGTTAGTCACCATACAGTACAGTATTAGTTTTGATGTAGTGTTTCATAATTGATTGCTTGGGTATAACACCCAGTGCTCCAAGTAATACATGCCCTCCTTGAGTAGTGCAATTTCTATTGCACTATTTCTATTGCTCTATTTTGAATGTCACCATACTGTTTTCTGAGGAATCTCCATACTGTTTTCCAGAGCGACTGTACTAGCTTGCATTCCCACCATCAGTGTAAGAGGGTTCCCTTTCTCCACGTCCTTGCCAATATTTGTTGTTTCCTGTCTTGTTAATTTTTGCCATTCTAATTGGTGTATGGTGGTATCTGAGATGCAGAATTTCTTATGAGAATTTGGAAAATGGACCCACCAGACTAAGAAATCTCTTGCACTTGATGACAGCCGTCAACTCAGCAGTGGCTCCTTATTTATTCTCTTTCCTCTCTTCAGACCCTTTTCTCTCACTTCTTGCCTATTCAGTAGTGCATATCCCAGTCCAAGAGTGGAACACAAACTGTGGATACAGGCTTTTCTTTCTGAGAACCCAGGATTACACAGTTATATATCTAGTGATTGCTAAGGGAAGAACTTAATTGATGAGTCATACTGTTAAATTTGTTACAGACATAACAAATTTGCAAGCATTTGTGTTAGAATTGTTGTGCTTCTTGCTCCTTGATTTTGTTGAACAGTGGACAACAATTCAGAATGTTGATCCACAATATGCCCTTATAAAGAGAAGGGATAAATAAATTTTATTATTCTACTTAAGTAGTGCTCAAGTGTGTCTAACAGAGAGTAGCCTTTTTTTTTTTTTAAACTTTTTGCTGGGTTACACCTCACATTGGAGCACTTGGGTGCTGTCATCTTTTCATCTTGGCTTTTATTTGTTTTTTATCTAGATAATCAGCACTGGAATTTTTTTTTCTCCCCAAATATGTTTATTTTAATTTTTCGGTGTTACAAGATTGATTGTTCATGCACCACACCCAGTGCTCCATGCAGTATGTGCCCTTCTCGATACCCACCACCAGGCTCACCCACCCCCCCACCCCCTCCCCTCCAAAACCCTCAGTTTGTTGCTCAGAGTCCACAGTCTCTCCTGGTTCATCACCCCCTCCGATTTCCCCCCATTCGCCCTTCCCTTCCTTCTCAC
>CM052804.1:24656745-24696586 GCA_028533885.1 Nasua narica | reverse complement strand
TTAAAATTATTTTTAGGGGCGCCTGGGTGGCTCAGTGGGTCAAAGCCTCTGCCTTTAGCTCACGTCATGATCTCGGGGTTCTGGGATCGAGCCCCACATCAGGCTCTCTGCTCAGTAGGGAGCCTGCTTCTCTCTCTCTCTGCCTGCCTCTCTGCCTATTTGTGATCTCTCTCTCTCTCTGTCAAATAAATAAATAAAATCTTTAAAAAAATAAAATAAAATTATGTTTTAAAATAAAAAGAATACATGGGGCGCCTGAGTGGCTCAGTGGGTTAAGGCCGCTGCCTTCGGCTCAGGTTATGATCTCAGAGTCCTGGGATCCAGCCCCGCATCGGGCTCTCTGCTTGGCAGGGAGCCTGCTTTCCCCTCTCTCTCTGCCTGCCTGTAATATCTCTCTGTCAAATAAATAAATAAAATCTTTAAAAATAAAGAAATAAAAAATAATTCAGAGGTGAATATGTACACGATCTATAAGTATTAATTATTAATTATAATAATTAATAATAATTATTAATAAATACTGTGATAAGTATTTATTACAACCTGTAACATCCCAGGAAGTATGACTGGTGCTGGGAATGTAGTAATGTCCAGGACAGGGTTTCCCTCCGCCTTCTTGGAGCTTAAAAGGTGAGAAAGGCACACAATGATGAGCGCCCTTTAGGAGGCGCATGCGTAGAGATCTAATTTGGTCTATGATGACTTCCTTGAAAAATGAAATTTTACCCAAGTTTCAAGGAATGAAGGTCAGAGGCTGGGTAGAAAGGAAGAGAACATTGTTATATAGGAAAGCATAGTGTATAGGAAACATAGTGTATAGGAAAGCACCTGATTTCTGTGCATTGATTTTGTATCTGGCTTGAATTGCTGTATGAGTTCTAGTAGTTTGGGGATGGAGTCTTGTGGGTTTTCCATATAAAGTATCATGTCATCTGTGAAGAGAGAGAGTTTGACTTCTTCATTGCCAATTTGAATACCTTTTATTTCTTTTTGTTGTCTGATTGCTGTCACTAGGATTTCTAGTATTGAACAAGAGTGGTGATAGTGGAGAGTCAATTATCTTATGGTCTCACTTATGTGTGGAGTATAAGGCAAAACACAGAGGGCATTGTGGGAAGGAAAGGAACAGTGAATGGGGGGAAATTGGAGGGGGAGATGAACCATGAGAGACTGTGGACTCTGAGCAACAAACTGAGGGTTTTGGAGGGGAGGGAGTGGGGAGTTGGGTGAGCCTGGTGGTGGGTATTGAGGAGGGCACGTATTGCATGGAGCACTGGGTATAGCGCATGAACAATTAATCTTGTAACACCGAAAAAATTATTTGGGGGGGAAAAACCAATAAACTTCATGGTAGTAAAAAAAAAAAAAAGGAAAAGAACATTGCAGCATTTTTCCTGAGGTAGGAGAGAACTTCCCTTATTCCAGATACACAGAAATGTACGGTGTAACTGCATAAAATAGATTGAGAGTGTATTAGACAAAACCATAGGAGTTAACCAGAAATCGGGGAGCCATGTTATTTGATCCAAAGCCATAAAATAATTTTAAGAGTATAGGTGGGTAGGTGAGTACACATGATGAAATTTGCATTTAAAACGTCCTTATAGGAGCGCCTGGGTAACTTAGTAGGTTAAGCATCTGTCATTGGCTTAGGTCAGGACCCCAGCACTCTGGGATGAGCCCCACGGAGCAGGGAGCCTACTTCTCCCTTTCCCTCTGCCTGCAACTCTCCCTGCTTTTGTGTGTGTGTGTGTGTGTGTGTGTGTGTGTGTGTGTGTGCGCGCGCGCGCGCGCGCGCGCTCTCTCTCTCTCTCTCTCTTTCTCTCTCTCAAATAAGCAAATAAAATCTTAAAAAAAAATCCATTTAACTGCCTGAGAAAAGAATAATGATTTCCCAAAGGGAATGGCAGTAGCAAAGGAACGAGGTGGTTGTGTTTCAAGCTACTTAGGAGTCAGTCTTTGTGGATTTGTTGATTCAGAAGTGAGGAGCAAGGGAGGAGGAGGACAGGTATGAATCTTAGGTTTCTTGTGTGGGCAAGTACCTAGATGGGAAAGAAAGAAGGGAAACAAATTTGAGGGCTGGGAAACAAGAGTTCGCATGTATGAGTTTACAGCTCAGAGGACACATGGAGTCTGAAGAGACATTTGGGGACCCTAAGCATGTAGATGGCAAGGGAAATGGGGAGAGTGGATCAGTTTGCTTAGGGAGGAGAAAAATGAAAGGCACAGGAGTGTGGGGTTTCTCAGAAAGGTGCTTGAGATAAGTAGTGTGAAGGTAGGAAGCAGGTCTGGGTAAGGGGGTTTTATCAGGAGGAAACTGAGACTAGGAATTGAGAAATGTTGGTGAGATGACACAATGTTGAGTTTTATTTTTGCTTTTCCCAGGACAGTGATAACTACCCTCTCTAGCATTTGTTTTTCATTTTCTTTTCTAACATTATAAAATCATTTGTTTGTTGTCAAATAGCTGAGTAGCTGCTAAAATCAGATGTACCTGGGCATCTTTGTGTGGTAATGTGGAGAATTGAGGGTCATGATTACAAAGACAAGTGTGACCTTGCCCCTGTCCACAGGAGTTGACATTAAAAAGATAAAAGCCAAATGTATGCTGAGATAATCAGGGATTACAGTGTTAGCTACAAACAAGACTGAAGGCAAGGTATAACTTTAAAGGAAACAAACTGAGGGACTTTGTGATGAAAAAAAGATGTAATCCGCAAGGAACGCAGAGTGTCACGAGTCTTTATATAGCTACTAAAATACCGTCACACTACATAAAGCAACAATAAAAGAAAGAAAAATAGAGAAATTGACATAGACCTATCTCTCAGCCAGTGACAGATAAAATAGACACACAGACCAAAAAATGAATATGGATAAGGAGGATAAATAAGTTTATCATATATATCTATATTCCAGACTGAACAGACAATGCCCTTTCAATTTAATCAACCCCAGAGCATATGCATGCATACAAAAGCACACATACCCAGATATTTTGCATTTTGGGATATTCTCGTGCATATTTCTTCATATTTTCTATATATTCATATGCACATATGTAACTCATTGTTCTCTTTAGGATATACATCTATATCCTAAAAATCACAATAATTTCCTAAAGTTGCCATCATAAAGGTCACCCTCTCTGTGCTGAGTATGTTGAAACTAGAAATGGCTAATAAAAATAGAAAAAGCAACACAAAATCAACTTCATAGAAACAGAGGCACACAAAGTAAATTGACATTCAGTTAAAATATGAATCTAAAAAGTAAAAATAATAAAAGCATATATATCACAATATATGATACTGATAAAATTGTACTCAGAAAAATTCACTGCTTCGACATTCATTGTGTTAATAAATGATAAAATATAAAGAGAAGTATGTAAAGCCTTAGTTGGAAAATTTAAAAAAAAAAAACTTAAGGAAGATTGAAAGAGGAAGTAAAGATAAAAGAAGTAAATGAGACAGAAAACAAAAAAGAAAGAATAAAGTACTAAAAGAACTAAAATCTGGTTATTTGCAGGGAGAAACTACTTTTTGACCAGTTGTAAACTGACCTAAGAAGTTTAGTTCTTTTTAATGCAGAAAAGTATCTTCCAAAATAGTTAGACATGGTAGATAAAATGCTCCCAAAACCTCATTACCAGTTACTAATGACAAATCTGACTAAAATTGTATAGATTGGTTATTAATATCAATTACTAAAAATTAAAAATCCAACACAACTTTTTGAACATTTTACACTGAAAATTTGATTTCATGTGCACTTGAGAAGAATATGCATTCTGCTAATGTTGAGGGGAGTAATCTACATGTGTCTGTTAGGTTTAGTTGGTTTGTAATGTTGTTCTCGTCCTCTATTTCCTTATATTCTAACATTATTGGAGAGGGGTACCAAACTCTCCCCCTATTAATGTAAAACTGTCTGTTTCTTCCTTCGATTCTGTCAATATCTGCTTCATATATTTTGGAGCCTTATTGTTTGGTACTTATGTTTGTAATTGTTATATCTTCTTGATGAAGTATATGATGTTTTTCAGTATATAATGTCCTTTATCAGGACATGATGTCCTTATTTGTCTTTTGTAACTATTTTTGACTTACAGTCTATTTTGTCTTATATTAGTATGGTCAGTAACTCAGCTCTCTTGCTTACAGTCTGCATGGAATATCTTTTTCCATCCTTTTACATTCCATCTATTTACATCATTGGATCTAAAATGAATCTCTTATAGACAACATATAGTTGGATGGTGTTTTTTTCTTAAATCCATCCTGCCAATCTCTGACTTCTGATTGGAGAATTTAATCCATTTATTTTTTATTACCTACAGGAAGGACACACTTCTGCCATTTTAATATTTGTTTCCAGTATGTCCTAGCTTTGTTGTCTTTCAGTTTCTCTATTATGGTCTTCTTTTGTGTTTAATTGGTTCTTTGTAGTGTCCCATTTTGATTCATTCTTACTTCCTTTTGTGAATATTTTTTTAGATATTTCCTTGGTGGTTGCCATGGAGATTTCATTTAACATACTAAATTTATAACAATTTATTTTGAGTTAATGCCATCTTTTCTTCAATAACATACAAAAACTCGGCTACTTTATAGCTCTATTCTTTTAATACTGTTGTCACAAATTACATCTTTATACACTGTGTGCTTATTAATCTAGACTTATACTAATTGTTTTACACATTTGTCTTTTAAAGCATGTGGGGAAATAAAAGGAAGAGTTGAAAATATAAAGTATGATAATACTGGTTTTTAAATTTACTTACAGAGTTACCTTAACTGAAATTCTTTATTTCTTCATCTAACTTTGAGTTACTGCATAGTGTTCTTTTATTTCAGCCTGGAGGATTTCTTTTAATATTTTTTCTATGGCAGGTCTGCTAGTGATGACCTCTCTTAGCTTTTGTTTATTTAGAGATGTCTTATTAATTTCTTCTTCACTCTTGATGGGTAATTTTGCTGAGTATAGGAATCTTGGTGGGCAGGTTTTGTTTTCTTTAAGCACTTAAATTACTCTCTTCCAGCCTATTCATGTCTTTTATCCATTTTTAAATTAAATTGTTTGGTTTCTGTTGATGAGCTGTAGCAGTTCTTTATATATTCTGGATATTAATTCCCTGCCAGGTATATGACTTGCAAATAGTTCCTCCAATTCCATAGGTTTCTTTTTTCACTCTGTTGATTATGTCCTTTGCTGTAAAGAATTCTAAAAGTTCATTGTAGTCCAATTTATCTCTTTGTCTTTTGTTGCCTGTGCTTTTGGTGTTATATTGAGAAGTCATTGCCAGATCCAATATCAAGAAGCTTTTCTCCTATGTTTTCTTCTGAGAATTTTAGTTTTGGCTCTTAAAGTTAGGTTTCTGATCCATTTAGATTTAATTTGTGTATGTGGTGTAAGGTAGGGATATAGCTTCATTTTTGCATGTTAATATCCAGTGATATCTTGTGCATATTAATATGCAAATATCTGTTTGATCTTGATAGCCACTGAAAAAAGGCATTTGTTCATGTATGGGAGGTATATTTTTGTTCTTTCTATTCCATTGGTCTGTATGTCTATCTTTATGCCAGTATCAAACTTGTTTTGATTATTGTAGCTTGGAAGTAAGTTTCGAAATCAGGGAATATGAGATACCCCACTTTGTTATTTTTCAAGATTGTTTGGGCTATTTGGGATTTCATATGGATTTTAGGATGGATTTTTCTATTCCTGCAGAAAAATCTCCTTTGGGATTTTGATAGCGATTGCATTAAATCTACATATTGCTTTGGGTAGTATTGATATCTTAATAATATTGTATTCCAATCCATGAACATGGGATGTCTACTCATTTATTTATATCTTATTTTATTACTTTCAGCAATGTTTTGTAATATTCAGTGTGCAAGTCTTACATTTTTCGTTTAGCTTCTTCCTATGTATTTCATTCTTTTTTATGTTTTTGCGAATAGAATTGGTTTCTTAAATTCCTTTTTTGATTGGTCATTGTTAGTGTGTAAAAATCAACCGATTTTTGTGTATTGATTTTACATCCTGAAGCTTTGTTGAGTTTGTTTATTCTAAACGTTTTTGTTTATGTGCATGGAGTCTTTAGGATTGTTTTCATATAAGATATCTGCAAATAGATAATTTTACTTTCTCCTTAGAAATTTGTTTTTTTTAAATTTTTTATTAACATATAATGTATTATTTGCCCCAGGGTACATGTCTGTGAATCATCAGGCTTACACATTTCACAGCATTTGCCATAGCACCTCCCCAATGTCCATATCCCTACCCCCCCACCTCCCAGCAACCCTTAGTTTTTTTCATGAGTTTAGGAGTCTCTTATGGTTTGTCTCCTTCCCCATCCCATCTTGTTTCATTTCTCTTCCCCACCCCCCCAACCCCCTGCCCTGCCTCTCAAATTCTTCATATCAGAGCGGTCATGCGATAATTGTCTTTCTCTGACTGACTTATTTCACTTAGCATAATACCCTGTAGTTCCATCCACGTCGTTGCAAATGGCAAGATTTCGTTTCTCTTGATGGCTGCATAGTATTCCATTGAATATATATACCACTCTTATTTATCCATTCATCTGTTGATGGACTTCTAGGTTCTTTCCATAGTTTGGCTATTGTGGACATTGCTGTTATAAACATTCGGGTGCATGTGACCCTTCAGATCACTACATTTGTATCTTGAGGGTAAATACCCAGTAGTGCGATTGCTGGGTCGTAGGGTAGCTCTATTTTAAACATTTTGAGGAACCTCTATACAGTTTTCCAGAGTGGTTGTACCAGCTTGCATTCCCACCAACAGTGTAGGAGGGTTCCCCTTTCTAGAAATTTGGTTATTTTTAATTTATTTTTATTCCCTAACTTTCTGGCTAGGACTTTCAATACTGTGTTGAATACTTTCTTAAATACTTACATTCTGTTATATAAACATGATTGTTTTTTTTTTTTTTTTTTTTAAAGATTTTATTTATTTATTTGACAGAGAGAAATCACAAGCAGGCAGAGAGGCAGGCAGAGAGAGAGGAGGAAGCAGGCTCCCTGCTGAGCAGAGAGCCCGATGCGGGGCTCGATCCCAGGACCCTGAGATCATGACCTGAGCCGAAGGCAGAGGCTTTAACCCACTGAGCCACTCAGGCGCCCCTAAACATGATTGTTTTGATGATTTATTGGTACATGACAAACCAATCCAACATTTAATGGTTTAAGATAACCATTCAATTATCTTTTTCAAAGAACTTCATGTTTTTATCATGATAAGTGTACACTTTTTGAAAAAAAATTTATTCGAGAGGGAGCAAACATGCTCGCAGGAGTAGTGGGGAGAGGGAGAGTCTTTTTTTTTTTAAGATTTTATTTATTAGAGCATAAGCAGGAAGAGCAGCAGGCAGAGGGAGAGGGAGAAGTAGGCTTCCCATCAAGCAGGGAGCCCAATACTGGGCTCAATCCCAGGATCCCTGGGATCATGACCTGCATAACCAATTGAGCCACTCATGCTTCCCAAGGGAGAGAGTCTTTTTTGTTTGTTTATTTATTTTTAATTAACATATAATGTATTATTTGTTTCAGGGGTACAGGTCTGTGATTCATCAGTCTTACACAATTCACAGCACTCACCATAGCACATACTCAACCCAGTGTCCATCACCCAGCCACCCTAACCCTCCCACCCCTGTCCACTCCAGCAACTCTCAGTTTGTTTCCTGAGATTAAGAGTCTTTTATGGTTTGTCTCCTTATCTGGTTTTATCTTGTCTCATTTTCCCTCCTTTCCCCTATGATCCTCTTTTTTCTCAAATTCCTCATGTCTGTGACATCACATCTTTCTAGGGAGAAGGAGTCTTGAGCACACTCCCTGCTGAGCATGGAGCCCAATGCAGGGTTTGATCTCATGATCCTGAGCTGAAACCAAGAGTTTCATGATTAACCAGCTGTGCCACCCAGGTGCCCCGATAAGTGTACACCTTAATCTCCATCGCTTATCTGACCCATTGCCTCACTCCCCCCGCCCCCCTCTGCCCAGTAACCCTGAGTTTATTCTCTTTAATAAAGAGTCTGTTTCTTGGTATCTCTCTCTCTCACTTTTTTTTTCTTTGCTCTTTTGTTTTGTTTCTTAAATTCCACATATGAGTGAGATCATCCATTCAACTATCTTTTATGATTATGTAGGCTGCCTGGGCTCAATTGTGTAGTTCTTCTGCTCCAATGTTATTATTTGGGATTGTGTTCATTTAGGGGTTTAACTTAAGCTACAGTGTCTAGGGTGGCTCATTGTACAGCTGGAGGCTGGCACTGGTTCCTGACTGTGATAAGCTATAACTACCAACTGGAATGCTTTGTTCTTCTTCCGTGTGCTCATTCTTTGTGGCCTGATGCTTCTTATAGCATGCTTCTTAAAGCATGGTTTAGGAGGAAGTAAAGAGAAGGTACCCAGTTTTCTTAGGGCATGGGTTCAGAATACTCAGAACTTACTTTTGCTACATTCTCTTAGTCAACCTATTTATAGAGCCAATCCAGACTGGAGGAAATGAGAAATAGCTCTGTCTCTTAATGGAAGGAGCAGCTTATGCAGAAAGGGAAGGAATTAAATGCTGGTTACATGTGAATGTAATCTATTATAGAGGGTGATATTTTTAATACGTTGTAGGTAATCTCTATGTATTGAATGTAACGCATCTCTCTAATAAGAGTCCGGTATAACATTTATTATACAGACAAGCTGCTAATTTTATTGTGAAAATTCATTTCTGTTATAAAATATGCTAATTCACAAAGCTTCTAGTATAACTGATATATCAGTAGCTGAAGCACTTATACCAATCTCATCTGAAATGTAGGCTTCCTCATGAGAATGCTTAGATGACCAGAGTTGGGTCTAGAATTTATAATTATGGCTTTTTTTTTTAACTTTAAAGGTAGTTTAGACTGGTACATACATAATATCATACTATGTTGCTGTATATTGAAAGTACTGTGTATATAAAATTCTAACCAAGAAAAAAATGGGAGTGAGTTGAATTACACAGAATTAAGAATGAAAAGTGAACCATTCACAGATACAGAGAATGTTTTTTTAAAATATGAGACTATTCTTTGTAACATTATGAAAATTGAATTACAACTTGAAAAAATATTTTTTATGTTATTTTTACAGATTTTAGGTATTTGTTTGTCAGAGAGAAAGAGAGAGAGTGAGAAAGCACAAGCAGTAAGCAGAGGGAGAAGCAGGCTCCCTGTTGAACAAGGAGCTCTATGCAGAACTCGATTCCAGGACCCTGAGATCGTGACCTGAGCTCAAGGCAACTGCTTAAGTGACTGAGTCACCCAGGTGTCCTGGAAAAAATAATTATTTTTCAAAGGAAAAAATAAAATTGATTTAAGCAATAAGAGAAACAGAACAAAAGCCATGGAAATTCCTGAGAAAGTTATTGAAGAACTATTTTCTAAGATAAACAAGAATGAACAACTAGTCTTACATGGTTTACTGGTTAATTATTTTATACTTTAAAGAATTCATTAATCTGATGTGATTTGTAAGTTTTAGGGCTTGGAGAAAAAAGACATCAACATTATTTTTAATTTTTGGAAGATACTCAATTTGATATAGGATAAATAAAAATACACATAAAATTTATTAATCTTGATGAAAAAATCCTGATATAATAAGCTTGTAAAGGGTCGCCTGGGTGGCTCAGTGGGTTAAAACCTTTGCCTTCGGCTCAGGTCATGATCACAGAGTCCTGGGATCGAGCCCTACATCAGGCTCTCTGTTCAGCGGCGAGCCTGCTTCCCCCTCTCTCTCTGCCTGCCTCTCTGCCTACTTGTGCTCTCTCACTCTCTCTGTCAAATAAATAAATAATCTTTAAAAAAATAATAAGCTTGTAAATTGAAAAAATGATATAGCATGATCAGGCAAGGTCCATTATAAGAATATAAGTGTGGTGAAAAAAATAATCTTTTAATGAAAAGCACAATGAACAAAACCACATGATTATTTCAAATGTTTTTTAATATTTAACATAAGACTCTGGAAACATTAAATCTACATAAGATAATTAATATAATACTTAAATTTAATACACATATTTACTATTAACCATATTTAAATATATTGTGATATACTTAATGTTATACTCTAGGAACGTTAAAGTTATGAACAAGACAAGAATGCCCATTGTTACTTTTAACCTTGGTATGGAAAAACTAGCTATTTTCATTAGAAAAGAATAAGAAATAAGAAAAAAGAATAAAAAATAAGAAATAAGAATAAAAAATATCCATAAAATAAGATTTATGGATAACAGCAAAGAAGAAGTGAAACTTTTTTGCAGCTGATAAAAAAAGGAGAATTGATTTAAAACAGTTTAGAAACAAGAATAAGTATACTGATGACTTAAAAGTTAAAATACATAGGAATTATTTTTCTATAAACAAGGGTAGTTTATGCCTAGAGAAGTAGGCCTTCAAGCTTTGAGTGGGTGAAACTGCTTCTGCTTCTTAGCCTGGGAAGATGGAATTTTGAAATACATTTTTTTTTTTAACCTCTTTCTGAAACACTTAACAGGACCTTCCTGTTAACCCAAATTAAGCAAGCACAACTTACCTCTGAGGAAGGCTGTAGCAAGACTCTTTATGGCCTGGCAAAGGCCTCCCTAACTGGCAAAGGCCTCCCTAACTACTCCATACTGAGAGTAGTTTCGTCATGGGACGAAACTGGGCACATTTCCGTAGCAGTCATGTAACCTCTTGGGAGGACCCCAGTCACCTTGAGACCCCAAATCTTTTCTTTCGAAGCACAGTGTTATTAGAGCTTATTAATGGCATCAGATTGATGTGAATTCTGGTTGGAGATGACAGTCCAGCCCAATGTGGACATAACTTTTGAGAAAAGCACCTAGAATAGAGGGCAGGGTGACATCAGCCTGCTTCCAGCACAGCAAGGGGCTGAGACTAAAATCCCTAAGATGACCCAGTCATCAGACCAGAGTAGCCCTGATTTGGCAACAACTGAGGTTGTGGATGTAAATGTAAATGTGGAGCCCAGTCTTGGGATCACCTCGTGGAGCCCGAGCAAGTGTGGTATTACTAGTAGAGACCCATCAGTTGGACGAGCTTCTTACAAAAGTGGCATGCTAAAGAAGCAGAAGCAATGACAATAGGGGGCTAATTGGATTCTGGTTTCTCTCCACTTGGCATCTGAAGGAAAAACAGATTTCTAAGTAAACCACCTCCATTCTTAGATATTTCAGTGGGGAAACTTTGACAGGGAGATAGGAAATTTCCCAAGATGATGGCTAGTGATTCACTGGAAAAATAATATTTTTACCTTAAGGTTATGATCTTACTGGATATATAACAATAACCAGTGAGTCACGGTACATTCATTCAGGGGGATATTTATTACAAAGAGTAAGACAACTTTTTTTTTTAAATTAACATATAGTGTATTATTTGTTTCAGGGGTACAGGTCCGTGATTCATCAGTCTTAAACAACACCTTGCGCTCACCACAACATATACCCTCCCCGAAGTCCATCACCCAATCACCACCTCTGCAGTCCCCCTCCCCTCTAGCAACCCTCAGTTTGTTCTCTAGGATTAAGAGTCTCTACTGGTTTGTTTCCTTCTCTGGTTTGGTTTTGTTTCATTTTTTTTCTTCTTTTCCCCTATGATCCTCTGCTTTGTTTCTTAAATTCTACATATCAGTGAGATCATATGATAATTTTCTTTCTCTGATTGACTTATTTCACTTAACATAATACTCTCTAGTTTCATCGATGTCATTGCAAATGGTAAGGTTTTATTTTTTTGATGGCTGAGTAATATTCCATTTTAATACATACCATATCTTTATCCATTCATCTGTAGATAGACATCTGGGCTCTTTCCATAGTTTAGCTATTGTGGACACTGCTTCTATAAACATTGTGGTGCATGTGCCCCTTCAGATCACTATGTTTGTATCTTTTGGCTAAATACCTCCTAGTGCAATTTCTAGGTCATAGGGTAGCTCTATTTTTAACTTTTTGAGGAACCTTATCCTGTTTTCTAGAGTGGCTGCACCAGCTTGCGTTCCCAGCAGGAGTATAGAGGGTTTCCCTTTTTCTACACCCTCACCAATATTTGTTATTTCCTGACTTGTTAATTTTAGCCATTCTGACTGGTATGAGGTGGTATCTCACTGTGGTTTTGATTGTATTTCCCTGATGCCAAATGACGTCGAGCACTTTTTCATGTGTGTGTTGGCCATTTGTATGTCTTCTTTGCAGAAATATCTGTTTATGTCTTCTGCCCATTTCTTGATTAGATTATTTTTTCTTTGGGCATTGAGTTTGATAAGGTCTTTATACATTTTGGATACTAGACCTTTATCTGATATGTCATTTGCGAGTATCTTCTCTCATTCTGTAGGTTGTCTTTGGGTTTTGTTGACTGTTACCTTTTCTGTGCAAAAGCTTTTTATCTTGTTGAAGTCCCAATAGTTCATTTTCAACTTTGTTTCCCTTGCCTTTGGAGATGTGTCTAGGAAGATGTTGCTGTGGCCAAAGTCAAAGGGATTGTTGCTTATGTTCTCATCAAGGACTTTGATGGATTTCTGTTTTACATTTAGGTCTTTCATCCATCCAAAGTCTATTTTTGTATATGGTGTAAGGAAATGGTCCACTTTCATTCTTCTGCATGTGGCTGTTCAATTTTCCTGACACCATTCATTGAAGAGACTTTTTTCCCCCCATTGGATATTCTTTCTTGCTTTGTCAAAGATCAGTTGACCATAGATTTGAGGGTCTATTTCAGTGTTCTCTATTCTGTTTCATTGATCTATGTTAGGACAGCTTTTTTAATATACACATTTGGAAAGAAATTAGAAGTATATGTCAAGGAAACAAATTTATAGGAGGATTCCCATCTGAGGAAAGCCTAACATGAATATACATACAAGCACACAGGCCTTTTGTTTTTTGATAGACTATGTGGATATATTCATTCTCAAAAGTGTTTACCATGCATTTACTCTGAGGAATGGAAATGGAGTAGCTAATAGGAATTTTATTTTTTATCTTCTATATTTATAAGGTACTTATATTTCTATATAATAGTGTGTATTATCTTTATGATAAAAGCAGTAGATTATTTTGAAAATATTTTTTAAAAATCTGGGAATGATCAATGATGCCAAATGTTCCTGTTACAGAAAAACTGAGAAATGTAGGGGATTCATTAAATTTAGCCACTTTTTTTTTTTTTGTGGGAGAGATAGTGGGGATTGGGGGTGGAGCAGAGGGTGAGAGAGAATCTTAAGCATGTTCCATGCGCAGTGCAGAACCCCACATCTCACGACCCTAAGATCATGACCTTAGACCTGAGGTCTAGACCTTAGACCTGAGCGTAAATCCAGAGTCAGACCCTTAACTGACTGAGCTACTCAGGCACCTTAGTATGAAAATAAACTCAGTTTAACAATTCTGACAATGCCTAGCATAATTGATTAAGTCCTAATTTAATTAAAAAATAAAGGATTCACAAATACTAGAACTATTGAATTGCACATATGTCTAATATTGTTTCATAACTTAATGAAATTTTAGAAGGGAAGGTTGATCTTTCAATTTTTGAAGGAGTATATCAAAGTGAATGTGATAAATTTTCTTGCTGATTAAGGCAGCCGACAAACAGATGCTTGAGAGGATGGATTTTGAGGAGAAGAAATCATGACAGATTAACAGTGGCATACATCTTTATAAAGCCTGTGAATTAAGTACAGCAAAAACCCTATTCAAACAGTTGATGTACCTTGAGGTTTAAATAGCATTAGAAGTTATTATTGTTGACTAAAATTTTGTGGCAATGAGAAAGTCTTTAAACAAATTGTGCTTATGTACTTGTTTTCCTTTGAGTCAGAAGTCACAGGCATATTTCTCACTAAGAATCAGTCCTTGAAGGAAGACAGCTTTTACCCGAGATGTTTGGAACAAATAGATGGTGGTGTGAGATTTGATACAGTAGATTCTCCTTATTTGTGGTGATTGTGTTCTGTAAAGTTGCTATAAGCCCTGAAGTAATTAATACTAAACCATCGCTCCTATATTGAAATACAGAGTTAAGTTTCTGCAAGTTTCTGGTCCTATTTTTGTCAATTTATCAATATACAAATTGGTTGTATGCATTTGTGTCAGGACACCTTATTTAATGTATATTGCTGATTCATAAACATTGAACTCATGGTTAGCAGTGCTATGACTCATATCTAATGTATGTATTTTCTCCATAAGGCACATCTAAAATCTTCTTGGGGGGGGGTCACCTGGGTGTCTCAGTTGGTTAAGCAGCTGCCTTTGGCTCAGGTCCTGGGATTGAGCCCCACATTGGGCTCCCTACTCAGAGGAGAGCCCATTTCTCCCTTTCCCTCTGCCTGATGCTCTGCCTAGTTGTGCACTCTCTCTCTCTCTCTCTCTCTCTCTCTCTGTCAAATAAATAAATAAATAAATAAATAAATAAATAAATAAGTAAAATCTTTAAAAAAAATAAATAAAATCTTCTTGGTTTTGGGAACACTAGGCAGCACTTTAGCACCGTGCCTGAGGGCCATTTTAAATAGCAAAATTGCCTTCAAAAGCACAAAAATGCAAAAAAAAAAACCACCCCACAAAAAACAAAAAAATCCCAAACCATGGCACTGAACAGAACATAAGAAAGACAATTGTTTACAGTATGAGAGTTGAAAAAAGAGTCCAGAGTGTTACCTTGCCTGACCTCAGCTGGAAATCATGCACATTGTAAAACTCAAATTTTTGCTACACTGGTAATGTTCCCAAATGACCACAAAAGCACCATGGGTATTTATTTGAAGATACTAATAAATGTTAGCAAATAAGCAAATTTGCAAAAATGAAATCTCTAAATAACGAAGATAGACTATACTTCCGACCAAAATTCATGGGATAAAATCCAAATAACGATGTGGAGTCTAAATTGTTCTTTAATCTGCTAGGTTTAGGTATTTATTTTCCTGTTTTCCTTCCTTTTTTTTTCCAGATTAACTTCAGTTTTAGTCCTTATAAGGCTCCTATTCCTTTTTTTTTTTTTAATTTTTATTTATTTATTTATCTAAAAAAGTTAACATGTAATATATTATTTATTTCAGGATTACAGGCCTGTGATTCATCAGTCTTAAGGCTCCTATTCTTAATACAGATTTTTGCATCCTTAGTCATTAGTGCTATCAGTACAAAACCCAACTACATTTTAATTTTATGTTGATAAAAGAATGAAATTGACCAACACTTGGGTTTGTATACATTTTCCTTTGGGAACTATATAGCTTCATTCCCTCTGTATCACTTCTTGGTATGAATCTGTTAGTGTTCTGAATCACTGGATTTGGCCATTACATGGCTTTTTAGATTGCATACATCACAAGAGACAAGAAATATAAAATTTAGAAATCTGAAATTTTCATGCCTGCATAAAAATGTCCCTGTTTCTACCAACAACATGGGGCCTTGGAAAATAGCTTTTGTACTTTTGTTGAGCTTTGTACTTTTTTTGAAATTTCACAGACATAGAACATGGAAAAAGATTATATAATAGAAAGTATCTATTTTGGAGGCTACGTCCATAGGCCTCACAAGTCAGACATACTGGTTCAATTAAACTCCAAGATCTTTTGATTTAGATTTGCCTAATGATGTCTTCATTATAAATTTCTTACAAAACTATTTGGCAGCCTTATATGCATATTTCGGTTAGAAATAGCTCCTTAGTTGACTTTAGATGGCTGTTATTTGATTGTGGCACAAAAGTCAGCTAGCTATATTACCTGCAAACTAGAAATGGATTTATAACTTTCGAAACTGAATATCTACCTTCAGGATAGTCCCTAATAACACCCAGGTTTTTTTTTTTTTTTAAGATTTTTAAAATTTTAATTCCAGTATTGTTAACATACAGTGTCATATTAGTTTCAGGTGTACAATACAGTGATTTAACAATTCTATACATTACCCAGTGCTCATCATAAAAGTGTGCTCTTAATTCCCTTCACCTATTTCACCTATCCCCCCACCTACCTCCCTCTGGTAACCATAAGTTTGTTTTCTGTAGTTAAGAGTCTGTTTCTTGTTTTTTCTCTCTCGTTTCCTTTCTCTTTGTTTTGTTTCTTAGATATCACATATGAATGAAATCAATTGGTATATATGTTTTTGTCTTTCTCTGACTGACTTATTTCACTTAGTATTTACACTGCCTAGCTTCATCCATGTTCTTGTAGATGTCAAGATTTCATTTTTTTAAAGATTTTATTTATTTATTTGAAAGAGAGAGCAAGAGAGATCACAAGCAGGCAGAGTCTGGCCGGGAGAGGGGGGAAGCAGGATCCCCACCGAGCAGAGAGCCCGATGTGGGGCTCAGTCCCAGGACCCTGGGACCATGACCCAAGCCGAAGGCAGAAGCTTTAACCCACTGAGACACCCAGGCGCCCCAAGATTTCATTCTTTGTGGTTGAATAGTGTCCCATTATTATAGAACACATGCACACACAAACACACACTCTACACATCTTCTTCATCCATTCATCTACTAGTGGACATGTAGGCTGGTTCCATAATTTGATTAGTGTAAATAATGCTGCAAATAAACATAGGGGTGCATATATCCTTTAGAAATAGTGTTTTTGTATTCTTTGAGTAAATACATAGTAGTGCAATATCTGGATCATAGGGTAGTTCTATTTTAAAATTTTTAGCCATTCTGACAGGTGTGAGGTGATATCATGTGGCTTTGATTTTCATCTCCGTGATGATGAGAAATGCTGAGCATCTTTACATGTGTCTGTTGGCCATCTGGATGTCTTCTTTGGAGAAATGTCTGTTCATGTCTCCTGCCCAATTTTGCAATTGGATTATTTGTATTTTTGGTATTGAGTTGTATTAGTTCTTTTTATAATTTGGATACTAACCCTTTGTCAGGGAGGTCATTTATAAATATCTTCTCCCATTCAGTAGGTTGGCTTTTAGTTTTCTTGATTGTTTCCATCATTGTGCAGAAGCTTTTTATCTTGATGTAGTTGGAATAGTTTAGTTGTGCTTTTAATTCCCTCGCCTTAGAAGACATATCTAGAAAAATGTTGCTACAGCTGATGTTAGAGGCATTGCTGCCTATGCTCTCTTCAAGGATTTTTATGGTTTTAGGTCTTACACTTAGGTCCTTAATCCATTTTGAGTTTACATTTTTGTATGGTGTAAGAAAGTAGTCCAGTTTCAACCTTTTGTATGTACCTGTCCAGTCCTTCCAACACCATTTGTTGAAGAGACTTTTTCCCATTGCATATTCCTTCCTTCTTTGTCAAAAATTAATTGACCATTCAATTGTGTGTTTATTTTTAGGTTTTCTATTCTGTTCTTTTGATCTATGTGTCTGTTTTTGTATCAGTATTATACTATTTTGGTTCTTCCACATTTGTAATATAACTTGAAGCCTGGAATTGTGATACCTCCAGTTTTCTTTTTCTTTTTCAATATTCTTTTGACTATTTGTTGTCCTTTGTGGTCCCATAAAAAATGTTATGGTTGTTTGTTCTAGTTCTGTGAAAAATGCTGGTGGTATTTTGATAGGGATTGCCCTAAATGTATAGATTGTTTTGGTTAGTGTAGACATTTTAATAACACTTGTTCTTTCAGTCCAGGAGCACGGAATGTCTTTCCATTTGTGTCTTCTTCAGTTTCATCAGTGTAGTACAGGTCCTTCAACTCTTTAGTTAAGTTTATTCTTAGGTATTATTTTTGGTGCAATTGTAAATGGGATTGTGTTCTTGATTTCTCTTTCTGCTAGTTCATTATTAGTGTATAGAAATACAACACATTTCTGTATATTGATTTTTAAAAATATTTTATGTATTCATTTGACAGAGAGAGATCACAAGTAGCAGAGAGGCAAGCAGAGAGAGGGGGAAGCAGGCTCCCTGCTGAGCAGAGAGCCCAATGTGGGGCTCGATCCCGGGACCGTGGGATCATGACCTGAGCCGAAGGCAGAGGCTTTAACCGACTGAGCCACCAGGTGTCCCCTGAGATTCCTTACATCTTAGGATCACAGATGCTGCTTGGGCTCATTGTAGTATGACTGTACTAACCCAGGAAATCTTGCCCAGGAAGATGAAATTGAAAATAACTTTATCGTTGCATTAGGAATTTACTGCAACTCTCATTTATCCAAATAATAGACTATTCATCAAGTCTCATCTTTTCAGAATAAATAATCCCTCTTGAGGATGACAGGTGTTTCAACTAGGCGCATCAAACAATTCTTGACTCTTTAAGAATTATTTCCACAAAAAGGGGAACCTTCCGACACTATTGGTGGGAATGCAAGCTGGTACAGCCCCTCTGGAAAACAGTATGGAGGTTCCTCAAAAAGTTGAAAATAGAGCTACCTTACAATGCAGCAATTGTACTACTGGGTATTTACCCCAAAGATACAAATGTAGTGATCTGAGGGGCACATACACCCCAATGTTTATAGCAGCAATGTCCACAATAGCCAAAGAATGGAAAGAGCCTACATTTCCATCAACAGATGAATGGGCAAGGAAGATGAGGTCTGTGTATACACACACACACACTCACACACACACACACACACACACACACACACTAGATTATTATGCAGCCATCAAAAAATTGAAATCTTGCCATTGACAATGATGTAGATGGAACTAGAGGGTATTATGCTAAGCAAAATAAGTCAATCAGAGAAAGATAATTATCATATGATTTGATAGGAGGAATTTGAGAAACTAGACAGAGGGTCATAGGGAAAAGGAAGGAAAAATGAAACAAGATGAAACCAGAGAGGGAGAGAAACCATAAGAGACTCTTAATCTCGGGAAATAAACAGGTTGCTGGAGTGGAGGGTGGGGAGAGATGGGTTGGCTGGGTGATGGACTTTGGGGAGGGTATGTGCTATGGTGAGTGCTGTGAATTGTGTAAGACTGATGATTCACACACCTGTACCCCTAAAACAAATAATACATTATATGTTAGTAAAAATATAATTAAAAAATTCTAAAAAAGAAAAGAATTATTTCCACAGCCTCTCCTGGCTGTGTCCACCAATCCTAAACTGTTACGTCATATATTTGCTCCATCCCCATCAGTCCTCACACTAAAAAGACCCACCTTAGACCCTCCCCACTCAAATCTTACAAATATCTTGCCCTTCCCCCTGCTCATCCCCACATCTAGACAGGCCTGAGAGTCTGTCTTTGCTTGGTTTACTGAAAGTAAGCAAATATTCCAACTCTGTTTAATGAGGATTTATTTTGTTGGTTATTTCTGAAGAGTTGGCAGTTAACAGGTTGCAAATTAGAAATTGAGACACATGGAGAGACTTATGGAATATCACACAGCTATTAAGGGCTACTTCAGAGACTGAGAAGGATAGATCCAGGCAGCAGATTTATTTTGTCCAGCTTACAATACTAACTCATTCACTCTTTTAAAAAAAGATTAGTGGCTAACACTTTAAAAATTTAAGATTTCATATAAAATCTGAATTTCTGGCTTTTTAAAAGTACTGAATTTGGTAATGCTGGTCCTTTTTTTTTTAATATGTAGTAATAATTGTTAGGTACTTCAGATGTAGTGCACGTTTATTGGTTTATCACAGTCCCTGTCATTTACTATTATTTACAGCTGGCTAGCTCAAACTTTAGGGGTCAAGTAGTAAATATTTTTGGCTTTGAGGATCATATCGTCATCTACTCAACTTGCTGTTGTAGCAGGAAAATAGCAACAGACAATGCATAGGCGAATGAGTGTGGCTGTGTTCCAAATAAAACTTTATTGACATATTATGACTTCAGACTTGTTTTTATAACTTCTGTGCTGTGTAATCTGCCTAGGCATGGTTGGCATTTAGCTTTTAACCACTTATGAAAGAATTAGTCCTGATCTGGCCTCATGAAAGTGCTTATGGATTGAGGACAGAAAGGCTGCCAGTTAAAACTAACAAAATGTATCAGAAAGCTTTGAACCAAATTTATTGTTGGGTTTATCTCTCCAAAAAAAAGAAAAAATAATAACCGAAGAAAGAGAAGCTACTGTCCTAAGGGCTTGAGAGAAAGAGAAGTGCAAGAGGTCAGAGTGGCTTAGTTTGGCTTTCTGTGTTGCTGACATGGGCCAGCTGTTTAAGGAACTTTCAAGTTGCATTCATAAATGTTGTTTTCATACTGGCAGCTGGTTGCTTTTAAATATGCATGAGAAAATATAGATTTGTTTAAAATTAATGGTTAAATTTTGATGGAGCTAGAAAAATAGACTTGCTTTAAATAGACTTCCTTGGCACATATAAATTATAATTACATTTGTTAAACTTCAATTTGAAATGCTCTTCTAGCAGCTAATTTAGGACCCAAAGCAATATCAAATATTATCTGAAAATACCATATCTTGATACTTAGTTTGAAAGTCCCCCCTTTTTATATATATACGTATAATTATTATTCTCTTATTCTATAAAACACTCTATCCTGTAAAACAGGATTCTTTGAGTTTTGCCTAAATAAAATAGAAATCTGGACTGTTAATAAACTTTTAAAAACTCATTAATTAATGCTTAACTAATTTACTCTTGAAAATCCTGAGAACAGTTTAATGAAATCAGTATCGGTATGTATGAAAGTGACTTGGTAGGGGATGCTTGTGTGTTTACAAGTCTAGTTACATTTGTCTTTTATTGCATTGTCAGTTTTGTGGCATTTTCCTTGGTTGTATTGCCAGTCCTCTTAAAAAAAACCACAACCACCCCCCCACAATTTTTGCTACCTTATTTCCTTCACCAATTTCTCCGTTAGGCTCCTGAAAAGTAGTTTTTATTTCCATTTTTCTATTGAAACTCCTCTGAAGAAGACCATTTTCTAGACTTCTTATTTATACATTTATTAACCTTTTTTTTTAAATCCTCATTTTCCTGGACATCTCTGCAGTGTCCTTGAAGTTTTTGCCACCCTCACCTCTTAAAACCAACATGCTGTTGTGACTTTTTTTCATTTCAACATCTCCTTCTCTTGACTCTATTCTTTCTCCTATAATTTAGTTAAGTAGTCTTCAAGTTTTTCTCTTACTCTTATCCTTGGAAACATCAAAGACTTCGAGCACTCTGTATTGACAGTACTATGCTTTTGCATAGACTACATGCCTATATTTCAGGTTCTTGGAAATTTCCATTATTATTGTTATGGAGGACTGTTTGGTTGAAGTTCCCCTATTGTGCCTGATACTAGCCATATGACATTTCCCCACTCCCTTTACCTTTTTACTGGAATGATGGATACTGAAATTATGTCCTTGGTTCCTAAACAAGATAGTGAAAACATACATACAACCCTTGTATGTGCATGATGTTTGCTTGTTTGCACTGCAGGGGGCAAATATAACGTAGATTACCTGGTTGAAATTATTTTGTTTAGAGACTTGCTGTACATAAATTGGTTTATCAAGGATATAATGGGATTTGGTTTTATCTAAAGATTTTTTTTAATTTTATGTATTTATTTGACAGAGAGAGAGAGAGAGATCACAAGTAGGCAGAGAGGCAGGCAGAGGAGAAGGGGAAGCAGGCTCCCCGCTGAGCAGAGAGCCCGATGTGAGGTTCGATCCCAGGACCCTGAGATCACGACCTGAGCCGAAGGCAGAGGCTTTAACCTACTGAGCCACCCAGGTACCCCAAGATTTTTTTTTTGCCCCGATAAGATTATAAAGACAATTATGACAACCTTTGGAGCTCATGACCTAGAAATTCCTGCAGAGTCTCAGATATAGGCTGCAGGAATATCCTTTTGTTAAGGCTCCAACTTAGAATGTAGGTAGTTCAGGACTGTAGAAGTGTTCATTTTCAGTCAGGAGGTCACAGCAATGCGAAATACAGTTTTTACTGTGTTTAATAGGGAATGATACAACTTTCTGTATTGCATTTACTAGGGAATAAAAAGCCATGTCAACTTAAAATGTTAAAATCTGAAAACTTTTTTTCAATGTATCTAAAAGGATGTGAATTTTATCTAGCACACTAGAGAAGAGACTCCTCCTTAGTTTGGTGAAGAATCTAAAATAGACGCATTGCCAGAATCACAGTCTCATCATATCTGAAATTTAATTTATCCATTTTTTCCCCAAAATCATCTTTTTGCATCACTTCTCCTTGACTATAACACTGCCTTTCTTTTCCTAAAAAAGCAGTGAATGCTAATAGTAACAAGAACCATGAACACTTACTAAAGGCATGCTCTTTTGCAGAGACTGTTGTAAGTGCTTAATTCACACTTTTGAGGAAGGTACTATTTTTGTCGCTACTCTACGAATGAGATCTAAGTTGTAGTGATATACTCTAATTAACACAGGTATTAAAAGATGGAGCTGAGATATGAACCCAGCCAGTCTTACCACAGACACATGCTTGCTGCTCTAGTACATGAATTCTCAAAACTGGAAATCACCTTGGAAGGCCACTTAGTGAATTGGAAAGATTATGTGGGAAGACCTACTGCCTGAGTCAACATGAGTAAAAATCTATCTCCATCATTCTCATGCTGTGTGTGACTTCAAGTTAACCTCTGTAAACTTCAGGTTCATTATATGTTAGCTGCAACTAATTATCCCAGCTTTATGGATATAGTTAAAATGATACTAAATGAGTTAATATTTTTTAAGTACTTAGTAAAAAAAAAGGGGGGGACTTGAAATATAGCCAATAACCAGTGTTAGTCCTTTTCATACCCTATAATTCAGGTGTTTAATTAGTGACCAAGTTCTGTTGAATACGTCATTCAAATTTATTTCATATTCCTTTATTCTTTTCAATGACTATCCTCATCACAAATCAAAACCATCTTTAATGCCTCTCCATTGTGGATGATACAGGTTCCGTATTCTGGCATTCAATTTTCCTCGTTGTCTGGCCTTCAATTGTTTCACCAATCTGACTTTGTATGGCTCCCCAAGGGACCCTCTGTACCATTTGGGCTCGTCTTTCCACCACTGTCTGAATGTGCTTTTCTTATTTCCACCTCATTGCCTTGTTCATGTTGTAGCCTCTGTTTTCAGCATCCTAAAAGCAGTAGTGTATAGAGGATGTTATGGGCAAGGAAGGATGTTTTACCCCCACTTTCTAGTTACAAATCACCATGTTGAGGGGGTTTTTGGTATGGTCTCAGAATTATAGAAGAAAAGCTACTGAGAATGCCAAGTCAGCCAAGGTGTTAATTGGGTTTTAATATCTGTTAAACAAGGTGGTTCTATTTTTCAGATTAGAATCTATGGATCCTCTTTAACGTAATGCCATTTACACAAAGCTGGGAAGAGAATGGCAGAGTAGAATCCCAAACTGTATTATTATTCCACCTTAATCTTTAGTTTCAAGGTGAACATATAGACACATACAGACAACTACAGGAGTAATGAAACAAATGAAGTAATACAACTATATTTAAAAATACGCTCCACAATTCAGGGGTTCAGAAATCGAGATTTGCCTGCTGGTAAAATGAATGAACATTGCTCCCAGATTGCTGTGTTATGAATGGTGAGGGAGCGTGGGTTTGGGGGCCGTGTCCCGGCAGAGGGAACATAAAGCAGTGGCTCCTAAAAAGATTAGATCTGTGCAAAGTATGAGGGCAAATCCAGACATGAAAACAAGGAACACAGCTAAGTCTGCACAGGTGTGGTTGGTTTTAGTAATATTCAGGAATTGTGGAAAATTGGGGAATTAATATGATCAGTCTTACCACATTTTGAATTTTCTTGGAATACTTAAGCTATTAAGACACTCAAATGTAATCTTTTTTAAAGGGCAGCCTTTTTCTAAAGCAAAGTCATTGTGCAAAATTTTCTCTGCACAAAGTAGGTTTCTCTCTGTCGGCTCTTTTCCAAGAAAGTTAGTGTAGTTCCAGAATCTGTCACTTTTTTCGGTATGCCAAATTGTATCCTTGGCCCCTTCCAAAAAGAAAGTGTACTTGAACTTGGGCAAGTTTCTCCCCACAAGTGGGGAGGCTGTCGACAATCACGAGATTCATAGTGGAAACATCACCAGCTTTAGTGATCCAGGGTGAAGCAGACATTCATTGTTTAGACTTTTCCCTCTATCCCAGTTCTTTCTTTGCTTGTATTCTGAGGCAGAATAATACTACCTGTCCCCTTCAGATTGCCAGGAATGACAGAATCTGGCAAAAAGAGGAACCACGTGTTTGATACATCAACTTCAAAGTCAAAAGTCAAAGTCAAAAGTCAAAGTCAAAGTCAAAAAGTTAATAGCAAATGAGGATGAAGTGAAGCCTCCCATCCAGCTCCCACTTTAAAGCTGGAATTAATATTGATGTTTCTGTAAGCACAAGTACTGAGAATATGGATGACAGAAAATGATGTCTGAGATGAAGCTTTTATGTTTGAAGAATATGACTGCTACTAAGGACCATGTAAGGACCATGCGTTTTTAAAAGTCAGTTGGTTAATTTAGTGTAAACCTGGCTGCCGTGAGACTCTTTGAACGATTCATGTTTAAGAGGCAGAAGAGGTTTCAAGTCAGTGGACAGGAGCCTGAGTCCTGATCCCAAAACGTTTTAACTGCAGTTGTATCGGACAAATTATTATGCTTCTTTAAACCTCAGGTTTCTGAAGGGATAATAATATTGCCTGCCTTACAGGGTTATGGGGAATGTTTAAGTGGTAATATATGTATAGACAGTATTTTATAAACTGGAAGCCATATTATTTAGATTTCTCATGAATTAAATAGTTTGAGTCATTTTAGGTACACCATCCCCAAGTGGTAGTAAATGTCTTGATTACATTTGTAATCTCCTGCCTAGCAAAGAATCTCCTACTTGCTCTTTTCCTTCTGGTTTGCTCCGTTCCAGCTCATCCCTTCCCCTGCTACCAGGATGGTCTGTCTGTCTTCCAATGCCTCTTCTGCCTCTACCTTCTCATTCTTTCTTCCACTCCTGTACATCTTCTCCTCCTCCTTCTAATACAAATCCATAAAAGAATAATATAATGAATACTTGTGTTCCACTATTCAGTTTAATCAAGTTTTAACATTTCACCATACTTTATTCTGTATTTTAAATGAAATGAAATGTTTTCATGGAAGCCTTCTGTATGCCTTTCCTAGATCCCTTTCTTTTCTCTCTCCAGAGGTAATTCATATCCTGTTCTGATTAAGAATGGGGTTCAAATTCCAACACTCTTATTTATTAGCTATATAACAAGGACAGATTACTTAATTCCTCTGTGCCTCAATTTCCTTAATCCATAAACTTGAAATAATAATGGTGTATATCTTGTAAAGTTGCTGTGGTGATTCAATGATAGAATTAAATATCTGTAAATCACATGAAGTAGTGCATGACACTGATTCATCTCTCAAAAATCATGTAATTATTTACTGATGATACTGTAATTAGCTGATGTGGTAGAAGTTTCATCAAGTTTAGTGTTTATCATTCCCATACATATTTTAGGAAATCATTACATATTTATCCTATATTGTAATGATGGGCATGTTTTAAAACTTTATGTAATTGGGGGCATCTGGATGGCTCAGTTGGTTAAGCGGTCAGTTCTTAATTTCAGCTCAGATCATGATTTCAGGGATCAATCCTAACGTTGGCCTCCATGCTCAGTGGGGAGTCTACTTAAGGATTCTTTCTCTCTCTCGCTCTCCCTTTCTCCCTTCCCCCATTCTCATACACACTCTCTCTAAGACAAATCTAAAATAAAATCTTTACATAATTGGTATTACATATCTGTATCACTTTATGGTGTACTTATTTTATACAACATTAGATTTTTGAGATGTATCCATGTAGTTAAATGCATTTTCAATTTATTTGTTTTAACTGTGTTACAGTGCTTAAAACATTACATAAATGCACCACAATTTATCTGCCATCCTCTAATTTTTTGCTGATGCAAATAAGGCTAGAATTTGTTGTTAAGGCTTTATTCCACATTTGAAATTTTGTTAGGGACTATACTCACAAGTGAAAATACTGGGTAAAGGGACACATACAGCTTCAGCTTTATTATTGTGACCAAATTGTTCTTGATGATAGTTGTACCAACATTCACTCCATGTGGGCATTCATTTCATGTAAGGGGCAATTGTTAGACTTAAAATTTGGTCCATTAGAATGGGTATGAAATGTATTTCATTATAGTTTATTTTACATTTGCCAAATTGCCAGTGAAGATGAGAGTCTATTTAAATGTTTATTGGTCATTTAGGTGTCCTATGAGATATGAGGATGTATCTCCTCCTAAATAAAAAGATGGATTTATAATGGCTGGATATATATCCATCCATAAATGGGTGGATGTCTTCCATTTATCTCTTGGGTTGTCTTTTACTGATTCCTAGTTCTTTATAATTCTGGATACTAGTTCTTTATCAGTTACATGTATCTCAAATATCTCTCACAGTCTTTGCCTTGTCTTTTAGTTTTTAGTGTTTTTGTTCGAACAGAAGTTTGACATTGTAATGTAGTTAAATAGATCAGTCTTTTCCCCTTTCTTAAAAAAATATTTTTCCCTCAGATCTTAAATGTATTCTCATACATTTGGACATTTAAAATTTTTGTTTTTCATACTTGGGTCTGTAATCTATCTGGGATGTTTTTGTTTGAATATAAATGGGAATCTAATTTTTTTCCTTTCCTACTTGATTAACCAATTGTTTAAACACAATCTATTAAAAAATTCACACTTTCTTCCCAAATACTCTAAACATAGTTATTATAATGCTATGAGTTACACATATATTCAAAATATATGTGCAATATATACGCACATATCATGTATACATATATAGTGTATATGCATATAATATGCATACTTATGTGTATATGTGTGTAGATATATGCATGGAACATATCCATATCACATATTTAAAACTCTTCACTGGCTCCCTCCTTGCTTAAAAGACAAAATTTCTTAGCAGTAGAGATAAGTTCCTTTATTTGTTTCCTTCTTTATACTTCATAATCTCTTGTCATTGATGCATATGGCTTATACTTCAGCTGAAAAAAACATTCTGAAGCTCTTGAACTTGTCTTGCTGTTTTACACCTTTAAACTTACTTGCATGCCCTTCCCATGCTTGGAGTGCTTGATCCTTGGGATATTGTACACTTATCATATTCCTGCTATTTTTTTTTTTTAGTCTGGTTTCAAGCCCCTCTTTATAAAATCCACTTAAGCAGCTTTATTGATTTCCCCTTTTCCACTTAGCAAATTGTCAATACAATTATTTTTTTGAACCTACCATTTACATATATACATACATAATGCTGTTCAGTACCAGGGATCGTCTTGAGGAAGGAGTGCCCTGAAAACCTTGCATATACCTCCATAAAAACCTATATGCATGATGGGTATTATCACTATTGACTTGTCAATCCTCCGCCTACACTGGGAGCACTTTTATTCTTAAATCCCAGGATTCAGCACAGTGCTTGATACCTAATAAGTACTCATTAACATTTGTTGAATGAATGAATAAATGTATTTTAAGGCCTATGCATTAAAAAATATGTAGTGTCCTTGGGATGCTATTTCCTTAGCCACATTACGGGGAATAGAAATTCCATATTTGACCTTAAAACTGCAAGATTTACTGCTTAAACTAGAGTCTCTTGAGAAATAATATTAGATACAAATTGGAATTTAAGCTCTAACATCATTTTGTCTGACTACTTTGTAAAGTATTCAGGTGTGGCAAGTTAATGATTAAGCATTTCAGTTAAGCAGAAATGAAGCTTCACATTATGGGCAGATTGCCTAATAAATTTGGCAGCTATTCTTGATCTTCATAGCCAAAGTTTGTATGTACATTCAGAGCTCACAGCGTTAATGAGCTTGGCTACCAAGTTTCTAGTTAGACATCTGCTACAATGAGTTTGTTAGTTTTTGTTTGTATGTTTGTTTTGTTGTTGTTTTGAGCAAGACCAAACAAGGACAAAAAGCTGAAACTCCAGGAAAGAATGAATTGGTGGCACCATATGAAAAATAAGAAGTAGTGTCTATATAGCACTGAAGAAATTCCCTATCTCTGATCTTCAACTTCCTCATCAAATGAAATGAGGAACCTAGATTTGTGGGTCTATAGCATTCAATATTTTAAAATATTCTATAATTTTAGAATGGCAAAGATTATTTTAGGTGAGTTTCCTGTCCCTAGAATGTTCATACATAGTTTGAATGAACAAGTCAAGATGTTCAACTGGGGGTTCAAATGTGTAGTGGGGATTCAGGCTTAAATGACTTGTGAAAAGTCTCCCTGCTCCTTTGAAAGGGGACAGAGAGCTAGAATATTGTGGGGGGGGGGGGGGAAGCAAACAGCAACTACTTTACCATGCTGTTCAGAGAAGCTCCTGGGAGTGTCAAAAGAACTCTCATCAGTTATTTAGGGCTTCAGACTATGCCAAAAGTATAATTTGCTGTTGCTGTTAATCACTTACTTAGTGTCCTAGAAATCAAGAACTTCTGGATTAGAAGGAAGCTTTTTTCATAAGTGTAGGTATGATCTTTTGAACATAAAGGAGATATCATCTACTTGAGATTAAATTCATAAACCTGGACCAAAAAGGCAAATTAAATACAAAGAGCTAAGTAGACTTTCTGGAGTGAGACACTGTGGGGAAAAAAGGACCAACCATATATCAGAGAAGTAAATGACTTTTAATGCATTATATTGGGCATTATTTTTCTTTGTACATGTTGAAGAGGGAAATGTTGGACAAAATGTATTTCCATGCCTGTAACTGAATTTTTTATCAGATTGAAAAGATGCATGTGCCTTAACACTTAGCTTGGTCTTTTGGACCACAAAAAAAGCTGTTGAGAAATAGCATCTGAGATAAGAATTCTTGTACAAGGGAATTGTTGAGGAAGTGTTCACAGGAGAAGGGGAATAAGGGAAGCAGGGAAGGGCAGGGACAAAATAGTCTCAGCGAGTATGTGGCATCAGTCAGAGACTAGCTTCCATTTGATCCTTTGGGGAAAGTCTGAAGCACAAATCGCATGCCAGAGTATTTTCCATCTTGAGGCAAGGGGAATAGCCTTTTTCTTGTGCCCAGTCAGTGATTGGCCAAGATCTGAAAGTATAACAAGAGGGCGGTTCACCTTTGGCCAAAGGTAATTCTCCAGAGAAGAAGGGAGCTATAACTTTTCATCAGCCAGCACTTATAAGAGCCAGGGCTTGGCTATACCAGCTAGTAAAGGGGGCTTTGGTGGGGATTCAGTAGCATCCACTTCTTTGACTAGTCTTTCCTAGCGGCCATTACCTATTTTATGCTTTAGTTCTACTTGGATGGCCCTTACGTATAATTTAGTTCTTGTCACAAAATTTTGGATCTGTTTTTTTTTTTTCTATTAGCATATAATGTATTATCTGCATCAGGGGTACCGGTGTGTGAATCATCATTATTACACAATTCACAGTGCTCACCATAGCACATACTCTCCCCATTTAGATCTGTTTAATTATGCCTCTGCCATCAACTCTGAGAGTCTTACATAAGGAAATTAGCTCTTTCAGTCTCATGCCCCAGAATTTAACACAAGTAGTATTTTTTCTAATTTTCTAGTTCTTCTAATTTCTAAACTAGAAAAATATTTTCTAATTTACTCTCCCAGGGATTCCAAATGTTATTTCTACTTCAAATTTTAAGTTACTAAAAATGTATGTTCTGTCAACTGTCTGAACTTGAGTAGGTAACTTCACTTATGATGTTTCACATTTTATTTTTTTTAACTCTTGGCTGCAGCTCATTGTATTAAAATATATTGACTGTATCCTGTAGCAACCATTAAGAAAAATAAACATGTGATATTTATTTTTTTTTTAACATCCCATCTGTTATTGAGTACTTGGTAAAGTCCCAAGATTCCAGTAGGTTTCCATGTGCTCTAATGTCACCCAAAACTCTTTGGCCTTTCTGTTCACCATATGGAATTCGTGCCACATTCTTCTGATATTACCGGAATGTGAAATTGAGATGTATTTGCCCTATTGCCAACATTTTAACGTGAACTCATTCTAAAGTCAGGCAGGAGCTGGTCTTTTTCGTCTGGTGCCTCATAAACCACCATATCAAAACTGAACCAACTAATTAGGTCCATAATTTATGTATGGCCAACTAAAGAGTTTTTAATGGCTCGTAACATATTTGTCAGCTCTAAGAACAATTCAGTGAAAACCAGATGGCCCATAGTATTCCCCTTTTGTTGGCTCAACCTACCTCATTTCTGCAGCTCATAAGCAAAATTAGCTCCTTTTAGTCCTATAAAATCTTTTTTAAATTATAATTTTATTTCATTTTCATAGCATTTTTCAACATGATGACATGATATAAAGTAGGAGCCAAATGTCAGATAATGTAATTCTCTCCTTGTCAGTATGTCAGTGCAGAGACCTTTTTAAAAGAAAGGTGATCAGGGACGCCTGACTGGCTCAGTCAGTAGAGGTTGCAACTCTTGATTCGGAGTTGTAAATTCAAGACCCATGTTGGGCAGTGGAGGTTACTTAAAATCTTTTTTAAAAAAGTGATCACTTATTTATTTTGAACTTGGTAATGTACAAAAAAAAATTTCAACAATCTGATAAAAATGGCCAAAAAAATGAATATTCAACATATGGAAGGAGAGATATAAATCACTGATAGATATATAAAAATAGTCAATGTTGTCAATATCCAGAGATATTTTATTCATGAAAATTGGGAGCATGCACTAAATGCTATGTTACAGTATTTTTTTCTAAGTCACTAAAAGTCTATTACAAAAAATGATAAACTTATTATTTACCAATTAACAGCATTGTATTTGTTGTTTTATTGTTCATGTTCATTAAAATATTTAATATAAGAGATGCTCATCATTATTTGGTATAAATAGTAGCTATCATTTATTGAACCCTTCCTATGTGATATACTCTGTGTATATTCAAACGTTATTTTACCTTACCTAAGCCTTATAACAACTTCATTGTTTTACATGTAAGAAAAAAAAGGTATTCTAAGGTGTTTAGAAATGACATAGTTAATAAATTGAAGCTTGGATTTTAAACTCTGTCTGCTTTCAAACCTCTTACTCTTTGTAAGACACTTAAGTGCTCTCTGTAAGTTGGGGGGGGATTGCTTTTTGTTGAGTTCCTGTGAAGAGTTTATGGTAAGGTGCTGGGACAGAAAAAAAAAAAAAATCCGTCCTTCAACTACTGTCACCCAAGCTGGGCCATGGTGTTCTTTTGTTGAACAAATAATTTCACAGAACCCAGCATCAGACAAGATCACTCTGTGACCATGATGGAACAAGTCAAGACAGTGCCACTATGTCATCTAAGGTACAGATAAAAACAAGAACACAATAATGATCAAACATCTCCATCCCCCAGCTAATAGGAATGACTGCTGCTTCGGTATGAGTTAGCCCTGCTCCATTCCTCCTCCCTTTTAGGTAAAAAAATGTTAAAATACTGTGATGGTTAATTTTATGTGTCAGCTTGACTGGCCACAGGCGCCCACATTAAACATTACTTATGGGTGTGTCTGCAAGGATATTTATAGATGAGATTAGCATCTGAATTGGCAGAATAATCTCACCAATGTGGATGGACACCATCCATCTGTTGAGGAACATGACTACAACAAAAGTCAGAGGAAGGAGAAATTTGCTTTTTTTGTACCAGCTTGCATTCTGTCCTCACCAATATTTGCTGTTCTCTGTCTTGTTAATTTTAGCCATTCTAACTGGTATAAGGTGGTACCTCATTGTGATTTTGATTTGTGTTTCCCTGATGGAAAGTGATGTGGAATATTTCTTCATGTGTCTGGTACCCATTTGTATGTCATCTTTGGAGAAGTGTCTGTTCATGTCTTCTGCCCATTTCTTGACTAGATTCTTTGTGTTTTTTTTTTTTTTAAGATTTTATTTATTTATTTGAGAGACAGAGAAAGTGAGAGAGAGCATGAGAGGAGAGAAGGTTAGAGGAAGAAGCAGACTCTCCATAGAGCCGGGAGCCCGATGCGGGACTCGATCCTGGAACTCAAGGATCATGATCTGAGCCGAAGGCAGTTGCTCAACCAACTGAGCCACCCAGGTGCCCCTCTTTGTGTTTTTTGATGTTGAGTTAAAGTTCTTTATAGATCTTGGATACCAGCCCTTTATCTGTTATATCATTTTCAAATATCTTCTCCCATTCTGTAGGTTGCCCTTTAGTTTTGTTGACTGTTTCCTTTGCTGTGCAAAAGCTTTTTATCTTGATGAAGTCCCAATAGTTCATATTTTCTTTTGTTTCCCTTGCCTTTGGAGACCTGTCTAGCAAGAAATTGTTGTGGCTGTGAGGTCAAAGAGGTTACTGTCTGTGTTCTTCTCCAGGATTTTAATGGATTCCTGTCTCACAGTTAGGTCTTTCATCCATTTTGAGTTTATCTTTGTGTATGGTATAAGAGAATGGTCCAGTTTCATTCTTCTGCATGTGGCTGTCCAGTTTTCTCCAGCACCATTTATTAGAGAGACATTCTTTTTTCCATTGGATATTCTTCCCTGCTTTTTCAAAGATCAGTTGGCAGTAGAGTTGAGGGTCCATTTCTGGGTTCTCTGTTCTGTTCCATTCATCTGTGTGTCTGTTTTTGGGCCTGTACCATGCCGTTTGATGATCACAGCTTTGTAATAGAGCTTGAAGTCAGGCATTGTGATACCCCCCAGCTTTGGTTTTCTTTTTCAACATTCCCCTGTCTATTTAGGGTCTTTGCTGGTTCCATACAACTTTTAGGATTATTAGTTTCAGCTCTGTGAAAAATGTCTGTGGTATTTTGATAGGGACTGCATTGAATGTGTAGATTGCTCTGGGCAGCAAAGACATTTTAACAGTGTCTCTTCTTCCAACTCATGAGTATGGTATGTTTTTCCATCCCTTTGTGTCTTCCTCAATTTCTTTTGTAAGTGTTCTGTAGTTTCAAGAGTACAGATCCTTTACTTCTTTGGTTAGGTTTATTCCTAGGTATCTTATGGTAGGAATGCAAGCTGGTACAGTCACTCTGAAAAACAGTATGGAAGTTCCTTGAAACGTTAAAAATAGAGTTATCCTATAACCCAGTAATTGCACTACTGGGTATTTACCCCAAAGATACAGATGTATTGAAAAGAAGAGCACATACACCCCAATGTTCATAGCAGCAATGTCCACAATATCCAACCTGTGGAAGGAGGTGAGATGTCCTTCAACAGATGAATGGATAAAAAAGATGTGGTTCATATATACAATGGAATAGTACTCAGCCATCAGAAAGAATGAATACCTACCATGTGCATCGACATAGATGGAACTGGAGGGTATTATACTAAGTGAAATAAGTCAAGCAGAGAAAGACAGTTACCATATAGTTTCACTGAGACATGGAATATAAAGAATAGTGCAGAGGACCATAGGGGAAGGGAGGGAAAACCAAATGGGAAGAAATTAGAGACTGAGACAAATCATGAGAGACTGTTGACTCCAGGAAACAAACTAGGGGTTGCAGAAGGGGAGGTGGGGGGATGGGGTAACTGGGTGATGGGTATTAAGGAGGACACATGATCTATGAGCATTGGGTGTTATACTTAACTAATGAATTATTGAACACTACATCAAAAACTAATGATGTAGTATATGTGTACTATTTTAGTTTAAATTAAAAAAAAAAAAGAAAAAGAAATTTGCCTTTTTTTTCCCCCTGACTCAGTGGTTGAGCTGGGTCAAGTCATGTCATCTCCTCTCATCCTTTCCTATCCTTAGATTGTGATTTACACCTTTGCTTCTCTGGTTTTTGAACTTGCACATAATTATTAATACCACTTTCCTAGACGCTTTCCTGCGTCTCCAGATTGCAGACAGTAGATCATGGGACTTCTTGGCCCCCATAACATTGTGAGCTAATTCTTCATAATAAATCTCCCTATACCTATTTCTATTATCTATAGATATACTTCATGCATAATGTATATTATATATACATAGTTTCTACTGGTTTTGTTTCTCAGAACCCTGTCTAATGCAGATACCTGATGAGAATTTTCCCCCACTTTCTGGCAGCACCCACTACACTGTCTTAAACTCTCCCTCAAATCACTTAACACATACACAATGCTACAACAAACCCTCTCCCCCAGTCCTGTTTCAGAGACACCTTACAGTTCCCCATGGAGTGCTCTCATTACAGTGAGCCAATAAAACCAACTTTCTTTGACTGTAGGTGTATTGTTTGTCCTTGGTGGGAGAGCACTGAAAATTTCCTTCTCTAACGAAACCCTTGGATTAAAATATTCTTTTTTTTTTAAAGATTTCATTTATTTATTTGACAGAGAGAGAGATCACAAATAGGCAGAGAGGCAGGCAGAGAGAGAGGGGAAGCAGGCTCCCTGCCGAGCAGAGAGCCCCATGTGGGGCTCAATCCCAGGACCCTGAGATCATGACCTAAGCAGAAGGCAAAGGCTTTAACCCACTGAGCCATCCAGGCGCCCCTTAAAGTATTCTTTCGATATAGGTTGGTTAGCTTTCAAGCAAAGAGTTCTGGTTTGACCAGGGACTCCCAAAGTTTTTCTAGAAAGGCCAGATAGTTGTTATTTCCATCTTTGTAGGATCTCTGTTGCACATACTCATCTCTACCATTGTAGCACAAAAGCAGCATAGTTAGTATTTAAACAAACAAGTCAGGCTAGATTTGGTGGTTTGCTAGATGCTTGTTTTTGGATCACTGGGTTTGACTGGCTTGATTGGGTCAACTTTAGAATCACATTGACTTGTTTTTTCCTGATTAGCTTTTCTTTCAATTACCTTTATTTCTTCAACTAGAACATAAGTACTCTTTAAAAACTTTCCCCCTTATGGTTATTATATAAAAATGTCCTTTTGTATGGCTAGAACTCTAAATTACATAAGGTCTATAGGATAACTTTACCCATTTGAATGGTTCCATAGTATTCCCTGGAAATGGATCAGTGCAGTCATTCAATTAAAAAGACACTTCCTAAGCCACAGCTCTGTACTGTATATAGTCTTTTAGGCAAAGAAGGTAGATAATCATCTCCCTTTAGGATCTCAGACTATAGCTAGAAAGTCAACCATATAGGAAGTCACAAAGAATGAATTATAAAAGTTGACAGATTTGAACCAAGTGCTTAGAAAGACACATGGAAGATATGAATGATTCTGTTAGACTAAGTGCGAGGAAAAAATTTAGGAATTTGCAGGTTTTGAGACCAAAGAGACTTGGGTTTTGACTAAACCTTGATTGACTCAGCTACTGATTTGTTGTGAATTTGGGCAACTTATTTAATCTCTCTCTTATTCCTCTGTTTAATCATGTTAGTACACATTTTAGAAGTTTGTTCTAAGAATTAGAAGTATTTAACACAAGGCCACCTTGTGTTACCACCAAGGCTACACTCAACAAGCAGTTATGGTAGACATTACTACTGTTAACTAATATTCAGTTATCTTCACTTTAAATATATAGAATTGTTCTTCCCCATTCCTTTGAAGTTAAGCCTAGCCATGAGGCTGGCTTCCTTTGCCTCCCTCCTTCCTTCCCTCCCCACCTTCTCTCCCTCCCTCTCTCCCCCTTCCTTCCTTCCAAGATTTTATTTATTTGAGAGAAAGAGAGCATGAGTAGAGGGAGGGACAGAAGGGGAGAGAGAGAGGGAGAAGCAGACTCCCCACTGAGCACGGAGCCCTATGTGGGGCTCGATCCCAGGACCCTGAGATTATGACCTGAGTCTAAGTCAGACACTTAACTGACTCAGCCACCCAGGCACCCTGCCACAAGACTTTCTATAGCTAGAGAAATGTTGTGGGAGTAGCACATATCACTTCTGAGTGGAAGTATTGATTTTATATGCCCTTAGCATGACAACAAAATATGTGCTCATATGGAGGTACCATAAAATCAAAGTGACCTGATACTTGCAGAGAAACATATACCTACAGGTGATTTTATGCCAGTGAAAAAATGAACTTTTGTTGTTAAGTTTTTAGGATCATTGATTGTTGGTGCATATTCTAGCCTATTAATACTATAGTACATATTTTTAATTTTTTTTTTTAATAGTACATATTTTTAAAAGGTACTAATTAGGCAGAGATGCAAGAGAGGATAGAGGAAAAGAATGAGAACTTGAATTCATATCAAAATTGAATCAAATTAAAGGGAGTGGATTAAAGCAATATTTTTGTTCCTTGACTCTTTCTCTACAGAAGAGTTAGGACAAATTTAAGCAAGGACTATGTTTCATGGTATGTATTTATTTCAGTTGACTTATAAATTTAAAGAAGGGCTATTTTGTTCAATATTAGAGAAGGTGAAACTTGAAAGGTCATAAGGTCATAAGGATTATTTACACCAGCGCTGTCTTATAGAAATACAAGACAAGCCACAAAAATGAGCCACATATGAAATTCTAAGTTTTCTAGAGGCCACAAGTAAAAAAAGAGACAAAAGAAATTATTTTTTTTGGTAAATTTAACTTAATCTATCCAAATCTATAATCTGTCACATCTATAACATATCATCAACATGAAAGCATTATTATATTTTGCATTCATTTTTTCATATTAAGTCTTTGAAATCTGATACATTTTTTTAAAAGATTTTATTTTAGAGAGAGAAAGCATGAGAAGGGGGAGGGTCAGAGAGAGAAGCAGACTTCCCGCTGAGTAGGGAGCCTGATGTGGGACTCTAGGATCATGACCTGAGGCAAAGGCAGTCACCCAACAAACTGAGCCACCCAGATGCCCTGAAATCTGATTCATTTTGTACACTTGATAGCAAATCTGAATTGGGACTAGTCACATTTCAAGTGCTCAATAGCGGCATGGTGCTAGTGATTCTTGTATTGGATAGTGCAGGCTGGGAAAGGGGAAATGTGGGGAGAAGAAGAGAGACTTGGGAATAAACATAGTATGCGGATTCACTTAAACATTCAAGTTGAGTGACCTGGGAAAAGTAACTTTTCTGTGCCTTAGCTTTCTCACCTATAAAATATGAATGACACCTTATGGAGGACCAGACAAAGTTGGGGTATAAGAACATCAAGTAAGGCACTTGAAATGTCTTTTCAGTAAATGATGTGTGCATTCATTTATCAGACGAACATTTATTTAATGTCTAACACTTGAGTTGGCTGCTGTTGAAGGAAGACTGAAGTCAGTGCGCTCTGACTTAAGTTTGGTCTTTGTGTCAGACTACTACAAAACAACGTCAAATAGGTAGGAAGGATATTGGACAATTCAGTGAGCTAATTCATGGGAAAATACAGTATGGGGAAAGAGAACCATGACATTTTGTTTCAAGATTTCACTTTGACATTGCCCGGCTATAAGACCTTCAGCAGGCCCCTCATGCTTAATGTGCTTGCTTTCTTATTTATAAAATTGGAGATAGCAAATAACAATTTTACAGGATTGTTCCAAGGTCTAAATGAGATCCTATGAAGGAAAATGCTCTATAAGCTGCGAATCGTTATAGAAATTCTAGCAATTCTTCAAACCTTATTGTAAAGGTATGGATTTGTTGGTATTTTGACTTATCCATACTCCAAGCAAAGAGAAAGAATATCAGAGTTTCTGAGTTAATGGGGTTTTCTTCTGTCTTCTGTATCACCACGTGTTTTTTTGGAGCCTGTTTTCTCTGGGAAAGTAAAAAGTTATTTGAGACAAATTAAAAAAAAATAGTAACAACATTGGGATTCAGGTTAGCTTTGGGGAGAAAATTGATTACATAAAAGCAATGTCAGAATCTCTCTTTTCAAGGCTGGTTAAATATATGCTGTCCCCTCTAAGACAAGTGAACTACATGCTTCTCATTTGAAGACTCCTATTCATAACCAGAGTAAAGTTCACCCAGGCTCACTTTCCTTCCTTTGTCTGCAGTGCACTTGTAGTTGCTCCTAGCCCAAGTCAGAACCAGCACCTTGCCAGAAATTCTTCCGAGAAACTTTGCTGATAAATTGTCCTCAACCCTCAGCTCTCAACTTCCCTTTTATCAAAATGTAGAAGGCAAGGTTGGTGATTGTGTTGACAAGCCAAAAGCTCTATTGGGAGGTGGCAAATGTGAGGTAACTTTTCTTCATCCTTCATCCTTAAAGTGAGCCTGTCCCTTTCTTGTCTAATTAAACAGGATAGTGGTGATTATTCAACCAAGAGAAATGCAGACCTGTCAAACTCTCCCTTCCTCCCTTTCCTTCAACAGGGATTGTTGTGATTTCTGAGAAAGTGTCAGAAGCAGATGTTTGCTGGGCTTGGCGATAAAGTTAGTTCTTCCAAAGTCTCCTTAGGGAGTTCTGCCTTCAGCACCCTCCATTTGTTCATCAACTCTGTTGGGTCAAGATTTGAGTTGAGTTGTTGCTGAGGCAGGCGGAGAGTGGGATTGTTAAAGAAGGAGGGTAGGACTAGCTCTTGTGTGTTATTAAGTCAGGTTAATGGAAGTAATTTTAAATGGAATTTACCTCTTCCCTTGTGATGCTAATGGGGGTCCAAAACTTGGGTGAAGATGCACTAAATACTCAACATTCTAAGGCAGAATGTGGGAAGGAGCCACAAGAACTAGAGCCATACATGCCCATCAGTCTTTTTTAAGAACCACAATGTCATCCTTTCCTGCTCTAGGGTTCAAGAAGAGAGAAGAACAGGAATGAGAAGTGCGAGTAGGATTCCTATGGGAGTGCATAGGTCCTTCTTGTATTAAGGACAAATGATGGGAGAAACTTACAGAGATTTCTTCAGAGAGTTTGAGGGGGGGGGCACCTGTGAGAAGGGAAAACTGGCATCACATCGCCTGCATGAACACAGTGTTGATGCAGGACTTAGATCTGTGCTCTCTGTGCATTTGTAGAAGGGAAGAGGAGAATCTGAGTGATGGAAGGGGAAGAAGAGAAGAACAGTGGAGGAGCTGCTGCCTGTGTTCCTCCTGTTTCAATGGTGAGGAAGCATAACCTTTCTGTAGGCTACTACCCACCTGGAGAATTGGACTAGATGGTCTATAATTATGTGTTGCGTTTTCTTTGTCCTTAATCGTGCATCTCCTAATTCTATTAAAACAAAACAATGTAACCATATTGTTGTCCAACTCCACTCCTCAGGAAAAAAAGAAATAGTGAAGAGAAAAAAATCACCCACACCATGAAGACTCTTGAAGCAAAGCATACTAAATTTAAGAAGGGCTTGCTAATCACCATACTTGGCACTTTCTAATCAATAGCATGTTCTTGACCTTGCCCTTCTTAGAGTGAAGAAAAATCCCTGACGTGACACAGAGATGTGTCACTTCAGGCTTGTCAGAGAACTGATGCTGATTCTGGGATCAGAATTTTTAAGTGCTCAACACCATTGGCATTAAAAGCTTTGAGACTTCGAACCCTGGGACCCTCTTGTCCTTCCACGTCCCGGGCATGCAGTTGCTCTAATCATTCAGCTGGCTAATGATCCCCTTCCAGCAGGTGTAAATGAGTTTTCACACTCCAACCTGGCTTTTGTCAAGTCTTTAATGTAAGTAGCTAATGAGTGCTATTGCTCTGAGTTTTCTCCTGCGAAAGAAGGGTATGTCTAACTAGTGATATAATGACAAGAGCACGCTAATGTTATTCTGTTCGGTGGTGCTGAAGAGCACTGAGAATTTAAGAAAGATGAATCCCTCAAACAAAAGCAGACTAAAAACATATTAAGCAGAGCTGTGCTGACAGCCTAATTCCAATACTTCTACACGATCTTGAATCCACTCAAGCATAGTGAAGATATCTCCGAGGCAAGG
>CM052804.1:24620152-24656245 GCA_028533885.1 Nasua narica | reverse complement strand
CCTACGTAACTTTCCTACCCACCTCACAGAACTAGAAGGAGAATGTGAGGACCCGAAACATTTGTAAGTTCTCAGTGATACTTCCCATTAAAAAAAAAAACAAAACAGAGCTGATGTAAACTATGAATTTGGTCAGATTTAAAGAGAGCTATCAGAGGCAATACAGTTGTAAAGGGGATTTGAGTAACTTGGAAAGCTCTTCAAAGGATGATATAATTTAGACAGCTAGGTGAATGTCCCCTGATTCGAAATTGTCTTGGAGTTGCGTTAGAGTTTCTGAAAAGCCTCACTGCAGCTCTCTTAGTGTAGAACTTTTGAGGAATACAATGTAGGAACAGAAATTAGTAGATTTACCAGAAGGAGAACGCAATTGTAAGAAATACCACAAGTAGTTAAAAAGCGCCGCATAGTTGAGGCAGAAGGAATTGAACTTGGAGTAACAGTTGACAGAGCACCTGGCTTTTGTCTGTAATCTGTGAAATGGCCGTTGAGAGGCTGTCCTCTGGGTAGGGCAGGCAGGACACTGAGGATTCATTCGGCACAATAATAAATTCCAGGATAGAATCAGGAAATCTGGTATCAGGGATTGGCTTCTGCATATCACAACACCCCTCTACTGCTTGGTACAATGTTGATATTCAGCAAGTGCCCATAACCAAGGGAGAAGAGGCAACGTGATTATGATGCCAAGTCATTTCTGATTGAAGTTTTGCAAATTTATGAGTTTTGAAGTTTTGGTAATCAATACTTGACTGATATTAAATTTACAAACTCAAACTTATAGCATCTAATGGAAAGTCTTCAAATTATTCATGTATTTTGTTCCTTGGGTCTGGGATGGATCTAACTTGATTTTTATCTAAGTTAAAAATTTTGGTATGTACCCACACAAAGGCATTTATACATACACACATATTTTTCTGTAAGATAATTAAGTCCTAGCAAAATACAAACTTGCCTTTCATGAGCCTGAAATACCAGCATGTTTTTTTCATCTTTCAAATATATGTTCTATCAATAATGCTCACCCACTTTCACCGTTAATCTAGTTTTATTCATGCCAAGGTGTACTATTATATTTGTATATATATTTTCAAATGTAATTACTTTATGAATGAATGCTTGGTAATTAAAAAAATCAAACAACATTGAACTCTTTCATGTTCCATGCCTGAAAAATCCCTCTTCAGTACCAGCCATGTCTTTGGTACTCAAAAGTTCTGACTATCACATCCATTATCTGGGAAAACAAATTTATATACTCGTATTTTAACATTTATATTTTATTTTATTTTTTTAAAGCATTTTATTATTTTTTTAAATTAATTTTATTTCTTCAGTGTTCCAAGATTCATTGTTCATGCACTACATCCAGTGCTCCATGCAATACCTGTCCTTCTCAATACCCACCACCAGGCTCACCCAACCCCCCATCCCCTTCCCTCGAAACCCCTCAGTTCGTTGCTCAGAGTCCACAGTCTCTTATGTTTCATCTACCCCTCCGATTTCTCCTAATTTATATTTAAAAATATTTACATGCTAATATATTTTGTATTAAAAATAATATATGCCCTTGTAAAATAGTACAAAATGGTGTATTGTGAAAAGCAAACAGAGGCATCAAGTTAATGACGGTATTTGAATACATGCTTTTATCTGCTGCCTTCGAAATTCCACCAAAGCAGTAGTTTATTAAGTTTCACTGCACAAGCATGAACCAGACAGGAAGCAGGACAGTAGGTGGACAAGTAGTGACTGGATTAGTTAACTTGAGAAACCTGAAATTCAACTTTTCATTGTGAGAAGCTCACTAGCAAGTTAATTTGCTTTGTAAAACATCTTAACAGAGGTCAAAGACAGTGGGCACCGCACTGAAAGTGGTGGTTAAGATGAGGACTTAAAAAGCAATTCTAACTAAAAGATTCTTTAAGAAGTAGTTACCTGTCAGATTTTCTCCCCATTATTAGCCCTGACCCATACTGGCCAAGAACTGGCGGTTCACTATCTGAAAAATTTCAAACAGAACATCTGAGCACAATTGAGGGTAGGGATGTACTAAATACAAGAGATTCTCAGGACACTAGAGGCCAAAAGTACATCTGCAGGAAGAGAGCTGGAAGTCTTCCTTGAGGAATCTCACCATCTTCAGAGAAAAATCCCTACAGATCACCCTATAGTGGAACCCACAATCAGCAAGGTCCATTCGTATTCATGAACTCCTAGTGATCTGTTTCTTGCCAGATTATTCAATATAAGCAGACTGTCAAAGAACAATCCATTATTTGAAGAAAGTCTTTAAAATGAAAAACAGAAGCCTATATGAATAAAAATAGCAATAATCAAATTTGAAGGAGATTATGCACGAAGGTAAAAACTAGAATTTTGAAAATCATTAATATCCTCAAATATAAAAGATTTCATTTCCATGAAGCAAGAAAAGCACGCTGTAAAAAGTATCTTTCAGAGAACAAGAAAGAGAATATGCATATTTAAAATGTGATTGCAAAGATTAAAAAGTCAATAGAAATCTCAGATGACAGAGTTAAGGAACTCTCTCAGAAAGTGAGATAAAATGACAGTTGTAAAATAGGAAATAAAAACGAAGGACCAGTCTGAGTAAATCCATACCCAAGTAAGAGAATGTAAAAAGGAGACAACAATAAAAGTGGCATAGAATAAATTATAAATAAATATTTTTAAAATAAGTTCCTAAAGTTGAAGAACATATCACATGATTAAAAGGGTATTTTAAATGACCAAAACAAAGGATAAAGAAAGATCTCTCTAAGGCACATTATCTTGAAATTTCAAAAAATGGGAGACCCCCACCAAAAAAAAAAAAGGAAAATAAAAATTCTCTGAAGAAAAATAAAATGTAGTAAAACAATAGTGATGAGTGAAAATTTTTAAGAGCAAAGTCTTTGGTATTCTGTTGGGAAATTTTTTCCCAATCGAATTATCTATATATAACCATACTATCAATCAGAATATGAGAGTAGAACTTTCTCTGCCAATAATGGAAGATTAGCTTGAGTCAGACCAATCTTTCCGCTAAGAATAAGCAGAAAAACTGGGTAAGATACTTGTTAAGAAAAAAAACCCAAAAACCTGTGCAACAGCATTGGAAAGCTATCAGTGTGGTGAGGACTTGAAGGTCCAAGATCCTGTGGAAACCAAAGTTCAAAGAGGTATGCTTGACATTTAACTCTGAGTCCTCCTGAGATAGTTGTCAGTTTTAAAACACTGCCCTGAGAGTCTGAAAATGTAAATAGAAAGCTGTGGCTAAGGAAATGAGCAGCTCAACAAGTATTAAGAAATACCATGGGGCTTTACGTCCACCAAGGAAGAAGGATCATGGCAAATGTATGGACTTTTCAGCTGATACACCGAAAAGCCATCGCTCAAAAGAGAGGGGTAAACAAGAAATACATCAGTCATCGAAATGAATAAAACTTCCCTCTGAATTGGTTTAATCTCACACTGTATTAAGATGTTCAGTCCTTACTGTTATTATCAGCTAGTAGTAAAAGTAAACGGTCTCAGGAAGAAGTAGCACCATTCAGAGCTTCTAATTCCCTCTTTAATTTTCATGCAAAATATCTAATGCTCTATAAAAAAATTATCAAGCATATAAAAGACAATAACTGGTTACTCTTTGTTTTATATATATGTGTGTATATGTATTTAACATATATATGTTTTACATATATATTTCAATCTATAGGAGTTCAGATATTGGTGATATCAGAGACTATTAATATGTGCAAAGAATGAGTGAAAAATTAGGAATTTCAGCAGAGAACTTGAAACTATAATCAAATTCTGAAAGTGGAAAATGAAATGCAGTTAAGAATACAGAAGATGGATTTAACATCAGAAATAGCTTAAGAGAGAGTTAACAACTTGGAAGAGAGGACAGAAGACAATATCCAGATGAAAGCAAAAGAAAACTAAATGATAGAAATTAAGACAACAATGTAAGAGATATGCAGAACATAGCTAAATGGTCTAACATACTAAGTAATTGGAATTACAAGAAGAGAGGAGAAATTAAATGGGGCAGAACCCATTATTCTGTAGTAATTGAAGAGATAATGGTTCAGAGTTATCCAAAATGGATGGAAAAAAATGCACAGACATTCACAAAACTTTGTGAATGCCAAGTAGGATAAATAGGAAAAACAAAACAAAACAAAATCAGGTACTCTCTGAAAAGCTGCTGAAAACCTGAAACAGAGATAACCTTTAAGCAGTCAGAATAAAAAAAGATTACCTTCAAAAGGGCAATGATAAAACAGATGAAGAAGTAAATCAAGAAATAGACTTGGAATCCAAGAAAAAAACCGTGATTGAGCCCTGAAGATTGGTGAAGGGTATCCCCAGGTTGCTGCTAAAGGGAAAAGTCTCCATAAATTAGCTGTGCCCTGACCTAGAAATTAATTCGCTCAAATTAGGAAATAAGGATAGAGGATATCCAGTCTGTTGAAAAGTTCCAGTTCACTTGTCTTCTGATGGTCACGGATGACAGTGGGAGATGATGCAATAGAATTGGGCTTTTTCATTTCAGTGGGAAATAACAGGATCCTTGAATGGTAAGGGACCAAATAAATGGTGGTACATAACCATCAGAGTCCTGGTGGGAGCAGTATTTACCACAGTAAACCCTGGGAATGCAGTTGTAATCAGAGTGTTTAAACCTGTAGGGGTCTTGGCAATGGCTAATTGATTGTAGAATCCCTGGAAATGAAATAGATGAGCCTATCAAAGTGATGTTTGACAAATTAAGCGAAATAATTTCAGCTCTAATAGGCAGAGACCCGACTTGAGTCACTGTAGAGTACATTAATGACCTCTTATCTGGTTTTCAGGTCTCTTTCCCAAAGAAACTAGTGTTCATGTCAACTGAGGGGTTCTGTTTCAGTGACTTGCTTAGTTCCCTTACTGTAAGTCACATGTTGTGTGAATTGCAGTTTGGCATCGGACCCTTCTCCGGGGGAAGGATCGGGGACACTAAGTAACTCTGCCTTCTAAACTGCCCATAGTGATCTGGGTATTATCTAATCTACTGAACCATAAAATTACACATGCACAGCAGCATTCTGTTACTAAATAGAAGTGGTATATTTGTGTAAATAGGTCCAGGCAAAGAATAAGAGGCTATGTTGAGGAGAAAAAGGGGTAGACAGAAATAGATGTCTTCTACTTGCCCCTCCAGATCCTCTTTCCACCATTATCTACTTCTGTGTTTGGAATGGTCTGGCCCTCAGTTGGGTTTGGTCAACAAGAGGCACCATCCAGAGATCAGAGGATAGGAGGGGACTAAGGTTTGGTTGTTCTTCCAGGTCCCTCCCTGTTGGTTTGCTTGTTTACAAGAGCTGTTTCTCATCTGGAAGCCTAACTTCCAGGGGAGCCTGGCTGGCTCAGTCGGTAAAGCACGTAACTCTTGATCTTAGGGGTTGTTAAGTTCAAGCCCCACATTGGGTGTAGAGATTACTTTAAAAAAAAAAAAAATCATGGAAGCCCAGCTTCCTGCTTGGAAGTCCACTCCTATACCAACTAAGGGAACAGTTCAATCTCCAGCTTTCATCAAATCCTTTGATTTTCAGACTTAGGTTGGTAAAGGATCTCACTGTTTCTAGCAAAATGGTGCCTTTCTATCCCTATTAATTCCCTTTAATCCAGCTCATGCTCTTGAAAATAGTCCCTTTATCAAAATTTCTTCTATTACCTCATTTCATAGTGCCGTCTGTTTGCTGTCACAATCCCACATGATATAATTTCTAATTTGAAATGCAAACTTTATCGTAGTGTTTAATTATCATATATGAGTCTGTTTCTAGACTCTCTTGTCTTCATTGATGTGCTTAAATGTTCTTGCACCAATAGTATATTGTTTTAATTCATCTAACAGTATAGTTTTATATCTTATAGGGCAGTAGTTCTTAAACTTTTGGCCTCAAGACGCCTTACACTCTTAAAAATTATTGGGGAGTCCAAAGAGCTATTGTTGATGAGAGACAAATGTCTCAAAATTTCCCATTTTAGAATTAAACTGGAGACCTTTAAAAATAGTTTGCAATTTATATGAAAATAGCATTGATCTGTAACATATTTTATCAAAAAGCTATTTTCTAAGAATTTTAATGAATGTTTCATTGTTTTAAATTGTTTCAAGTATTTTTTAAAACCCGGCTTAATATTTTCTATCCACTTGTATTATCACATCTGCGTTTACATTGAATTGGTTGAAATATCTTGTTTCGCTTAAACTATATGAAGCAAATGTACACGTGTCATTGGAGAAGGAAGGAGTATTTTTAATAGCCTTTTCAGATAATTGTCGATATTCTTCTTTGATCATATTTCTCACTTTGACAAACTGCTTTCTTAAAGGTTATTTATAACGTGGAATCTGAAACCACATCAATGAATTCCTTCTATATAAAATCCTTTAGTCTTGCTCTCACTTGGAATGGATCTTAGACTCAAACATGGTTTTGTAACATAATGCATTGGTTGTTTGGAAAATATTGATTTGCTGAGGTATACAGATCTTCCACATGATACGATAACTTCATTAGGCAATGTCAAAAAAGATTACATTAGTCAGTCTCACCAGAGATACCACCAGAAAAAAAAATCTCCACTGTTGGGAAGCTCTCAAGCTCAATGTAGCAGATACAAGTTTTCTAGAAGTTTAATTTTCCCTTGAAAGCTCAAATTTTATCATTGGCAATAAATAATGCCGATTGTTTTCCAGTTAGGTCACTTCATTTAATTTTGAGATACCCACCAAATATCCCAAGTCTGATTAATCAGAGTTTGTCTGGTGGTTGCTTTTTCAAGTAAAAATGGTGTCTGGTTCAGCCCACAACTCAGTTTCAAACAGTTGCTCAAGAGTATCATTATACTTCCCTATGCAATAGAAGTGCTTTAGAGGAAGTCCTCTTTTGTCTTACGGAATATTAACAATATGAACTCATAGGTCAAGATTTAGTGACAATGATCTCCTGCTTTACCAAAGATACTCTAAGTAAAGCAGGCTTTTTATTTTATTTTATTTTTATTTTTTAAAGATTTTATTTATTTGACAGAGAGAGAGAAAGAGAAAGAGATCACAAGTAGGCAGAGAGGCAGGCAGAGAGAAAGGGAGAAACGGGCTCTCTGCTCAGCAGATGTGGGGCTCGATCCCAGGACCTTGAGATCATGACCTGAGCAGAAGGCAGAGGCTTTAACCCACTGAGCCACCCAGGTGCCCCAAAAAGCAGGCTTTTTAAAAAACAAAACAAAACTCTGAATGTGTGGCAGTAGATTCAACTTCAAGTCCAGTTTTGTTTCCCTACCTTGATTAGTGGAAAGGTACCAGCAGGTTATCCACAACTTCTGCATCATCAGTATTAATAGCAACAAAATGAAATGACGAATTACACTTTAGTACTGTTATGAAGAGTTCTGACTTTATGGGACCCCTAGAAGGGATTCTAGGGAACCCTAAAGGTCTGTAGACCAGAATTTGGGAAAGATTTTGATAGAGTACCTAGTCTGTGGTTTACTAGAAGTAATATACAGTATAATGGTTAGGATGGGGGTATCTTAAAGTGAGGGACTGGACCACTTGCTTTGGACACATAAATACCATCTGGCCACTTCTACTTTCTGAGGTACAATAACTCCAACCCCCTGGAATTCTGGTAAACAGCAGATTTTCACTGAACTGAATGCATGGATGGACGATTAGGGGGAAAAAGATTTATGTCTGTATAGTCCATCATAGACCAACAGGGCCCAGTGTTCCCCCACCCCCCAAGTAAGCTTTATGCACAATGTGAGCCTTGAACTCACAACCCTCAGATCAAGTATTGCACGCTTCACTGAGCCAGCCAGGTACCCCTGGGGCCCAGAGTTCTTGAGGACTAGATAAAATATACTTCCTTACATGAAGCTTTTCTTGAGTCCTTCCTTCAGCCTCAAGGTCTAATTATTTTTGTTTCCAAAGTATTTATTTGTTTCTACTTAAATGATTTTTTTGTTTTGTCTTATTTGGATTCCTAGTATTTCTCTCCCCACTGAAGTTGAAAGCTTCTTGAAACTAGGAAAGGTGTTAGTTTGCTTTGTTTTCTGTTCTGTTCATTTTACTTTTTTCTATTTCAAGACCCACTGAATCTCTGACCAAGAATGAGCATTCAATAAGTGGTGGTTGGATGAATGATTGAATGACAAAATCAGAATCGACCTTGAAATTCCTTTCTGATTCATTTTACAGACATTCTAGTTTACATAAGGTCAGGGAGAAGAGATAGTAGATTTCTTTGTTTCTTAAAGACAAATTTATTTATTTATGATTTTATTTATTTATTTATTTTTATTTATTTTGTTTTATTTTTTCAGTGTTCCAAAAGTCATTGTTCATAAAAACGAATTTTAACATGATGATGGAGTTACAATATCAGTTCTGTATGCAGAATGCCCATGGTATATACCTAAGTATCTGAAAGAACAGTGTTTTTTTTTTATTACATTTTAAAATTTTTGCCAGAAATTAGGGAATAGAGGATAGAGACACAGCATCTTCCTAGAGAAAGATGGTCAAATATCTAGTGAGGAAATGAAGTCACTTCTTTTGGTTCTTATTTTTCATAAGAATAAAATATTTTTTTCAAACATCTTAGTATTTATTTATTTTTAAAGATTTTATTTGACAGAGAGAGACACAGCGAGAGAGAGAGAACACAACGGGGAGTGGGGGAGAGAGAAGCAGGCTTCCTGCCAAGCAGGGAGCCCGATGTGGGGCTCGATCCCAGGACCCCAGGATCATGACCTAAGCTGAAGGCAGATACTTAACGACTGAGCCACCCAGGCGCCCCAACATCTTAGACATTTAAAGGGAAAAGTCTATGATTCTACTCTAAGATTAGAAGAATCAGAAGTGTTCTGGAGTTGTTTGGGTGGCTTAAGTCGGTTAAGTGTTAACTCTTGATTTCTACTCAGGTCATGATCCCAGGGTTGTGAGATTGAGCCCTGTGTTGGGCTCTTTGCTCAATGGGGAGTCGGCTTGAGGATTTGTCTCCCTCTGCCCCTCTTCCGACTCCCCCTACCCCAGTGTGAGCACTCTCTCCCTCCCTCCCTTCCTCCCTCCCTCTCTCTCTCTCTCAAATAAATAAATTTTGTAATGTCAATTGAGTCACAATAATAACAACAGTAATCCAAAAAGAGAAAATATAGATTTTTAAGGACTTGTATGGAACTGTTTTTGCAGAAAGTTATGCTCAGTGGAGGTGGAGGTAAAGAGGTACCTCCTCATTGCTCTTGCTGTCAAGGGGCATATGGTGACTAAGCATGCATGTAGGTTTTTCATTTTTTCTCTTTCTTTATTTTTTAAAATTTTTTTTAAAGTTTTTATTTTTATGTCAGAGAGAGAGAACAGAGGCAGAGGCAGAGAGAAGTAGGCTCCCCGCTGAGCAAGGAGCCTGATGCAGTACTCCATCCCAGGACCCTGGGATCATGACCTCAGCCAAAGGCAGCGGCTTAACCAACTGAGCCACCCAAGTGTACCAATTTTTTTCTCTTTAAAGAGCAAAATATTTATATGCCTTCAGGAGCAGGCAATATCTAAGAAGGTAGTAAGAGACTCACTTTTTCTTGTGGAATTAACACATGATTAGTCCAGTTGGTAATCACCTCCCATCAGTTGGTTGCCCTGTTCTTTGGGAGGTCAGATGTTGCAGAATATAATACATACCTTGCTACTGTAGCCCTTTTCATTTTTGTGACTTTTGGGGTAAGGCTAATGTCTATCAATACTTATTCTGTCAATTTAGAAAAAGCAATTTTAAAACTCTTATGATTTAAAGGGCATAAATATATTTTTTGGCATGACCTATCTCATTAAATTTATAAAATTCAAATAAAAATATAATAACTTCTCCAGTCTGTGTCCTTCATGTGTTCTTGGAAATCTCATTCAATCAGAAAACAGTCTCATATTTCAATCATGCAAATCTACCTTTTTTTTGTAATGAAGGTAAGTGTTGAATTCTGGATGAAGGGTTAGAGCAGGAAGTATAAACATGAATTAAACTTCTCAAATGAAAAGTGGAGGGACTTTAGAGATTGTTCTCTTCACTTCCTTCGGTTTGACAGATGAGAAAACTTTCTTAGGTGAGTGATGATAACCACCATTATGGTCTATTTTCTGCAAGCTTAAGGTTGTGTTAAGCACTGTGTGTTCATTATCTCTTTTTATTTGAACACCGTCATAAATAGATAAACAATCTCCAGCTAATAGAAGTGGACTCAATGGCTGAAATAGGCTAAATAGTTTATGTGTCACATCTAATAAAAGAGAGTCAGGGTCAGAATTTGAATCCAGGTCTGTGGCTTCACATTCTAACCCTTGTCCCAGGTCTGAGGGGATGCACTGAGAAACTTTAGAAGGAGAAAGTCATGAGCTCAGTGGAGTTAGTGCTTTTAAGGTTATCTCTTAGTTGCTGAGAATTGGTAGAGATTTACGATGTCAGCTAGTGAGATGATAATTGGATTTTTAGCTCAACTCAGAATGACTTGGAGAATGTGATTTATTTTTCAGTACCTACGGGAATGTTAAAATTCTATATTGAGCAGCAGCCCCAGCGGTTCCTCACTGACATGATATAAAGTTGCATGGGTTGGGAGGGAGGAAATGTTGCTATGAACTCTCCCTTCCTAACAGCGGTATTGGTGACAACATGCACTTTCAAATGCATAGGTTCCATCACCATTAGCTTTATGATTGGGACACATCCTTCCATCTGAGTATCAGTTTTCTCATCTATAAATTGGGGACAATACGAGCTATTTGACCACTCAACAGGATTGTTGTGAAGATTTAGCAAAATAGCTTACATAGAAGAAATTTTTAAAATGTGGTACAAATGTAAATTTAAATGCCCTAAAAGTCACCAGGTATTTGCTAAGTAGGTATGAGTAGTGTAGTCTGTTCTTGCAGACTAGATGTTATAGTATACTATATTTTCCTTCTTTCCTTCCTTCCTTCCTTCCTTCCTTCCTTCCTTCCTTCCTTCCTTCCTTCCTTCCTTTTTTTTTCCCCAAAGACTTGGCTTATTCTAGAGAGAGAGCACACAAACAAGGGTAGCAGCAGTGGGAGAGGGAGAAGCAGACTCCTTGCTGAGCAGGATGCCATGAACTAAGCCAAAGGCAGATGCTTAACCGACTGAGCCACCTGGGCCCTCCTCCTCCTCCTCCCCCCTCCCCTCCCCCTTCCCCCTTCTCCTCCCCTCCCCCTTCCCCCTCCTCCCCCTCCCCCTTCTCCCCTCCCCTTCTGTCTTCCCCCTCCCTTATTCTAATTACAGTATAGTTAACATGCAGTGTTATATTAGCTTCAGGTGTACAATATAGTGATTCAACACTTCATAAAGTACCTGGTGCTCATCATAGCAAGTGCACTCCTTAATCCCCATCACTGATTTCATCTCTCCCCCCACCTCCCTCACCTCTGGTAACCACCAGTTCTCTAAGGTTAAGAGTCTTATTTCTTGGCTTGTCTCTCTCTCTCTCTTTTCCTTTGCTTGTTTGTTTTATTTCTTAAATTCCACGTATGAATGAAATCATGTAGCAACATTTTCCCAGATATGTCTCCTGGGGCAAGGGAAAAAAAAGCAAAAATAAACTGTGGACTATATCAAAACAAAAGTGCACAGTGAAGAAAATAATGAATGAGACTATAGTAAAGTACTTTTAACCTCTTAATGTGCATAGGAATCACTTGGGATCTTGTTAAACTGCAGATTCAGATTCAATAGTTCTGGGATATAGCTTAAAAGTTCCCAATTCTAAAAAGCTCCCAGGGCATGACAGTGTTCTTCATCCACAGACCAGATTTTGAATGGTGAGTGCCCTACGTTACAGAAAATACCATTGTTAATACAATTTCTGGCGTTTGAAAATTTGGGCTGAAGTACAAGATACTCTTTTTTTTTTTCTTTTTAAATTTTTATTTACATTCTAGTTAGTTAACATGTAGTGCAATAATATTGGTTTCTGGAGAATTCAGTGGTTCCTCACTTACATATAACGCCCCAGTGCTCATCATTACAAGTGCCTTCCTTAATACCCATCACCCATCTAGCCCATCCCCCACCCACTTTCCTCCATTAACCCTGAGTTTGTTCTTTATCTTTAAGAGTCTCTTATGGTTTGTTTCCCTATCTCTCTCTCTATTTTGCCCCCTCCATATGTTAATCTGTTTTGTTTCTTATATGTACTACATTTTTATCCATTCATCAGTCAATGGACATTTGGGCTCTTTCCGTAGTTTGGCTGTTGTTGATAATGCTGCTCTAAACATCGCGGTACATGTATCCCTTTGAATCTGTATTTTGTATCCTTTGGATAAATACCTAGTAGTGCAGTTGCTGGGTTGTAGGGGAGTTCCTTTTTGAGGAACTGCCATACTGTTTTCCAGAGTGACTGCACCATTTTGCATTCCCACCAACAATTCAGGAGAGCTCTTCTTTCTCTGCATCCTTGCCAATATCTGTTGTTTCTTATGCCATTAGTTTTAGCCATTCTAACAGGTATGAGGTGTTATCTCATCATGGTTTTGATTTGCATTTCCCTGATGATGAGTGACGCTGAGCATCTTTTCAAGTGTCTATTAGCCATCTGAATGTCTTCTTTGGAAAAATGTTTATTCATATCTCCTGACCATTTTTTAACTGGATTATTTGTTTTTTGGGTGTTGAGTTTGATAATTCTTTATAGATTTTGAGCACTAACCCTTTATCAGATATTTCATTTGCAAATATCTTCTCATATTCCATAGGTCCCTTTTAGTTTTGTTGCTTGTTTCCTTCACTGTGCAGAAGCTTTTTATCTTCAAGAATTCAAAATAATTCATTTTTGCCTTTGTTTCCTTTACCTCTGGCAACATGTCTAGTTAGAAGTTGCTCCAGCCAAGGTAAAAAATGTTGCCGCCTATGTTCTCTAGGATTTTGTTGGTTTCCTGTCTGACATTTAGGTCTTTCATTCATTTTAAATTTATTTTTATATACGGTGTAAGAAAACGGTCTAGTTTATTTCTTTTTTTTTTAAGATTATTTATTTTAGAGAGAGCGCACAGGGGAATGGTCGAGAGAGAGGAAAAGAAACTCAAGCAGGCTCCCTGCTGAGTGCAGAACCCCAATGGGGCTTGATCTCATGAAATTGAGATCATGACCTGAGCTGAAACCAAGAGTCAGACACTTAACTGACTGAGCCACCCAGTGCTCCAAAATTGATCCAGTTTCATTCTTTTTCAAACTAGCCAGTTTTCTCAACTCCATTTTATGGAGAGAGAGTCTTTTTTTGATTGGACGTTCTTTCCTGCTTTGTCAAAGATTAGTTGACCATAGAGTTGAGGGTCCATTTCTGGGCTCTCTATTCTGTTCCATTGATCTATGTGTCTGTTTTTGTGCCAGTACCACACTGTCGTGATGACTACAGCTTTGTAATAGAGCTTGAAAGGCAGAATCATGATGCCTCCCACTTTGCTTTTCTTTTTCAGGATTGCTTGGCTCTTCCAGGTCTTTTGTGGTTCCATATAAATTTTAGGATTGTTCTTCGTCTGTGAAAAATGCTGGTGGTATTTATTGCATTAAATGTGTAGATTGTTTTGGGTAGTATAGACATTTTAACAGTGTTTATTCTTATCCATGAGCATGGAATGTTTTCCCATTTCTTTGTGTCCTCTCTAATTTCCTTCATAAATGTTCTATAGTTTTCAGAATATAAGTCTTTTATCTCTTTGGTTAGGTTTATTCCTAGGTTATTTTATGACTTTTGGTGCAATTATAAATGGGTTTGATTCCTAGATTTCTTTTTCTGATGCTTCATTATTGGTGTAGAGAAATGTAACAGATTTCTGTATGTTGATTTTATATCCTGTAACTTTGCTGAACTCATGTATTCTAGCAATTTTTTGGTGGAGTCTTTTGGGCTTTCTATAGAGTGTCATGTCATCTGCAGATAGTGAAAGTTTGACTTCTTCCTTGCAGATTTGTCATTTCTTTTTGTTGTCTGATTGCTGAGGCTAAGATGAAGTACCAAATATTCTTAAATGAGTTTCTAAAAACATTGGGGTGGATGCTAGACACACACACACACACACTTAGAATGCTTTTTCCAATCCTTCACTATGCCCTACTCCTAACGAGCTAGTGGAAGAGGACAGGTCTCCTGGCCTAAGGACATTGCTGCCTCCACAGGGCCAGGCTGTTTCTCTAATAGAACTTCTTCCACAGACTGAATTAGATCACTCTACCAAGTACCCTAGGTATTTATTAACTTCATGCAGAAAGCAGGGTGGGTAACCCCTCTCAATCTGGGAAGGATCTAGGAAATGTACCACTTATTTTAGATAGAAACCGCAAGCCCCAACCCACAATTATCAGTCACAGATTTCATGCAGCATCACGACCATTCAAAAGCAGTGCTTTCTTTCAGTGAGTTTATATTCCAGTTCCGGTTGACAAGTTCTGGCAATAAGACAAGCTGCTTCTTCCAAATGAGTCCTCAAATTATACCTCTATCTGTCCATTTATGTACAATTCTGAAATACTCTAAAAATGCAGAGAAATGAAAAAGCTAATATAATAAATACCTGTATTTTCATCATCCTGAATTAACAACTGATAACATTGTACCACATGTGCTTTTAGTATTTGTACCCCATTCTTCTTTACTGAGGATATGATCCATGTTAGGTAATATCCTGGATACCTGGGATATTACGATAAAAAATGAACAGGGTCTTTGCTTGTACACTTCCATTTAAGTGGGGCCATGGAAATATGTGCATTAAAAAAAAAAAAAAGCAACATGTCAGAGAGAGATGGAATGATTAATTAAAGTTGGGTCATCCAGAAAGGCCTGTCTGTTGATCTAACATTTAAGCTCTCATCTACTTGGAAGCTCAAGGGTATGAAGATATGGCACAAAACCATTCTGAACAGAGGGAACGGCTCTAACAAAGGATTATGAGAGGAGCAAGCCTGTCATATTCAAAACAGAGAAAGGAGGTTCTAAAAGGCTGGGATGTAGCAAATAATGTACAAACTGGTATGAAAAAGGTCAAGAGTTGAGCAGGGGTCAGTTACTCTATGGTGAAGGACTTGGTTTTTATTTCAGATGAAGTTGGAAGCTGTTGGAGTCTTTTAAGTAAGGGAGGAACATGCTTTATCATTAAACATGATTATTCAGCTTGCTTTGTGTATAGAATGGATAAATTGGAAGCTGGGACAGTAAGTTAGAAGGCTATGGAACACTCCGGGCAAGAAATGACAGTGGTTTGCAGCAAAGTGAAAGGATTTGAAATGCGTTTTCATGCAGAGTTGATAGGACTTGCTCATGGATTGGATGTTAGGAATGATGGAATGCAGTGAGTGAATGGTGTTTCCTTTTACTAGGAGAAAAAAAGTACTGGGCAAGAAGCAGTAGAGGAAGAAATCAAGAATTGGGTGGGTGGATGGAATTGTCCCCTGAAGTTCTAGAAAGAGGTCAAGTTTGAAGATATGAGAATCTTTAGTGTTTATTTCATGTTTAAAGCCCTGGAATAGGCAGCAATCTTTTAGAGAGAATGCGCAGACAGAGAAGTGAATACCAGGACTAAGTCCTAGGCACATTATTATTTGGAAGCCAGACAGAGGAAGAGGAGCCAACAAAGAAACTGCATGGTGGTGGCAACAGTGTAGGAAGAGGTGTGCATTACTCAAGGCTCTCCAGAGGGAGAGGACATTTAGGGAGAGGGAGAGGGAGAGGGGAATGAATGAGCAAGAGCCCAAGAGCAACTTTACGTGAGGTAGGCCAGCAGGTTGGAGACCCAGGGAAGAATTGATGTTATAGTTCTAGTCCAAAGGTAGTTTTGGCAGCAAAGACTGAGGGGTTCCTCAGTCTTTTTTTCTCTTGGGGCCTCCAACTGATTGGATGAGGGCTACCTACATTATGGAGGGTAAACTACTTTACTCAAAATTTATTGATTTGAATATTAATGTCATTTAAAAAATATCTCCACAGCAACATCTAGACTTGTCTGACCAAATAATTATCAGGATACTGTCACTTGGCCAAGTTGACATATAAAATTAACCATCATAGGGTATTACTTTGGAAACCCAGAAAAGAAGGTATTCGAAAAGAGTGTAGCCAAATATGTTGACTACTGCTAAAAATTTAAGTATGGTAAGAAAGCTGGCTTGTTGAATTTGATATCTGATAGGTTGTTATTGTCCTAGATAAGAGCAGTGTCTGAGTAGTAAGTACAAAAGCCCGATTGGAGTATGGTAAGAAGGAATGATATACCCAGATACTTTACTTTTTTTCTTAATCTTTAAGAAATAATGCAAGGTAAAGCCAGCTTTTTGATGTAGCTCATTATCCTCTTTTTGTTCCCTTCTCCAGAATGTTTGAAGAGAATGCTAAAGGTGGAAGCCTGGAGATTGTTTTGGTACACTCCACATCTCTTTTCCTGATGACATGCAGAGGAAAATAAGGTACAATTATCTCATCTATTTTTAATCTTGGTGTCCTATATGTGTGTATATGTATTTTTTCTGTAATTATTCATCTTCTTTTTAGAGTGAATTGAGATAGAAATAAAACATAGAGAAAATACATTTTTATTATAGTACATTGACCAAGTGAAATATTGTACAACTTTCTACTGAAAAAGTCATGTAGCAGAATTAATGAATAAAAGTTAAATAACTTTTTATAAATTACAAATAAATCATAGTCTTCTCACAAAAGTTCCACAAAAATCTTATTTTTACCACTGCATATTACCTTCTAGATTTTGTATACATTCACACTTGAAAAAAAAAAAATTATTGGCCTTAGGCCAAGGTAGTCAGTCCTGGAATAGGCCTGCATACTAACTCTTTGTGTGACGTTAGCAGGTACATGCCTGTCTCTGGGCTTAGGTTTTCTCACCCAATGAGGAGGCTGGGTTAACTGATTCCTAATGCTTCCTGCAACTGGACAAGTTATGCCTCTTTGCAGCTAGGACACTGGAAATTTAAAAAAGGAAACTTGGTTGTAAGATTGCAGAAGATCCAGTTTTCTTTCTTTGTTTAAGTACCGTAATACATTAAATATAATCTCTCAAGTTACCTCTGAAGTCGATGCTGCTTTTTCACCAAAGGCATTAAATAATAAAACATATAAGATTAAGAAGATAAATCATGAGGTCCTAGAAAATAAGCTTGAATAAAATCTTTTTACTCATTGGGCATAAAAATCAGCTGGAGAGCTTGATTAAAATGGAAGTTTTTGAGTTTCATCCTCAAAGATTATATTAGACTATGCTATATACCTGGGCTGAAGTTTAGGGAACATTTTTAACGTGTCTCATGTTCCAAATAATTCTAACACCAGTGAACCCAAAGACAACAATAGAGAAACAATGAGTTAAGAAAAAAATCAAACTAAAGTTTAAAAAAAAAATCACGTCCCTTTGATGTGGGGAAGATAATAAAAATAAAGATTTGCTCATTTGAGTAAATCGAAATCCTGAGCAATATGTTTATTTTTCTAATTATATTCTGTTTGGGTGAAAATTATCTGGTTACCTAGAAAACTATAGATGTTTTATAGATGTATAGCATTTATTCGGGTGGGTTAACATGCTGTATCTGATGATTCATGTCAGGGACAAGCAATGAGGATTAAAGGTCATAAAATATTCTGTTTCCAAGTGCAGAGAGGCCATCATAGTACACACAAGATACGGTAGTTGACTTTAGAGATTTTTCTCATGATTAATATCAATGAATGATTAATCTCATTGTCCCAGTCAATGGGAGTCTAATTTATTTGGGGAAGTCACTTAACATATCTGGATTCAGGTGACTTTTTGTTTGTTTGTTATTTGTTTGTTTTTAAGTTGTGATGACAAAGATGGGTCTCCAAATTTTATTTCTGTTTGAAAGATTGTTATCCTATATAACTAACATGAAGACATTAACCAATTCCCAATAAGTGTGCAATAAAATGAAACTATTTGCTCTGAACAATAGCCAAAGTCATGATCCTGGCTAATATAATATACCACACATGTTCATTTTTTTAAATTTTGAAATATATCATGTATACAGATGTATTCATAAAAGACCTATCTATAGTGTAAAATAGTCTACTCCATGTATCAAGAATACAACACACCTCCTACTTCCAGAGGTAAGCACTGTCCTGGCATTCGTTACAGTCATTTCCTTGTTTTTCTTCAGTTTTTATCATCTACATATACGTACCTAAATATATTATTTAGTTTGTCATTTTTCAAACTGTGTAAATGGAGTACTTAGTCTTTTGATTCATCTTTCACTCCACATTGTTTGTGAGGCTCATTTAAATTGCTAGGTGAGCTGTTTTCATACACTGTCTTTATTGTGAAATACCCCATTGTATGAATATGCCATTATTTATGTATTCTGTTGAAGGACTTTATTAATAGTAGGTTATGATGTTCTTTTACATATATCCTCATATAAGAGTTTCATTGGAATATATACCTGAAGAATATAAATGCATAATTATAAGGTATTCATGTCTGCAACTTTATTGAATAATTCCAAAGTAGGTCTACCAATTTATAACCCCCTTTTTTAGTATCTCTTTGCCAACACCTACTTTTGTCAGGTTTTTTTTTTTTTTAATTTTCTTACCCATCTGGTGAATTTGTACTGCTATAATGTGGTTTATTTTATAATTACCTACCTGATTATTAATACAGATGAGCACAGTTTTATAAAAGTTTTTCTGAATTTATTTATGAAATTCCCTGTCCTGCTTGTTAGCATATTGAGGTTTTTTTTTTTTAAGATTTACTTAGAGAGGGAGGGAGGGTGAGAATGCATGCATGAGGAAAGGGCAAGAGGGAGACAATCTCCAGCAGACTCCATTGTGAGTGTGGAGCCCCACGCAGGGCTCAAGAAGAGAGAGAAGTGTATTGGGTCGCTGTCAGAAAAACACTCCTCCAAGACCCAAGACCGATGACTGGGAAATCATGGCAAGTGTTTTGCTAACAGTGGAGTTCAAATTCTAAGGTTTTAGAAGTCCATGCTAGTGCAGGTACTGGTGCTCCTGGGGAGAGAGGGCAGACAGAGGCCTGAGGCCACGAGCAGATGGTGAACAGAGTGGTGTGGGAATCTCCTGGGCCACACTGGGAGAGAATGTTCCCCTTCCTGGAGTACATTTGGAAGAGGGTTTATTGCCTCTCCAGGGACAAGGGACCCAGTGGGGACCATTGAGTGGCCATTCAATGGGGAACAGAGGCGTGTGCAGAGGGCAGCTAACCTGGTTGCAACTCTGGTGCTGTGCTCCACCATAGACTCAAGGCACCCCTGCAGCTGTGCCACTGCTTTTCTGGGACAGAAGGGCACAGTGCGGTGAGGGCGTGGTGCTGTGAGGCTCTCCCCCAGCAGAAGGGAATGGGTCCTTCAAGATTTGGAGTTTTGAATCCCAGCCTGGCACCAGAGATAAAACACAGAACTGTGGTGCTGGGCATGCCCACAGCCAGGCACAGACAGGTTGAGGCCAGGCACAGACAGGTTGAGGGCAGGGATCTGACAGAAGCCTGGGTCACAGGAGGGGAGACTGTACTCTTCTGTGAGGGCTTCCTCAACAATAGTAGGTGGGAGCTCCCCTCCCCTGGGATGTGAGGGTAGGGTGAGGCCATGCTAACATTCCCACCCCCTAACACAACAATGAGGAACATAGCACCTCATCTTGCTATGCCCGGGAAGGACATCTTTACTAGGGCAGATCTGACTGTGAGCCAGCCCAGCGGGTCTCTCACCCAGAGGACCAGCACAGGCCTCTGCATGCACCAAGTCTACTGATCATAGACTATTCCAAAGCATCAACTTTAGTTCTGGTAGGAATGGGACCAGGCTTCTTCTTCCCCCACCTTTTTTTTTTTTCCTTTTTCTTTGGAATCAGGCTTATAATATTTGGTTGATTTATTTGTTTCCTTTTATTTTTTGGATTATGCTGCTGCTTTTTCTCCTCCTCCCCCTCTTCTTCCTCCTCCTCCTCCTTTTTCTTTTTCTTTGGATTTTGCAGCACATTTGTTTGTGTGGATTGGGAATGGACTGTTGCTTTACTGCAGACTGACCAAGGGGTGAGAGAAATCCTACATGGTCAGAACTTCAAGAAATAGACCTGGGCATCAACTTAGTGTAGAGAAAAATGGACAGAAGTGAATATATGCGTGGACTCCTTGGCACTGGCTAGTGGCTCGAGTGTTTAGGTGCTCCCTTAGATGGAACGTGATTGGATGTCAGAAATAGAGAAGTCTGGGGAAGAAGCATGTATATGAACCTATACAAAAAGACCCTCAACTAAATCTATATGTCTCACATAAAAACCTACCAGAGAAGTTGTACCTTGAGGGTATGACATTTAACAACCAGGTGGATAAACCAGCTGGTTATCCCAGTGATTGACTCATGAGTCTATGAATGTAGTAACTGTGTTTTCTAGGCTAGAGCTTATTCACGGCCCCAACAGCTTGAGCTCCCTCACACAGATACAAATCGAGCTCGTAGTATTATACCATCCGTTGAAGAAAGACCAAACATGTATTTGGTTTTAACTTGACTAAAGTGATACTTCCAAACTGGAAGTGACACCAATTCATCCGTACTGAAACTGATACATATTCTGGGGACAGGTTTTCAATTCCCATCTGCAGTGCCTCAACCTACTCTTGGAGGACTCAGAGAAAGTCTGTTTTACTGACATGGGATCTCACAGAATATCTTCATGGACAGTTGACCCACTTTATAGCAAAGAAGGCATAGCAATGGGAATATGGCCATGGGATCTGGTAGTCCTTCCATATACTTTGGCACCTTGAAGTTTTCAGCCTGAGAAACTTGGAAAGAACTCTTAAAGGCACACCTATCTGGGGCTGGAGTGCTTTCCTTCACGATGCAGTATTTACTTTGAATCAACAGCCGTTATATGCTGCAGTGTCCCAAGAGGTGGAGACCTCAGGGTTGGAAGTAGGAGTGACTCCTCTCAGTATTACTTTCAGGAACCCTCTTGAACAAGTTGTGCATCCACTTCTTACTAATACAGGTTCATTAGAGGTCATGGTTCCTGGATGACATTCTACTAGGGCCACACTGGAATTACTATATCAATAGGAGTAATTGACCTGATTATAAAGTAAAGTTGATGCCCCATAGTAACAGCAGAGAGGAATATGACTAGAACATAGGAGATTTACTTACTTGCCTCTTGACAGTTCAATGCCCACTGATACATACTGATATGACCAGGAAATTGAAGTAAACATAGTTTAACAAGTGCACAGTAGGTATATCAAGATATGTCAAGAACAAAAAATCTATGGAACCCCATTGGACAAGTAATCTAAACTAGCACATGAACTGGTCAAGGGTGATGGAGATTTCTAATGGGCAGGAGCTAAGAGAAGCAGTAATTATCAGGCTGCCTAAAGACTAACTACAGCAGTAGGGACTGTAGCTCATCCATTATCTTAACACAAACCTTCCTTTTTTAGAAATTCTAATCATCCACTGTCTTAAAGACTTGGTTACAGGAATGAGTGCATCTTACATAGGGCATGTGTGGATCTAAGCAATGCAAACATCATCTGTAGCAGAAATTGTAGTGCTGTTTGTGTCCTACCAGCCCTGACCATTTCAGCCCATGCTCATCCAACCTCCAGATGCTAGTACCTGCATGTCTTCTCCTGAGGGTCTTCTCTGGCTGGGTCACAGGAGGGGAGCTACTAAAAGTGGCTCTGTGCTTTATTGATGCATACAATAGGCCAGTGTGACATGAAATTAAGATCCTTTGGGAGAATTTGTTAGCTAATGACTGGCAAAAGTTGATACATAAACATTCTAGTTCCCTCATCCCTTGAGTGGGGTAACTCTAAGGTGCATGTTTCATACTGTATTCCAAAATTCACTGGTTATGTTAGGCTCTAGTTATCCATAGTGCAGAATTACTTAAAAACTGCCTCGTCCTTTATTGCCCACCTCTGTCCTTTTTTTCCCCCTCTACTTTGCTAATGTTTCCTAAATAAACTACTTTCACACTCAAAACTTTCCATCAGTGTCTGTCTGCCTTTGTGGGAAACCCAAACAAAATTAACTTTGTCTACCATTTTGTGGAGTATCAGGATTCTACAGGCTTCTTGAGGAAAAACACTGTATGTTAGGTTCAGTTCTGTCTCTCCTCATTTGAGGGAATTTGGCTCCTGAAGCATTATATTTTGTCTCGTCAACCCAGTGAGATTGCCAAAATGCCTGGTTTTCTGCCAACACCCACCCTCCCTTCCTCTAGTTCTTTGCTTTTTCCTTCCCATCCACATCAACAAATGGCTCCAGGAGAAAAACAGCTGCCAGATCTTTACTCTGTAGTTCTCTCCTCTCTGAAATCTTGTCTTCTCTCATCCTGGCAACATCAGCAGCTCCCCAGTGCCTTTATACAGATGTTCATGTTTTATCTGGATACATCTATTCATTCTTAATTGGAGTATTGTTCTGTCACCTGGTAGTTCATCATAGCTGGAAGCCTAGTCAAATAATTATATTTTTAAGTCCTAGAAATTCTGTTTGGTTCTTTTCCAAATCTGCTCGGTAACCATTTTTAATTTGCTGTTTTCTGCAGCTTTTTAAGCTTGGTTTTAATTTGCTTTGAACATATAAAACAAGACTACTTAGTAGTCTTTATCTGTGAATTCTGGGATCTAAATTCTCAGTGTACCTGTTTCAGGATTTTTTATTCTGATTCTTACACATCGTATTTTGTTTCCTTGTATGCTCAGTGATTGTTTTTTAATCTCAATGGCTTATTTTCCTTAGAAAATTAGCTGTTTCCTGAGAATTTTTTTGAAATCTCAGTTTAAGGTAAATTCTCCCAGAAAGGATTTGCTTTTGCCTTAGCTAAGTGCTGGGAACATTACCAGTGTAGACAGTTCTTGACCATGTGTGTGATTTGAAGTGTTTTGGACCACACAAGTAATGTGAATTTGGCCGGAAATCTCCTTGAGTGCTGACCTATGCAAATAAATTGCCCAAGGATAATGCCCTCTGCTTGGTACCAAGGCATTTTCTCTGGTTTCACACAGAGAATAGCCCGTTGGAATCTTATTTTTATAGAGGAAGACTCTCCTTTTAGACTTGGGCTTTGTCTTCTGCTGCCTGCCCCCTATTAACCTTGAAAGTTATGATCATGTTCCTCAGATTTTCACAAATGTCTTTAGGGTAAAAGTGGCTCTCTTTTATAAGTTCTGTCAGTTTTTACTATGATGTGAATTTTGGTGTGATAAATTATTTATTACTGGTTACTATATGCTTTTAAGAATATTTTAAAAATAGAATTAATTCAGCACTTAAAATTTTTTTTTCCCAAGAAATGAGGATCAAATGTCTCATCAGCCCTAATACCCTAATAAAGAGCTTTTTGAAATGTGTGGCATAACCTCCATTTGGTGAACCCTGATTAAAAAGAAAAAAATAAAACCTAGGTTAGTAATTAGACTGAGAAATATTCTCAGTAATGTAAATGTAGTAAATGTAAATCATAACATTTACTACATTGTCTAAATCCATGTAGCTCGTTATCCATTCTGTGGCCCCTCTCATGTTTCTCAGAATTTTTTTTATTGAATCCATTCTAAGAAGATGAGGGAATTAGGACACTATTGTTTTAAGTCAGCTGCTCTTCACCTAAGTTGACATGGGATTCAAGCCTCGATCCACCTAGCCTGGAAAAATACCACCAAATACTTGAGCACACTTTTCTTCCTTAAAATGAACATGAAGATATTTTTCAGAACTTTTCTAAAGGATAAATGGAAAAACTCATTAATTTACAAGTATTTATTAGGCAGTAACAGCTTGTTAAGCCAAGTGATGGTTAATTTAACTAAAACATTTGCTCTTCTTGGATCTTGAACCTGCCAGCTTTTGGACAGGACCTATACCATTGGCTCTCCTGGTCCTCAGGCCTTTGGATTCAGACTGGCATTAAACCACTGGATGTTCTGGGTCTCCAGTTTGCTGACTCACTCTGCAAATCTTGGGAATTATCTGTTTGCATAATCACATAATCCTTAAAAGTCTCTCCTTATAAGATTATATAGAATACACAGCCTATTGGTTCTGTTTCTCTGGAGAACATTAACTAATAGAGACCCCAAGCTAAGCACTAGGGTGTGCCTCTATGTATGACACAGTGCCTGCCATAGAGGAGCTTGTCTTTTAATGGGTTTATGAGAGCGTATTTTTCATAATTGTTAGTTTTCTTTTCCTTTAGGTAAACTAACTAAATGTGGGTATGGAGGGCCATTCAAATATTAAAAATGCAGGAAGAATTAACATTGTTCCTGTTAGGTACACAATATATGTTTTTAACACCTAGATATTATACCAGGGGAAATGAAAGATGATCGACAAAGAATTACAAAAGAATGTGGCCTCGCAGGCCAATACCAGTGGGCTAATGACAACAAAATGGGAAGACACTGGGTTTGATACAGACGAAACATTTATTGACTGAAGAAAGTGAGAGATAAATCATGGGTTTTTTTCTGATGCGGCAATAACAAGAAAATACTCTACCCCTAAACTCCACACACTAGAATGTTGCAAAACCAAATCTCTGTCCCTGAATCCCATTAATTTGAATAAAACTGATAATTAGAACAGGCTATCTAAGAAGATTGAGGCTCCTAAAAATCTTGAACTGTAATTTTGAAAGGGAGTGAAAGAGATTTACTCTCCTGACCCATTTGTGAGCTTCCCTAAAGCCTCCTGCAGAAACACAGATCTTCCAATTGTGTTATTAATTCTCATACATTTTATCTACATTTTCCAACTGAATGGTCTTCGCTTTGATTGTGTCTTCTGTCTTATTTGTCTTGATGAGACATTATTTTAAGGGTGTTTTCCTCTCTTTTATAAAAACAATTAGGAAGATATTATTTCTAAGTAGTAACAAACACTAACTTTGTGTTCATTCAGTTCAACATTTAGTAGCATCTCTCAGCTGACTTCCTATGCAATGAAAAGAAAGAAAATGCCATAGTAAAGAGAAACAGCTGTTTCTTCTAACATTACGTGTCTTATAAATCCCTTCTTGTGAATAAAATGTAATCATCCCCTTTATTTCCAAAGGTAGGGGAGACCAGCTCCAAATAATGACAATCAGAAACAGAGGTGACTAACAATCTCCTTCAAACAATGGGGATATATGTATGACCCATAGTTCCCCATTTCTCAATTCTTCTTTGGAAGAAAATAAAGGGAAGTTGGATATAATAACAATCATCTTCTTTCAAGTGAGGATCTCAGATTTCGAAAAGTTCTTCTTTAGGATGTCAGCACTGAAGAATAGGTTCAGATTGTCAAAACTATTTGCAGTTGATACTGCAAGAAAGTTTTAATGAAAGGGAAATCAGTTTGTGTCAAAGCAACTGAGGCCATTAGTGAGTACCATTTTCTCCATCTGTCAAACAAATAGCACTGAACAACTTCTGAACAGCTGTTCAAATTAACATAAGCTCACAGGCCTGAGGCCTAAATATGTAATTTGGCTGACCCTAATAGTAACTGTGCCTTACCAAGTGAGTGTTCGTGAAAATACATTTTGTCACTGCTTCTGGCCTTCTTTTGAACATTCATGTCATTTTTCTACTTTTGTAACTTGTGATGGTATTCTTTTATTTATACATTTTCTTTAATTTATTATCAACTTTCATTTAGACCCTAAGCCCGTTTTTGCAACCTCTACTCATCATGGCTTAGGCTAAACCATGTGTTAGATTTTTAATTCATTTTTCCTAGAATAGAAACTCAAGTTTCCTGAAACAAAAGTTGACATATTGGCCTCTTGGGAATGTTTACTCAAGATGCACATTCTCTGTTCTCAACTCTTATATAGAAAACCAAAGGAAAACCATCTGAGGAGCAAAAATCAGAAGGAAAAAAAAAACCCTACAGCATCAGGCCTGAGCTATCATTTACCATCTCCTGTTGGGCCTCACTCTAGCTTTGGGGTAGGGAGTGCTCTCTCCGCCCCCTTCTCCATCCCTCTCCCTCCTTCACTCCCTCTGTGGGGACAACACATGAAGACCATGAATCTGAAAAGATAAGACACCTTGAGAGTGAAGACAGAAAGCGAGGCAAGGTGGGAGGAGAAGAGATAGGGAAGAATTCTAAGAAAGCCTAAAGATGCAAAGCTTTTATATTTCCCATAAACAAATCAATCACATTTACAACTCTAGACCCCTGAGAAAGGTTTTAGGTTGCTCCAGTACTTACAGTGAAGTTGGAAATACACAATGTTTGGGTTCCAGGGATGAGGAAGAATTTTTTAGAATTTGAGGCAGTTTATGTTGGGTATCTTTAGTAATTATAGTGCTATGACTGCTAAATAAATCAATACATTTGTATCTGTAGTAGAACATTTAAGCAAAATAGGTCAATATACTTACGCTACTTGTAGGAAATTTATGTTGAAAGAATAATCTTTAAATAGATACAACGATGCCTTCCAAATTGATCTCTAGCATAGACTTTTCTTCTCTTAAAGAAAAATTGCACTAGACTGTTAAACGGGGGCAGGGAAGACTTTATTCAAGACTATTGCTGTAGTCAGTCTGTGTTTCCTAACTTACACTTGTCAAAGTTTAGGCTCCTACCCTCCCATAGAGACTGGGAGATGGGGTCACTGTCTTTCTTGATGATTACATTTCAAAAGGATAGTGCCCAGGTCCTGGAGAAAGACATTTGTGGGTTGTAAATCTCACAAGAGGTGGCAGAAGATTTACATCTCAAAGGGGCAGAGGAAAAATTGACAATTTCAAGTTTTCTAAAGTAAATGCACTGAGAAAAGGGAGCCTCTAATCAGGAAGAAACCTGCCTAAAACTTAGTCAAGCTTAGAGGAACCTTAAGACCCTGTTGGCTACCCTGGAACTCTAACTATTACTCAGCGTTACCATTGAATGTCTGGCATCTAAAAACAACAGGTCCAAGCCAGTCTCCAAGTCTTCCTCCGCAAAACCATTCCTTCTGTAGTCTCCCAGCCTCAGGCATGATAAATCTCAGTAAAATCTTAGTGTCATCCTGGTCTCCTTTTAAAAAGCATCCAGAAACCCACAATTTCTCACCATCTGTACTGCCCCACATACTGATTCTTAAAATTGGTCAAGTGATCTCCCTGCTTCTGATTTTGTCCCCTGTCCCTTTCATTTAGAAGCCAGACCAAGCCTTTGTGAGCATAAGCCTGATTATGTTATTCCTTTGTTCAGAACCTTCCAGTGGCTCCCATCTCATTCAGGACATAATCCAAAATTGTCATAGTGACGTCCGATGCCCTACTCCCCTCACCCCACTTATTTCTCTGAGATTTTCTGCTGTAGCACGTTCTCTCTCTCTCTCTCTCTCTCTCTCTCTCTCTCCCTTCTGCCCTACTTCAGCCACACTGGCCTCCTTGCTCTTCCAGGAGCACACCAGGACCTGGCCACTTGCTAGTCCCTCTAACTAGAATACCTTCCCAGGATATCCTGATGGTTTTCTTCCTCCTAAGCTTTAGGTGTCTACTCACATGTGCCTTTCTCAGTGAAGGTTTCCATACCACAATATCTAAAGTATGACCGTCTTATAGCCCCTATCCCCTTATTTTTCTCCCTAACATCAGTTGCCATGTAGATTACTATATGTTACATTTGTCCTGTTTATATGTCTCTCTCATCTAGACCCTACACTCCCTGTTAACTGCTCTATCCCTGTTGCTTAATATAAGGCCTGACATATGTTAGATGCTCTGTAAATATCTATTGAATATTCAATGAGCTACTGTTTCTAACACATATACACACACACAGAAATAGAAAATTCAGGAAAAAATGTGTCTGTTCAGCATCATTTGCACCCCATTCTAAATTCCTCCCTGTATCCCTTTCCCAGTAAGGTCTAGGTCAGAGTCTACCAAGAAAATACATTCAAGTAAGAATTGGGGAGCATAAGAGAAACTATTATTCTCCTTCCTCAGCTGTATTGGGTCAAGTGATGGGGACAGAGCAGACGTGAGGTGTGTGCCCCTTCCTTCATTCTCCTATGACTCCCTTTGTTCTAGAATCTACATAGTAGCCTCTTCACTTCTTGAAAGCCCATGACTCTTTTTCCTGACGTGTAAGCCTTTAATGCTTTCAGTGGTTTGATAAGTTCCAATCCTCTTTATTAAATACCTTCCTGTCCACTTTTGCTTACCATACCAAACTCTGAATAATACTCTGAATTTACAAGTATGAATTTATCAACACACCCACATCAAAAAACACACAATTAAAAAAAAATCTTCAGCTACAGTCATGACTCTTATCCCTGGTCTGATCTTTTGCTTCCGCCTATAGTTCTGTCATCTAATTACCTCCCAGAAAGACTGCACCAATTCTGTTCAAATCAGCAGTTTAAGGGGAATGCTTAAAACTTTACTAAGTTGAGTGCTCTCAGTCTTTTTGTCTTTACTGATTTGATAAGTCAAAGATGGCATATTTAAAAAAAATTGTCAGTTTATGGTGTATATTTACTCAGACTGTGTATTTTTATGGTATTCATATGCATTTTTTGTGGTTTTAGAAGAAAAAGACCTTTTTCTTCCATTTTTATATAGGTTTTTTTCCCCTATGTTTTCTCTCATTTGAAATACCAGCAATATTTTTCTCTATATGAATATTTTTATTTTACTTCCAGTCTTGTAGTTCAAGTGCATTAAACTGAGTATATATTCTGTTGCTAATTCCAGTCTCTTTCAATTACTCTTGCACTGTAGTTTATATTCATATCTGAAAATACAGGCTCTCCTTCATGATTTCTCTTTTTCTTTTTTTTTTTAAAGATTTATTTATTTATTTGATAGATATCACAAGTCGGCGAGAGGCAGGCAGAGAGAGAAGGGGAAGCAGGCTCCCTGCTGAGCAGAGAGCCCGATGCGGGGCTCCATCCCAGGACCCTGAGATCAAGACCTGAGCTGAAGGCAGAGGCTTTAACCCACTGAGCCACCCAGGCGCCCCTGATTTTTATTTTTTCAAACTTCCATGATGCTTGCTATTATCCAAGGGTGTAAGGACCTTTATTTGAACTGCCTAAGCTTTTCTTTCAAATTGGATTAGAAATGCAATATTGATAAGGACATTTGATAAGGGCAATTATTACAGATAATAATTTTAAGTCTCTTCAATATTATTTTTATTCATTTTTTGTCTTAATGTTTACATTACGTTTTTGGAAGAGCCACATTTTGGTTTTACAACTTCTTTTTCTTTTTCTATTTTTTTTTAATTCAATGAGCCAACATGTAGTACATCATTTTCAGATGTAGTGCTCAATGATTCATCAGTTGTGTATAACACTCAGTGTTCATCACATCATGTGTCCTCCTTAATACTCATCACCTGATTACCCCATCCCCCCACCCATCTCCCCTTCTGCAACTGTCCTCAGTTTGTTTCCAGAGTCAAGAGTCTCTCATGGTTTGTCTCCCTCTCTGATTTCTTCCAATTCAGTTTTCCCTCACTTCACCTATGATCCTCTGCCCTATTTCTTATATTCCAAATATGAGTCAAACCGTATGATAATTGTCTTTCTCTGATTATTTCACTTAGCATAATACCCTGTAGTTCCATCCATGTTGCTGCAAATGGTAGGTATACATCGTTTCTGATGGCTGAGTAATATTCCACTGTGCGTATAAACCATATCTGCTTTATCCATTCATCTGTTGAAGGACATCTTGACTCCTTCCACAGTTTGGGTATTGTGGACATTGCTGCTGTGAACGTTGGGGTGCATGTGCCCCTTCTTTTCACTACATCTGTATCTTTGGGATAAATACCTAGTAGTGTAATTGGTGGGTTACAGGATAGCTATATTTTTAAGTTCTTGAGGAACCTCCATACTGTTTTCCAGAGTGGCTATACCAGCTTGCATTCCCACCAACAGTGTAGGAGGGTTCCCCTTTCTCCTCATCATCGCCAACATCTGTCACTTATCTCCTCTATAAATGTTTCCCAATTTCCTTCCATCATGCAGTTAGAGGTGCCTCTCCCTTTTCTGATTCCCACTGCACATTATTTCTACTTTCCTGTGCCATCTCCTATTCTGCCTTGAATTAAGATTAATTCAATGTCTGTCTTTCCCTTACTTTGGATGTATATTGTCTTAAGCGCAAGAACTGCTTTTAAAAAAAAAAAAAAATTGAGAGAGAGAGCACATGAGCATGAGCAGGGGGAGGGGCAGAGGGACAAGCAGAGTCCCCGCTGAGCGCAGAGCCCGACTGAGGGGCTTGATTTCAGGACCCCGAGATCATGACCTGAATGGAAGCCAGACACTTAACTGACTGAGCCACCCAGGTGCCCCAGAACTACTTTTTATTCATGCTTATTTTCTCTGGTAAAAAATCACACAGTAGGCTCTCAGTTAATATTTACTGTTCTTTAATTGTTTTAGCATGGAAGAGAGACTTTCTCTGATTTAAAACCAAAGCATTCGGTCCTCTTTATTGAGAGTTGCTTGGGAAGAAATGAGGGTTACTTTGCCAACCTCAAATACCTATCGTGACTAACCCAGTGTAAGATGAACTGCGGAGACCCAGGCATGCTCAGAAATGCTAGCAGACTTAACTTAATAGTTCAGAAAATAGCGTTATTACCATTGTTTCTGTTTCATGTTACTGGGCTTGATGAGTAGATTTCTCAGCCTCACTTTCTAAGACATCAGAATTAAAACGTTGTTTATATGTAAAATGTCTCTAGAGAACTGGTTGTTTCAGATCAGGTTGACCTAAAACATACTTCATTTATCCACAGCCCCTCTGTTTGCCTCAGCAGTTTATCTATGGAAAATAATCCTTGGGCTTGATTTTCATGATATCCCTAGAAAAGTTCCCTGATAGGCTCTCTTTTTAAGATTGTCTGAGCTTTCCTCAGCTTTGATCTTTAAGGTAAGGCCAGCCTCTTTGCCAAATGTTGTGGTTTCTGTTTGGCCTTCAATAATTATTGTTTTGAATGAGGGTCTTTATTGAACATCTTTAATGAAAGAATTGTCTTTTGTTTGACCCTTTTGAGGATTTATTTCATCATTTGCATGTGGAGAATGGACCTTTCTGTAAGAATGCTAGAGAACACCTGTGCCATTCTTTTTTTTTTAAAGATTTTATTTATTTATTTATTTGAGAGAGAGAGAGAGAGAAATCACATGTAGGCAGAGAGAGAGGGGGAAGCAAGCTCCCTGCTGAGCAGAGAGCCCGATGTGGGGCTCGACCGCAGGACACTGACATCATGACCTGAGCTGAAGGCAGAGGCTTTAACCCACCGAGCCACCCCGGTGCCCCTACCTGTGCCATTCTTAACCTATTCACACATTCATACATCATGCACTCTTTCTCTGAAGGTTCCTATTTTCGGTTTTACATGTTAGGCCTTTCTAATAATGTACTGATCTTGATTGGCAATGGTTATGGGCTCCTATTCGATGTCATTTTTACGGACTTAAGCACAGTTACTAGCTCTCTATGTCCTGAGTGGGCAAAGAACACTCCTCGATTGCATGGCCATTGCTGAAAAGCAGGAAGATCTGTAGCAATAGAATTGCATGACAGATTTTTCAGTTGTGTTAGTTTTTCTTGCTTTAAGTCAGTTTCAGGAGTACAAGGAAATCTTACTGAAATTTATCATGTCTTACATGTGTTTTAGTTTGCTACGGTTGCCTTAGCAAAATGCCATAGATAGGGCGGTTTAAACAGAAATTTATTTTCTCATACTTCTGGGAGCTAGAAATCTGAGATCAAGGTGACAGCAGTTTCGGATTTTGCCAAGACCTCTTTCCTTGGCTTGCGGATTGCCACCTTCTCACCGAGTCCCCACCTGGCTTTTCCTCTGTGTGCATGTATCCCTGCTGTTGTCAATTCTTATAAGGATACCAGTTATATTGTCACCAAGAGGTCAATGAATATTTGAAATTAACAAAACTAAAATAAATGTCTGCAATGAAAAAAAAAAAAGAAAAAAAGCTTTTTCCGCGCTACCCAGGAAAGGGTCCATACGGCATTGTTTTGCATTCCTGTGGTGACTTGAAGGGAAACTTTCATAATGTCCAGAGCCCTTCATGTGTCCTGAAAATGACGGAGGAGAATGTCCCCAAATTCCTTGCAGCAGGAACCCATTTAGGTGGCACCAGCCTTGACTTCCAATGGAACAGTACATCTGTAAAAGGAAGAGCCATGGTATGTATATACATCATAAATCTGAAGAGGACCCAGGAGAAGCTTTTGCTGGCAGCTCGTGCCATTGTTGCCATTGAAAACCCCAGCTGAGGTCAGTGTCCTATCGTCCAGGAATACTGGCCAGCAAGCTGTGCTGAAATTTGCTGCTGCTACTGGAGCCACTGCTATTGCTGGCCGCTTCATTCCTGGAATTCAGTAACAGGATCCAGGCAGCCTTCTGGGAGCCCAGACTACTGGTGGTTACAGACTGGTAAACGTCTGCCATTGCAGACTGGTCTTAAGGCCTGCAGGTGCCCTCGGTGCCTGTTCAGCAGTTCTCTGCTGAAGATTGGAACACTCAGCTGACCACTGAAGTCTGGTCGCCAGCTCTCACTGCTCAGGCCACTGAACTGGCAGGAACAATCACTGAGTGGTCTTAAGCTGCTCTTCCACAAAGGTGAACAACATGGAAATAGAGTTGATGGAAAATAAATAGTTTGGAAAAAAAAAAAAAAGAAAGAAAAAAATTGTCACCAAGTCCCTTGACACTCCTAAGACCCCATTTAATCTTAATTATCCCTACATAGGCTTTATCTCCAAATACAGTCACATTCTATAGTAGTAGGGGTAAAGACTTCAATAACTGAGTTTAGGGGGCCACAGATCAGTCTGTAATACCAAGGCCAATGGGACTACTATAATGCTCTACTTAAAGGAGACAGTATGTCTAAAGTGTCTCGTATGATTCCCAGCACTTAATTAGGACTCAGTCATTGGTGGTGGTGAGAGGTACTTTAACTTCTGATATGATAGTGATTATTATTACCAGTATAGAGTTAAGCAAGGCCATACAAATATCAGTCTAAGGTAAAAGTCTTCTTCCAACTATAATGTCATTAAGCTCTAACCAGTGGCACTCATTTCAGACACTATTTGATATTGCAGAATCCAAGCCAGTGAAAGGGATTTGGATGGAATAGAAAAAGGCAGTTCAATAAACTGGAAATTGTAGAGGCTTTGGAACGGATAACCTGTGTTCAAACTCCAACTCTGCAACATATTGGCTGAGTCATTTGAGGCAAGTCTGTTAATTTCCCTGCCTTTCATTTTATATATGTAAAAAACAAAGTAGTTTATATTTCTGTTGCAAAGTTCACGTAAAGTGAACAGAATATACCACCATATTATGCCACTTTGGCATATTTATTATATCAAATAAAGTTACTTGAGAAATAGCCCAGGCAAGGGTACTCTGATCCTCCTTTATGTCTCTGATGTTGGGAAATAAATGTCCCATATGTGAAGGTTTTGTCCTTGTACCAGGAGGTTGGAAGGCATCCTTAATACCAGAGATAGGGAATTCAAGGCTGAGAAGGCTGTATTATCAAACCTTCTGACTTCCTCATTTATTTACTCCAAGCTCAAACTCTTAGTCTTGTCTATTCTTCACAAATTTTGTCGAAAAGGTATAAAGGCTGGCTGCTTTGGTCACTTGTTTGAGCCTCTTATCTTTGGGATCCCATGTGTAGAAATTAAATTTTTCTCCTGTTAATCTTTCTTATGTCAATTTAATTATTAGACCAGCCAAGAAACCTAGAAGGGAAGAAGGAAAAGTTTTCCTTCTCTGCAGTCCTGGCACTCAGGGTGGGGCTCTGCACGTTGCTTGTTCTGGGGCTGCCACAGAGATCTTGGGACCTCTGACAAAAGCTAGCACAAGGAAAGAAATCTTACCACATCAGCCTCAGGACTCTGCCTACTGGATCTGGTGGAAGTGAGAGCAGGGAGAGTAATTTTCGTGTTCTAAATTTAGATTACCAGGAAAAAATATTTGTGTGCATTAGTTCCTTGGGTATGGTGACCCTGGTAAAGATTCGTTATGGGTACTCTTGTTTTCTATTGATCCTTTTCCTCCCAAGAGGTCATACTTTTTCTTTGTGTCTTCCTTTTGTGCCATTTGTCATTAGGAGTAGAGGGTAAAGCAGAGGCATAGGTTTTATTGTTTGAGTTGGCCTCAGACTGGTGAGTTCACGGTTCTCATCAGGCCAGAATGTGTTTAGAGAAACTTTGCTGTCGGTCCCCTGTTTAAAAAGTGGGTGAGACTTTCCTTTGAACTTGTTCTATGTGCTTTGAGCTTGGCTTTGTGACCAGTGAGAGTGTTTTCTCTGGTCTCTGCCAGCCAGAAGATGCACATACCAGTGGGCATTGGGTAGCCAGTTGAGTAGACTGGGTTCTGAGACATGAAATCACAAGCAGCATTCTCTGTCCAACCTTGCCAGCTTTCAGGGGAATTTGTTGTAAGGGGTCCTGGTCTCTAGCAGTTCTCTTGTCACCTCAACCTCTGTTGTCTTGGTGGTGCTGGGAAAGTCCCATTCCAGTAATGCCTGCTCAGTGTCTCAGATTAATAAGTCTGTGACTGGAGGCATCTCACATTCCCATGGGAGACCAGAGACTTGGTTTACACTGCACCATTCTTAGAGCCTGTGATGGCAAAGATCCTTACGTTCTTAGGCTAACTCTGGGAGGGAAATTACTGAATCTCCTGAGGGTTTCATCTTTTGCATGCTCCTTTGGGACACCCCTTGTGTCTATGATTAAGTCATAAAAGGTTTTTTGGTTTGAGTCACTGCTGAGATGAATGTATTAGTAGGATCCTACTCATTAATAGCCAAATGATGGATGCTTTGCTTGATATATTTGAAAGAAATTTTTTTTTTTAGAGACTATTCATCTTAAAGAATTGTCTTGTTGGTACCTCTGGAAGATCAAATTGAAAAGAAAACATAAAGGGATACAATGGCTAGCCTTAGGAACCCTTTTATTTTTTTATTTTTATTTTTTAAAAGATTTTATTTATTTATTTGACAGAGAGAACACAAGTAGGCAGAGAGAGAGGGGGAAGAGTGGGGCTCAATCCTAGGACCCTGAGATCATGACCTGAGCCGAAGGCAGAGGCTTTAACCCACTGAGCCACCCAGGCGCCCTTAAGAATCCTTTTAATAAGATGGAAGAACTAAAATTGGACTTAGAACAAAAAATAAAGTCCACATCTGATATAACTTCTCTTTCTTAAAATCCAGCCCCATCTCCTCACCAAATTCTTTTAGCTCCCAAACTCTTCCATTTTCCCCAGAAAAATCCCTTAAACAGCATTTTTTAAGAACCGTACCTGTTTTAACTTCCTTTTCCCTATATGACTTACAGAGAGCACTCCGTCCTTATCTCTAGGCATAAGATATACAGGTTATTCATGTCCATGCGGACAGCCAGGAATTGAATTTAGCAGAATCACCGGGGGTGGACAGTGTGGTTCACTTTGCTGCTCTTACAATTCCTCCTGCTTTCCAGGGCTCTGTAATTGGGCTCTGCCAGCTTCAGGCCTTCCCAGGCAATATCCTTTGGAGATGTATCCTCAACCCCCTCCCCCCCCCCGCAAAGAATTCCTGTCCCCTAGAGAGCAACAGCTTTTTAAAATTTAAAAGCCTTTTCAGAAGATCCTACCAAATTTAGGGAAGAATTAAAAACATTAGGGGCCATTCATAACCTCCTTCCTTCCACACACAGGAAACAAATGACCCTCCTACAAATAATTTGGGATACGGATCCGCTGTAGGACAGTGTTCGGGGTTGATAGAAGCAATAGTAGTGTCTTTCCCTATAAAGTGAATTGGTCAGGGCACCTGGATGGCTCAGTTGGTTAAGCACCCACTTTTGATTTTGACTCAGGTCATGATCTTGGCGTTGTGAGATCGAATCCCAGTTTGGACTCTATGCTGGGTGTGGAGCCTGCTGAAGATTCTCTCTCTCCCTGTGCCCCC
>CM052804.1:24596933-24619652 GCA_028533885.1 Nasua narica | reverse complement strand
AAAGCATTATCTTATTTAATCCCCATAACAACCAAATTTCAGCATCACTCTTATCTTTGTTTTACAGATGAGGAGCCAGAAGGTTAGGAAGTTTTAGTCTCCCTTCTGAGATACCATGTCTAGAAGGTGGCATAATGACAGTAATATGATTATTAATTTTATATGTCAATTTGACTAGGTTTGAATCCTCATAGCTGGTAAAACATATTTCTGGGGCGTGTCTGTGAGGATGTTTTAGGAATGGTTAGTATTTGAATCAGACTCAGCAAATAAGATCACCCTAATTAATGGGGTTGGGTATCATCCAATTTGTTAAGAGTCTATTGGAAGAAGGGTAAACTAACTCTTTCCTTGAGCTGGGACATTTATCCTCCCCTGCTCTAAGACACCAGGGATCTTGCTTTGGACTTGGACCCTGGCTTACACCATTAGTTCCCTTGGTTCTCAGGCCTTAGGGTCTGGACTAGAACTATACCACTGGCTTCCTGGGCTTCCAGTTTCCAGCCTGCAGATTGTGGGACTTCTCAACTACCATAATTGTGTGAGTCAGCCCCTCATAATGAATTGCTTTCTGTATATCTCTGTATATCCTATTGGTTCTGTTTCTCTGGAAGAGAACGCTCGTACAAGCAGCTTCATCCCAGATCATAATTCTACCATTATTCAGTGCTAAAGCATTGCAGATGGGTTGTTGAATACCCATATTTATTAAAATATAAGTTATTATAAATTTATACAAAATATAAATTTATATAAATTAAATTTATACAAAATATAAATTTTTAAAAAAAATTATGAAGAAGTTTGCCATTTGACCCTTTTTAGACATCCTAATTGGGAATCAAGAGAGTTTTCACTTATGTGATGTGCATATGGGTCTTTTTGCTTGAAAGGAAACTATATCAATCCTAAAGAAGGTAACATGGGAGGTGAAGCAAACTCTGTAAAAGCTTAGGACTGGGAGGGATTATAGAGATCATTGAGTTCTGTCTCATTTTAATGATAGAGGCAGCGAACCCAAGAGAAAGGAAGAGCCCTGTCTTAGGTTTCTCCGTGAATCTGTGGCCGAACTCAGTGTATCATCCATTTCCTGTGACTCAATTCACTGCTTTTTCTGTGAGTCACACTACCTGTCTCTTGCATTCACCATGGCAGAATCTCATGGCCAAGAAGGTATTTCTGCTGGGAGGCTGGGCTTTATCTGTATACTGGGTTTGTGGTCTTTGACTTGGTACACTTTGAGGTTCCACTGGTTTGTAGCAATTGGTACCTTTCCTATAAGTATAAGAGGGAAGGGTTGATGGCCTTGAGGCATTTGATGGCATGGACTCACTTCTACATGAAAGCCCATCTGATGCTGGCTCTAAGGGATAAGGAAGCAGGGCCACTAGGAAGTGGCTTAAAACAAAGGTTGATCTTGCCTTGTGTGAATTGCTCTATTCATAAGCATAGGGATGGAGGTCTGAATATACAGGATATCATCATTTCTAGGTAGCTAGGACTTAATAATGGGACTCTTGATTCAAATAGGGTGTTAGGAAGAAAAGTAGCAGTAGCAGGTCTCAGTAGAAACTTGAAGAAGTTTTAAATTTGACTTGAGCCCACATCCAGTGGTTTTTTATAGGGATCTCTGGCTCCTTGTTAAAATATAGAGAGTTAGACTGTCAACTATATTTTTGCTTGGGTATTATTGTGAAGGTTCTTTCTGATGTTTTTATGCACTTGCTATTCAGAGTTATAGACACTGTGAATATTTTATAAGATAGCCACAGATATTAATAGCATTTGGGATGCTTACATAATATGACATTTTAGCAAAAAGTGTTTTCTCTGTGGCACTATTGTTTGCAGATTTTCTTATTTTTTATATTCATGGGAAACAGAAGAAAATGAATGACATCCAGTAGAAACTCTCTCTTACCTGGGAAGCCTTGAAACTTTTGTACTTATTTTCTCTTTCTCTTAAGCAGAGGCCTTTGAAGTACAAAAGGCTAAGAGAACCTAAGGCCCAAAGGAGTGATGTCTGAAAATAAGTATGAATAAAGCCCTGCTAGAACCAGCCAGTGACTCCTGAGGCTTACTTAAATTGGTGAACGCTAAATGGAAAGTTCTGAAACATTAATGTCATAATGTTACTAGAATTGCTTGGGATTTGTTTAAATGCTGATTCTAAACTTCCTTCTCTAGAGAGTTTGAGTAACATTCCTTGGATGGAGCTCAGAAATATGCATTTTATTTTATTATTTTTTTAAAGAGAAAGTATGAGAGGGGAGAGGTCAGAGGGAGAAGCAGACTCCCTGCCAAGCAGGGAGCCCGATGCGGGACTCGATACCAGGACTCGATACCAGTACTCGGGGATCGTGACCTGAGCTGAAGGCAGTTGCTTAACCAACTGAGCCACCCAAGCACCTCAGAAATCTCCATTTTAAATAACCACATAAGGTTTTTTGACCAAATCACACTCTAGCTAACAGGGGAGGGCCTCTCTTTCTTTTTTTCCAGCAGGAAGTTTCATCATGTCACACATCACAGAATCTCAAAAACAGAAGGTACCTTATAGATTATCTCACAAATCCAAACTATTACCTCTTTTTAAGATATGTCCAGACTATTCCCACTGGAAATTGCTTTGTTTTGCAAAGTCCCCCTTTGTACTGAATCAACATCTTCTCCCTGTGGCTTCTGGTCACTGTCCTTCAGCTTTCAGGAAGACATGTAAAATAGTTCACTTCCTGTTTGATACGTTAAAAGATCGTCTTTCTGGACCCCTTTGATGCTTCCATTCCCTGGGCAAAAATTCCTAGTTGTTTGTAACATGGTAGAAAATTTCAAGGCATGAAAAACAGTTGAGCAGGTATTTCTTCTGGCTAATAGAGGCCTGCATATCCCTTTGGGATGTTAGGTAATTTTGTACATGAATTAGTTCTTCAATTGCTATACCCATTCTAGTTGAATTGCCCTTAAGCATCTTGGTTGAAGCCTTTCCTATAGTTCAAGTGGGCAGTGCAGTTAGGAGATCCATATTGCCAACTTCCATGTCACCCATTTTCCTAAAGATATATTTCCAAAGGGTTAATTAGATTCTCCTGTCTGGTTATCCTATGTTTGGTGCTGCTGATGCGGTGTTCGTGGCCATGATAGGATAGTTAGGATGCCTCACACCCTCATTCTCCTGTGGAATGCCCCTTTTACTGCTTGTCTTTCCATTTCTTGCAAGTTAGAGGGAAGAGTAGCAAGGCTACAGAGCAGTATTTGCACTATTTCTTCTAATAACTGCTTCTTTACTTGGCCTTTATTCCAAGACAACTAGCTCCTCCAGCTTTTGGGAAACTCAGGTTGGAGTTGTTATGAGAGTCTTCCCCAAAGGAGTGAAACATGATAAGCAGGGCCAGAGGAATAGACAGAATATGCATGGAGGAGACAAGATGGGAGGACATTTCAGATTAGGCATGTAACAAGAAAAATCTTGGGGTCAGTCTGGGTAATTGTGTGCTGGGATTGTGTGATGCCTATGTGTGTGTGGTGAGGGATGATCACAATACAAGGATCTCAGCCTAGATACCAAGTTGACATTAAGGAGCCACAGAAGGTTAAAAAACATGCATAGTGGAGAGGGGCAGCTGTCCTCAAATATCTGGCAAAAATGATTAGACTTTATGCTGATATCTCATCTAACATCCTGAGAAAGGAGCTCAGCACATAACTGCCAACACATTAGGAATAATCCAACTGGAATTTGATTTGGTATAATACAGTTACTTAGCCTGGTAGCACCCTCTGTTGGAGGAAAGTTAAGGGTCAGCTTCTTTAAGAAAGTTCCATGACAAAACATTGACAAGAATACGGCTATGACTGGTTTCCACCTATATTAGAACATTCTGTTGGAAGGTAGGCACAGGGAACAATAGGACCTGGGACACTAACATTTATATTAGCATTATGTTTATATTAGCAGAGCCAAAAATAAAAATATCACAGATTGTGGTATGGCCAATAATTAGGATAAAAATAAATGCAGATTAGATATGTTATTCAGTCTTTACTGATAGTGTAAATTGCCGTGACTTGTGTGTATGAAAGTGTATATGTAAAATACCTGTAATATGTGTGTGTGTTGCTTTAAGTAGATTTGTTTGCAGAAAGTAGTAGGATATTTTTATAGATTGATGTAGTATTAAAATACTATCTAAAGCAGTAAAGGGACTTTAATAATATTCTGTGAGCCAGCAAGATTAGAGATACAAGTAAAAACAGACAAACAACAAAAAAAACCTATCAGAAACTTCATTAATTCAGTTAGTTTCCAGATCAAGAGAGGAGATAAACCCAGTGAGTTGTGCACTCTGATCACACATATTGTATTGCATTAAGTATAATCACAACCTTTTTAAAAGGATAGATGAGCATGAGTTTGTATGTAATAGAATTATTATGTGTTAAGAAAGATTTGAAAATAGCTTTACATACAGGATATTTACTCCAAGAAGTTTTGGATAGAAAGGATGAGTATTTTTAAATATTTAAAAAACTATAACACAACAGGGAGACTCATTTTCATGTTTTCTTCCAACTAGACTTAAGGCTAAAGAGTGACAGTTATAGGAAGGGAGTTTTTAGCTTAATATAGAAAGAATTTTCTAAAAATCAAAGCTTTCTAACAGAGTGATTTAAAGTGATGATTATATGACTACGATATTATAGAAAGAATTCCTGTACAAAATTTAATGGGTAATAGAATTAGAAACCTTTATGTGCTTTTCTGTTATATATTCTTATTCTATAATATAAGAGCACCTTGAATCATTTAATAAAAGGATAAATTTTGTGGGAGCAAAGTGAATAAAATATATTTCCATATTTACCCTTACTTAAAGTCATATGTAAATATATTTTACTTGTTCTTATTTGTGACATGTATTTGTAGAGATATATATTTCTAAAATACAGTAATCAAATATTAACAGTTCGGTACATGAGCAGTGCTGTTATGAAAACAATATTATATTGCAAGATCAGACTTGCCAAGGTGGTATTTCTCTACTTATTTGTGTGATTCAAGACTTATGACTTTTCTGAGATCCAAACAAACAAAAACCCCAAAAGTTGAAGATTTAGAACAAACCTCAAATCTTTAAAACGTACAGTAGATATTTTAGTACAATTAATCATAGGAGTTACAAGACAATTTTTGGTTGGCTAAGCAAAAGCCTAATAAAAATCTCTTTTACCCCCTTTTCCTGTATCTGTTCATATCAGTTAATAACATGCAAACTTTGGTGCTGTGGAAAGATCCAGGAGAAGAACATCATGTCTGACTTCCAACTAGCTACCTGGACTGCATTTAAAGCAGGAGCATGGTTAAATATATTGGCTCTGGAGCCAGAGTGCCTGATGCAAAATTTTACTTTTTCTTCTTCAAAGCTAAGTGAATTGGAGCAAGTATTTCAAACTTATTGTCTCAGTTTTGTAATTTATAAAAATAAAAAAAAACCTATCTCATAATGTTGTTCTGACAGTAACAGTTATAGTAATAACTAATATTTATTGAGTGAAATCTATGTACTTGGCACAATTCTGAGCACATTGAGTGTATCCCTCACTTCATACTCCTAATATGCTACGAGGTTGGTTTGATTGCTTCCCTTTTTTGAGATGAGAGACTGAAGCACAAAGATTCAGCAATTTACTCAAAGTAGTAGTATTTTTTTATTGTATTTTATTAGTCACCATAAAATACATTAGTTTTTGATGCAGTGTTCCAAGATTCATTGTTTATGTGCAACACACAGTGTTCCATGCAATACGTGCCCTCCTTAGTACCCACCACTAGGCTCAGCCATCCCCCCACCCTCCCCTGAAACCCTCAGTTTGTTTCTCAGAGTCCACAGTCTCTCATGGTTTGTCTCTCCCTCCGTTTTGCCCCAATTCACTTTTCCTTTCCTTTTCCTAATGTCCTCCATGTTATTCCTTATGTTCCTCAAGTAAGTGAAACCATATGATAATTGACTTTCTGTGCTTGACTTATTTCACTCAGCATAATCTCCTCCAGTCCCATTCATGTCGATGCAAAAGTTGGGTATTCATCCTTTCTGATGGCTGCATAATATTCTATTGTATATATGGACCACACTCCTTTATTCATCTGCTGAAGGGCATCTTGGCTCTTTCCACAGTTTGGCTATTGTGGACATTGCTGCTATGAACATTGAGGTATCTATGTCCCTTCTTTTCACTACATCTGTATCTTTGGGGTAAATATCCAGTAGTGCAATTGCTGGCTCATAGGATAGCTCTATTTTTAATTTCTTCAGAAATCTCCGCACTGTTTTCCAAAATGGCTGCACCAACTTGCATTCCTACCAACAGTGTAAGAGGGTTCCCTTTTCTCCATATCTTTTCACACATTTATTGTTTCCTGCCTTCTAATATTGGCCATTCTAACTGGTATAAGGTGGTATCTCACCTTACCAAAGGTGTGGTTTTGATTTGAATTTCTTTGATGGCTAATGATGATGAACATTTTTTCATGTGTCCGCTAGCCATTTGTATGTCTTCATTGGAGAAGTGTCTGTTCATGTTTTCTGCCCATTTTTTGACATAATTATCTGTTTTTGGGTGTGAGTTTGAGAAGTTCTTTATAGATCTCGGATATCAGCCCTTTTTTGTAGTTACATTTGCTAATATCTTCTCCCATTCTGTGGGTTGCCTCTTTGTTTTGTTGACTGTTTCCTTGGCTGTGCAGAAGCTTTTTATCTTGATGAAGTCCCAAAAGTTCATTTTCGCTTTTGTTTCCTTTGCCTTTGGAGATGAGTAGCAGTATTAACCCAAGCAATCTGGCTTCAGAGATGAAGTTCTAAAGTATTACTCTCTAATTATATCAAGTCCTAGCACACAGTAAATAAATAATTCAGTAATTTGAGGTTGTTTTTATTATAATGAATGCTTATGTTTTGCATTGCTGAGATACTGATCTCTTAGTATTTGATTACCATATTTTAGAAATAAAGCTGAGGGGCACCTGGGTGGCTCAGATGGTTAAGTGTCTGCCTTCTGCTCAGGTCATGATCCTTGGGTCCTAGGATCAAGCCCCGCATCGGGCTCCCTGCTAGGCGGGAAGCCTACTTCTCCTTCTCCTGCATTTGCTCTCTCACTCTCTCTGTTAAATAAATAAATAAAATCTTAAAAAAAAAATGAAAGTTGAGATCTGGGCAGAGACACAGTCCTGAAAATTGGCATAACAGATTGAATGAGATCTTTTCTGAGGCTCTAGACCAAAATGGAACACATTAGATTCCATATAGGAAGCTAGAAAAGGCCATCTCTTTGCCTCTGTTTGGAACTTGTTTAGGGGCACCATGGCAGGCTGTGATAAGGGCAAGGCTTCACCAGTAACTTTGCATTCTGTGAACCTACACACTGGAATAGGGTAGAAATTGCATAGCAAAGGTGATGGACACACTAGTTTGTACACATGCTTAAGCAGCATTTTTAGGACTTCTAAAATAGCCAAAAAATATAATGTGGTGAATTTATTCTCATCAAGTATACCAGGGTCAGCTCAAGCTACCATAATTTGATTATTAAAAATAAATGTAGGTTCCCCTTTTGGTAGCTCAGGAAGATCCAATCATACTGACCCTCCCTCAGATAACAAATATGAAATCTGGAACAAATATATGTAAATATATTCTTACACATGATACTTTATAAAATATTTTAATATTTATAATATATCTTATATAGGTATGCATGTATATATACATATATATACATATATACATGTAATATGTAATAATGAATATATATGAATATATATGTATATACATATATACATGTAATATGTAATGAATATATATGAATATATATATATATATATATACATACACGTAATATGTAATAATGAATACATATATATATATATGTATTCATTCCCCACCCCACTTTGTTTCCAGCTGAGGACAGGCTCCAGTCTGCACATGTGGGATAGTAAAACTGAAAGAAGATCTGCTGCCACTTTGGCTTGAAGAAACATCAGACAGAGATGAGGGCAACCACTGTTATGGGAAAACAGGGTGGGGATCCTGGGGAGCCAGCCATATAGGGAAAATCCAATAATTAGTATATGAACTCTTCCCAAATATCTAGCTGACTTTTGAGCCACAGCTGTGTGTGGTGGACTTCAGATAGCACAACAGAGCTAGAAGGAAAGAATTCAGACCAGAATCGCTGCCCAAGAAATGGAGTATACATTGTGAATTTAACCAAAGTAACCTGCTAAGAGAAGCAAATCAACACTACATGTGGCAATGTAAGGGAATCCAGCGCCTCTATAATCTTAATCCCGCATGCCTAGGAAACCAAAATTATTCAACATAGGAAGAAACAGGAAGATGCAAACTATCATTTTAGGAGAAAGGAGCAGTAAGAAAAAAAAATCCTAAAATGATCTAGATGTTGAAATTATCAGACCAAAATTTGAAAGCAGCTGATATAGTTATGTCCAGTGATATAAGGGAAAATATGCTTGCAATGAATGAAAAAAATAGAATATTTCATTTGAGAAATAAAAATATTAAATGGGATTTTTTTGAAGTAGGAAATACAATATCAGAAGTAAAAAGACCTCATGGGATGAGCTTAATAATAAAATATAGATGACAAAGAAAATGACCAATAAACTTTAATAGAATAGGAAAGGATATTCTATCTGAAGATGGAGAGAAAAAAATCGAAAACAGATTTAAAGACATAAAATTTTGTTTTATCATATGTGAAATTTGATTTCAAGAAGGAAGATAGAAAAAAATGGGGCAGAAAAATACATGAAAGCATAACATCCCCCTAATTCTCAGATTGGACAAAGACATGTATTTGTCGATTCAAAAAGCTTAAAAGACTCCCAACAGGATAAATAGAAACAAAACTGTGCCTAGGCACATTATAATCAAACTTCTGAAAACCATAGATAGCATCTCTAAGGCAGCCAGGAAAAAGATGACACATTATATACAGGGGAACAAACATGATGCTGAACAGAAGAGTACATGCTGTGTGATTCTGTATTTGAAATTCAAGAAGGAATAAAATTAGTCTGTAGTGACAGGAGGCAGATCCATAGTTGCCGGGACTGAGGGTGAGGAGACATCAAAGGGACATGAGGATCCTTTTGGAGGTGTGGGGTATATTTTATATCTTGATTATAGTCATGTTTACGTGATTGCATCTATTTATCAAAATTTACTGAATATGTACACTAACAAGGTGCATTTTACTTTTTATGTCGTAGCTCAATAAAGCTGATTTAAATAAATGAAAGCAGTGTTTGGAAAATATAGCTGCATATCAGTGATCCTAATGATCTTAGCCAATGCTCTTGTGTTCTCAGGGGAAGTTTAAGACAGAAGAAGAAAATACACCTATTACCAATATAGATTTAGAAAATAATTAAGTCAGCGTGTGCACAGAAACAATTTCAGAGGCTCAAGTTTAGCAGAGCAGCAAATTTTCTGATTTGGTTTCTACCAGCTTGTTCAGATATTTAGAAAAGATTCAAATTTGTTCATCATTTCTATCAACTAAAACCTCCTGAAATCATGCAGTATTGAATTATAAGTCTTTTCTAAGCCTAATTCCTATGCCAAAATCCTACCAAAAATATGAATTTCTGAGATTTTATTTGCCAAAATGTCCAGAATAATATTTGTAGTTTTTCAGTATCTTATAAAATTACTATTTTAGGAACTACATACACTTGGAATTCAATATCATTTTCAATGCTGCAGTCATATGAAATGTGGAAAGTAGGGTCTATATGGTAGTTTATCTGCTCACTGCATCATTATATTCTCTAGCTTTGAATTAGAATGTATTAGGATTTTTCAGGACCACTCATTTTATTGAATTTTAACAAGTCACATAATGTAATGCTTTTCTATAAAGCATTTTCGTATTTTGTGCTATTAACAACATTTTAATTTTGGAAAAAATATCATAATTATTAGTGTTCATGTAAATTTACATTGTACAGAAACCTTGATGTATCGAGGCCAAAAAAAAAGGAAAATAAAAACCCATATAACATAGACGCTATAGTGAGTAAGAAAGCATATATGACTTCAGGAAGAGGATAGTTTTTTGTTTTTAATTAATTAATTAATTAATTAATTAATTAATAATTAACATATAATATATTATTTGCCCCAGGGTACATGTCTGTGATTTGTCAGGCTTACACATTTCACAGCACTTACCTTAGCACATACCCTCCCCAATGTCCATAACTCTACCCCCCTTAAAGAGAATAGTTTTTTAAAGAAAATAAAGGAAGTAGTATAGTGCCATTTAGGGCTTGGTAAATGTCACATAGCTGGTTGTGCACCACTCAGTGTACGTCCCAAGACTTCCTTAGATGTGTGAGCACATAATGTGGTACCAGTGATTAGGACTTTGATATTTAATATAGTCCTCTCCCTTCCTACAGATATTGGCAACACCACATTATCTCTTAACCCTACAGGTTTGTCATGGTGCCCTCTTCTCTAAAATATATACAAAAGAAGAAAAAAGGGGCACCTGGGTGGTTCAGTTGGTTGAGCTGCCTTCCTTCGGCTCAGGTCATAATGCCAGGGTCCTGGAATGGAGCCCTGCCTTGGGGCTCCCTGCTGAGCAGGGAGCCTGCTTCTCCTTCTCCCTCTCCCCGCCACTCCCCCACTTGTGCTCTCTCTTTCTGTGTCAAATAAATAAATAAAATCTTAAAAAAAAAAAAGAAAGAAAACATCAGTGTTCTCATTAAAGTTTTGAGTAAAGGAAAGAGGAGTGCTTTGAATGGGTAGCTCTCTAACATGGATGTGATCTAGTTTGAATTAGCAATTCACCTAGAAATGCTTCATTGCTATTGCTGCTGCTTGTTTAAGTTTCATTGAGACAGCTTTTATAAATTATCCCTTAATATGTTTTGGACAGTTTGGTTTGGGGAGGATGCTCACTTTCCCCAAGGAGCTGATGAAAATTCAGTGTTTGCATATTCCCTGTACCTCATTGCAAAAATCAATGCTTGAAATACAATAGCTGCATAGTGATGATGTGTAGTTGTGGTGCCTTTGCAGAGCTGAAAATTATAACTCCAAAGGCAGTCTTTCCTTCTCTGAAAACTTTAGATTCACACATCTGCTGCCTTCTTGACCCTGAGCTTCTCTCTTCTTGCCAGACAAGAATGTTTTCTTCTTTCTTTCGTGGATAGTGCTGACTCTTCCTGGAAGCTAGGCCCAGGGGGTAGCTGCTTACTACACACTTGGAGCTAGATTTGAAATCTCCACAGTATCCCTGACCAAAGAATGGTGCAACCTGAAAATTGCAGAGTAGCTTTCTTACTTTTTAGCAGTAAGTTTTATTTGCTGGTGTGAAAACACATAGCAACCCGTTCACTAAGTCAACAAAACCAAGGGATTTATTTCCTTTATTGGAGTTTGAGGAGTTAGGACATTTGCTAAGGAAGAATGGGGCATGGAATTATGGAAAAGAGGATAAGATTTGGGTCCCTTCTCTTTAATGCCTTTAAAATAGGAGTTTTAAACAAGGCCCAGGTAGGTTTGCTGAGGGCCCGAGACCAAGGATGGGGTTTGAGGGGTGTTTAACATCATGTGTGGGGTTATGAACTTACATGAATTTGGGAAGACATTGAATTCATTGAATTTCAAAGGGATACCACCTCAAAGTATCTGGTTACAGTCTGATAATGTTTAGAGAGATAGCAGTAACTGTGTGATCTTCAACAATCCACTTACTTGAGATGCTGTCCTAATAACTACACGAAAAGAATAATAGAAATACCTCATAAAATTCTGAGAAAATGCTTGTAATGCGTATGGTTACCACTGACACTAGAGATTAGTATTTGTTTTTGTTTTGTCTAAGGGTAGTCCTAAAGGCAACTAATAATAACTACCCTGGAGGAGAGAAGATGAGAAAGGAACTTGATATCTGTCTTCTATATATTCTATGAACTATGCGGATGAAAGATGAAGCTTATTTTGGAGACCCTCAAGAGAGGGAACTTGAACTAATGAATAAAATTATATCAAGATGGCTCTCTAAAGAACATCCTACTGTGTCAGGGCTAAAAATGGGATAGCCTGCTTCTGTTAAAAATGTTTTTTCTGTCACCGGAGGTGCAAAAACAGTTATTGAATAACTCAGAGATTGAGAAACTTACCCAAGTTCATGTAGTTAATAAAGCTAGAGTTAGGATTAAAACTTTAATCTGAAAGCCCTTGCTAAATTTGTGAGTGGTAGATTCTCTCCTGACACACTTCCCATCTCTCCATGAGAGAGGCATATGTTTGCCTACAGGTGGCACTGTTGAACAATTTGTTAAGTGACTTAATTGCTAAGTTAAATAAATATGTATATTCTCTCAGCATCATTAAATTTGTCTCAGATTTTTAAAAGCCTAACTGTAATTTATTTGAAGCTGCTCTGGATAATGCATAATATTGCTTAAAGGTAAGCACTAAAATTTGTTGTAATTTCTCTCATGGCTGCTGCCTGTTTAGCTGGTTCAGCCCCCATGCTTTCAAGAGGTGACCTGTGGCAGATCCCCTCATTAAATAGTGAAGAAATGCTACAGGTTCTCCTTGATGAAGGACACTGTTCCTCCATCACATTCTCCTGTTTCTCCCTGTGGTGGTTGAGAATAGGTAGCAGCATTCTAATCAACTGTTGTTTGACCAAATTACCCTTAGGTCCTGGTTCCTTGTTTATCTGCCAGCCGAAGGGGAGGCTTTTGCTGTCATGCAGAGGTGGGTGGATTGTTTTCTTCTCTTTCTTAAGAAATCTTTCACATTTGGAATGCTAAGCAATTATGGCATCTAATTCCAATGTATGTAACAAACCTCCTGTTTCACCTCAGCAAAGGCTCATTATGTCTTGTAAGTGTGCTACATGTTGAATTTGCACCTTCGGTAATTAGTACAGCTACTATGCCAGCCCTCCTTCCCGCCTTTGCCAACATTTTCAGTGTTAGCAAACAAGCATCAATCACCAACCTGATGAGCAAAATTAAGGCCTCTCTGTGCAACTCAGTGCACAGGCTGGACTGAAATTCCAGGTTTAGGAGCTCATTTTTGCCAGTGTTAGAATATGTAACACAAACAACAATAGCTAACTTAATAATTGTTTTCATTATTTATTAGGTGTCAGATACCGTGCTACTTATGTTACATGGAAGTTTTCATGGAACTCCTAATAAGAAACCTAACAGATAGTTGTTGTGTTTGCCCACTTTATAATAAAAGATTGAGGCACGGTGAAGTTAAATAGCATGCCCCAGGCCATAGAGCTATATTCTAGCCAGATTGAGATGACAAGCAATATCTGGCAGTTCACCATGGAAAAGTTAATTCTAACCCTTTGGAATAAGGACTCAGATTCTCTGACCCAGTGCTAGTCAAGTCACCTTGGAATCAGACATTAGTCACACAGAAAACAGGCACGGTGACTACACGTACTAGATAAGTGTAAACAAGAGGGAATGTGCTGGTATTGGAAGTCGGGAAGCATGGAACATTTCCCAGAGGCTCAGAGACATTCTGAAAGGGGTTCAGATAAATAAGAAAGCAAAGGAGAATTAGCTTTTTTTTTTTTTTTTAACAATTGATTGTCATTTGAATTGATCACTTGATCTCTACGCTGGGATAAATTCCTTTGACAAGGAAGTGTTATTGTTGCTACTGTTGTCATGGAGTGGGGTGGGATAGAGTAAAACTTAGAGAGACTCAGTGAATGTTTATTAGTGTCAAATAAGATTTGGCACTGGTCAAGTCTCATTGGATCTGTAGGTTTGCTTTTGGTGATGGGGTGCCTTTTTATTCTTTGGACCAAGTGCTGCTGATGTCCTTCCTCAAGCCATTAAGTGCATGTCTTGTCCTTGTGAGTCATATTTACTATCTTAAACCATAATGACCTTGTTACGGGTTGTTGGAAAAAGAACAGTGTTTAGAAAATTTTGTCAAGATTAATTTTATTAAATTTGAAAGCTGGACCTTCGTTTTTAGATTAGGTTCTTTTCTGTTTCCCTGATGCTAAGTTCTAACTTTTCTACCAGTCCACTTCCTGAATATTACACGCTTTTGGATTCCCAATAGGCATGTTCCACAAGCTTTTTAAATTAAGAAACAGTTTTTCTTTCTACCGAAGCACTTTAATGCTGGTGACAGCTATAGTCACTGCTGTTTTCTAAGTGATCGTTAAAATAGGTTGCTGAATCCTAATACCTAGGAAGACAATATTTATAGCATTTAAAACTCTGTAGTTGGACCACTGGGGCAAAAGCTTGTGAACCTAAACACTTTAGCTCTGGAAACTTAGGCAATGCACTTAACTTCTCTAAACCTCAACTTTAACATCTGTCAAAAGGGAATGCTAGTACTTACTTCATAAGCTCATCCTGAGGATTAAATTGTATAATGCATAATTAATTTAGCATAACACAGGACCATAGGGAGCACTGTTCATCGAAAGCACTGGCATTATTTTAAGATAAGTCACACTGAAGTCCTTGGAGCTAAATGAGTTAAAAGTTTACATGCACATTTAAAAATCAGTATGCTATCTATTAATACAGAAACGAAATTGTTCTTGTATTCAGCTTATCAGGACCTCTGTGACAATACAGAATACAAAATTGTCGGCATGTTCTGGAATTTATACTCTGTGTTGTGGTACTTCCTAATTTAAAAGCAAAACATTAAGACACAAACATGTTCACTGCATAAATAATTTTTAAAAATACTTAATGAAGTTGAACAAGTATCTTTGTGGGAACTACACATGTCTCTAAAATGCAGATGTGCGTTGCATTGGGAATACCCAAGAGGGGGGTTTGGATATGCAACAATACACATGTGTTTTTGACCAGACTTCGTGTTTTCAAAGTCTCCATGGAAGCCAGTTTAGGAATGTAGCGTGATTCCAGTAAGTTTTAGTTGGCATGCCTATTTCCAGATCTCACCCCACTTAGCCTGAGCTAATCTACAGACATAAATTTTTTGTTCTAGCCTATTTCCCAAAACACGAATTTGAATACATTTCTGCATTACATAATTCATTTCAGAAACTGAATATCGGAAAGGTCAATTCTTTGATATTTCATGGGCCTGTATGTAATAGTATGGGCTAATTACTATACCTGTGTGCTGATGATAGTAGTCTAAGGGCAATCCTTATTTGTAAGGAGTATTACCAGATCACAGACCATCAGACCTGAAGGATATCGTTCCCTGTACTCTTTCTTCCCTCTAAATAAAATTTCATATAAAGCATCCATCTGCAGTTAAGTGGCCTTATCCATCTTCACAACCAGTTCAACCCAGAAAGTTAGGCAGCATTATCTCTAGACTGAATAGCTTATCTTCCTGTTTGGTCCGCATCTGCATGGATGTCTTAGGAAGCTGGGCTTCAACTGCTCTGGGGAAATTCCTCTCTTGCACTCAACTTTACCACATGGGTGGTGCTTTCCTGCTTCTCTCTGTGCCAGGGATCTAGCACAAATCTTTAAAACGGCACAGGTCTTTAAAACAAATATTTTAAAGACCTCAAACTTAGAATTCGTTATTACCCCCAAAACGGATGAAAAGTTGGCTAATATCACCAGTAATCAGAGAAATGAAATTCCAAACAGTAATTTAGCAAAATTTAAAAAGAGTGGTCCTATCTAGTGCTGATCAGTTTGTGGTGAAAGAGACATCCTCATCCACATGTGTTGCTGATAGGAAATTGCTGCAAAAGTGATCTGAAGTGTGTTACATTTTATGTGTATTTCTTTTGACCAGTGATTCAAGAAGTCTTGGTACATAAGAACATTTATATTAGAATATTTTTGGCAGTATTGTTTATACTTGGTGTCCTCCTGCCTGAAAAAATCTTGTCTGAGATAGATGCATGTCTTACTCACTCACTTCATTTTTTGGATTATACACCTTCCCATGACCTCTGATGAAAACCAGCAAGCCCACCCCTCCCCCACCCACTTCACCATTTCTCTAGAGTCCCCTGTTTTTGTTCTCCACAACTCAGTACTATGTGACATGCTTTATGTCACTTCTTTACACGTATATTATGTCTCCCCCATTAGAATGCAAATTCCACAAAATCAAGAATATTCTTTGTTTTGTTCACCTGAGTGTCTAAAGCAAATATCTGCAGTTACAATAAATATATGATGAATGAGTGAATATACAAATTTTTAAGAATGAGTTATATCTATATGTACTAAGCCAGAAGGAAGAATAGGTTATACTGTTGACAGAAAGCAAGTTTTGCAGAAAAGTGTATGAGATGACCCAGTTTTTATAAAGACGTGAAATATGTATATTTATATATAAATATGTATGCATGTGTCCTTCCTATCTATGTTTCTATCTGTATTTCTAAGAGCACAGAACAAAATACAGAAGATATGTGCCATATTGCAAATTAGCTTAGGTTGCTTTGGGGTATTGGAGTTACACTGGAGGTGTAAGGAAGAGATTGTTAATTTTTTTTACACCTTCACATTATTACCTTGTGATAACAAGCATCGCAATACTTCCCTAAGAAAAACCAAAAAAATACCAAGTAAAATAAATGCAATCACATACGTGTACAATGTCTCTGGGCTATTTCTTTAAATGTAACATAGCTAATTATTTTACTCTTCCACAGTTGGGCTTCTTTGCATCTTCTGATACCAATATCTGCAGGCTTATAGCAGATAGGTAATTAGCTTCATTGTGGTTTACCAGAGTCTCAGGTTCACGTAAAGCATGTGATTGTTTGCGGAGGCTCAGCCAAGAGGACTCCTCTACCTTGAGCCTTAGTTCTTAATTGTCTGAGGCTTTGATAGAAGAGGGCAGTGGTCACGTATTGGAGTTTTCGTATTCTCATAAATAGTGACACACCTAAAGCCCGATAGGATAGTGGTCAGCCTAGAGTGCAGGTGCCGGGGGTGGGGGGATACATTCTAGACAATTAAAAATCAATGATAAACTTCCTTAAGAGTCCACCTGCTTTTTATTATCGCCTTGTGCCTGCATTTCTCAATAATGCCTGTTATAGTTCTCTCCAAAAAAATGTTTGGCCTCATTTCTAAATAATTGCTGAGGTTATTGGTGAACCAGAATGGACTGTACCGTCCTTGGTATGCCACGACTCAGATATAGCTGATTTTAATAATGCAAGGTAATATCTTAGCTTTATCAAGCACCTATCCTATATTTAATGCAATGCTAGGAATAGAAATAGAAAGATGAATAAGACATAGCTCCCACACTCAAGGAGCTCTTAGTCTAGAGAGGAAGCAGGCACAGATGCAACTGGATAAAATATGGGGCATATATTTTAATGACGAAATCTCTGAAGTGCTCAGAGGATACAGAAGAGGAAGTGATTAGTTCTGCCTAGGGAATTCATTCAATACTTATTCACAAATGTTTATTGAATGAGTTATCTACACTGGGCCAGGCACAGTGAATGAGAAATCAGTGCTTATTTTCAGGTAGGGCAGTGCAGGTCACAATATTAGTAAACCAGGTAAATTCAAGTGAGAGAAACAGTATTTGGGGACGCTGGAACAGAGAGGGCCCAGGGTCATCAGAGGCAGCCTCCTGAGCAGGTAGCATTTTGATTGAGGCTAAGTGATGACATGGAGAGAGCAATGAAAACTCAGGAGGAATGAGTACTATAGACCTGGAGGTGGCACAGGTCAGACTACATAGAATGGAGGCTTGCAAACCTGGCTGGACTGAGAATCACTAGGCCAGTGGCACATCCTGCGTAATTGGTGTTGGTATGGGGCCCTGGCTTTGCCTCTGCAAAAGCTCTACAGAACATTCTTATCGTCACATGGGACTGAAATGCTACAGCATGGGATGCAAGAAGTATGATGAAGACTAGAGCAGGGTTTTAAGAAGGGGGATTGGCATGATCTAATTTACACTTAAAAATATTATTGCTGTGTGCAGGAGTGATCACACAGAGGGCAAGTGTTAAAGCAGGGGAGAAAATTAGAAGGTTCTTGCCATCATCCAGTGGGGAGATATCAACAGCTTAGACTAGGTGGAAGCAGTAGAGAGAAATGAAATCAGAAAAGGTTTCATGGCTTTCTTCTGGGCCTTGAAGAAAAAGTAAGATTTTTACTTTCGGTGGAAGAATGAGAACAAGACCTGGGAAAGGAATGAGAAGTGATATGGGCTGGTATGGGAAGAAGTGATGGGATTTTGGGTGATAAAGGTATGGACAGGTCCAAGGAATAACATAGTGGAGCTGCTAAGCAGATAAACCTCTTAATTAAGATGGGTTAAAGTTTTGCGTTAGGTAAATTATTAAGCAGCAGTGGTAATCTTTGATTTCTCTTTTGGGTAGTTTCTGTTCTCTTTCTCTTCATGTTGGGAGGTTTCCCATCCTGGGGTGCTATTATCTTGGGTAGTCTTGGGGGTTTATTGAGATTTTTTTCTGTCACTATTGTAGTCATTTTAACAATCGCTCCTTTTTTCTACCTAATGCACCTCTTCCGCATTGATCAAACACAGAATGGTTCTTGGAGATTTCCAAATGGGCTTTCACCCAAGCACCATAGAAGCTATTTCCTGTAAGAGAGTCCCAGAGTAGCACCTGACAGCGAGGTTCTTAATTCCCAGGTCAAAAGCCACATGAAATCTGTCTTGGGCTTTCCTGCACTGGGACTTTGTCATGGAGACAGTGCTCTGTTGGCATCATATGGTGATGCCACGTGTTAAGTAATCTCTCTTTTATTTTCTCTCATCAGTGGGGCAATGGTGGGACTTTATGATTGAAGCAATGAAAACAGCTAGTGTTCTGTAAGGCTGAAATGATCTAATGTTAAAGTTCCTGAACTTAAAATACATACTTCCCAAGAGAAGTCATAGCTCTTTTCCCCCCCTGGCTTAGCAACCCATTGTCCTCATGCTAACATGTTTCTTCTCAGAGAATGGTCTATTTGTGCCTCTCTGTATAGGGGAGGATTAAATTATTGACTAAGAACACAGGTTATTAAGTCAGCCTTCCAGTCAGGGTTTTACCACTTACTAAGTATGGTTCTGTACAAGTTATTTAACCAGTCTGAGACTTGATGTGCTCATCTGAACCTTGCCACTTAATAAGTTAACCTTGACCAAGAGCATCAACATTACCTGGGAGACATTTCTAACAAAATGTGGAATCTCAAGCCCCATCCCACACCTAAAGAATCAGAATGTGTAGGATTTTTAACAAGATTCCCTGGTGATCATATAAATATTAGGGTTAAGAAACCATAATCTAGGAAAAATCCGTGCTGTATATAACTTTACCCATGGGTACAAATGTCTATTGCTGAAGAATGCCAGCAGAGGAGAACTTGTTAATTGCAATTTTCAGTGTAGAATGGGTTTTTAAGAGGCTTATTTGTAAAAGATAGAAATAATGGAGAGAAAAGGACAAACCATTTTATATTTTGGAAGGTAGACAGGCCTTTAGTTACCCCCATTAAATTACAAAAACCAAGTGGTTGTGCTCGCTTTGGCAGCCCAGGTACAAAAACCGAGTGACCACTCAATTTGTCTGTACCCCAAGTTAGCATCGGAAAATATGGCGGAGACAAAATTACATCATGAAGCCTCAAATCACATTTCTTTAGGCTTCTTACTTTCCTTAGAATTGCCACTACCCACTTTGTCTTGGAATACTCACTATTCTTGGTAGAACTCATAGGAAAAACAGTTTATAACCAGCACGGAATCTGTACGCAAATAGAACAAACTTAGACATTTCACAAACTGCCAATTTTTATTGGCTTCCTAACTGTCTCTATTTTTACTTAGTTAGGAGAAGAGACAAGAAAGAAAGGCTGCGGAAGTTGCTAGTCACCTGAGTCACATCCACACTTGTGTCATCATCATCATCTGCTTTCTTAGAGGTGTCCTATTCATCTCTCAACTGCTGCTATTTCATTTTTAGTGTGGACCACTAGAGAAAATGCTTTTCTGTTCAACCACCATGATTCATCTTTTTCTCTTTTATTTTTTTATATTAACAGCAACTTTTTCACTCTTTTCTTGCTCCTTGTTACCCTCACTGCCCACGAAGTAACCTGTGAATGCTTTGGTACAAATTTTGGATGTAACTCTCTATAGTGATGATTCGTGGATGATCTTCAGTTACTTTGTGTTACGTTGTATTCCCCATCAACAAGTGTAGACAGTAAGAGTTCTTTTTTTTTGTGGTAGGAAAGAATTAATTACTTATAAAGTAATTTTAATGACAGTCTATAAAGACTGTCATTCTCTTTATTAGCCTGAGCTACCAGTAATAATCAGTCAACAACATCAAGATAGTAGACTCTGATTCAGATCCATTTTCCAATTTCCATTTTCAACTATCTAATCATACTATGTGAAGAGTTTGCAGAAGAGGGAGAATGAAAGTCAAAAGTATGTAATTCAGGATAGTCCCTGTTATTTGAGGGCAACGTGCAACTCCCAAATCACAATAGCTTAACCTCACAAAATGTCATGAGAATTCTAAATTGTTGTGAGTTGATAATGGTGCCTATTTCATTATAGATACTCAGGGGTGAGATGAAGATGGGCACCATTTAGACACATGCTTTCTCCACAAGCATGGAATGTCAGGGATGAAGAAAATCCAGAATAGGGCTCTCCAAGAGCTTTTTATTTTTTTTCCCAGAAGTGGCATTGACCAAAACATGTCACACAGCTATCCTTAAATGGAGTGGGAAAGTACAAATCTATTGTGTCCAGAAGGAGGAAAGCCAGCAATAGGTGATCACCAGTATTAATGACGCTCCAAGATTGTCACACCCATAGATCTTAAGGCTTTGAGCTTTCCTGCTTTAGCACATGGTAGTTTTGTAACCTTAGTTAACTTTGACTTTCTCAATAGTAAAATAGATATAAAGCACTTGCTCTGCTTACCTCAAGACTTACTTTGAGGACCAAATTCCCTAATGTGTGTAAAAGCACTCTGAATGTGTGAAGGATTCTTACCAGCAAAATCTTTAGTTCCTGATGCATAATCTTATTTCCATCTGTGTTCTATTGTGTTGACTAGGCAATGGATGATTTGCTATTATTAAATTGGAATGCTCTTATATAAAATCCTAGTATGAGTTAATTAAAATATCGAGAAGTTTGTTTATATATAATCAAAAGGCAGACATAAAATCTGAAAATGCAGTTAGTTTTGCCCTCTGTTATCAATGTGAGAATGTGGAACATTTTGCTGTCTCTTTGAAAGTCAACTCCACCAGCACTGTTGCCATCCCTATGAGACTATATACTACAATAGATTTGTTCTGAAAATCATTAGTTTGGAGGGAAAGTTACAGGAACACAAAGTCCCCAGAATCATGATTGCTACTGTCTAATAAGTCTCTGGGCAATAGAAGGGATTTGAAAAGCTATAGGGAAAAGGGAGAAAGAAGATGAATTGAATAGATGGCTGGCCACCAGATTGGAACTTTGAGGAAAGAGTAAGTGTATTTACCAGAAATTTCTCTTTCTCTCTCTCTAAGCTTATCTTTTGAATCTTCTATTTCTCTCCATGAATTTTACAGAATAACTATAACACTAAATTTATGTGGAAGTGAAGCTTGTCTTGACTTTTTTTTTTTTTTTTTTGAGAGGATGGTTTACAAAGTGCTGAGTATGTTTTTAAGGTGGATATGGGGTGAGAACTCAGGCTGATTTGTGAAAAGTCTACTTGGATGAGTGATGCCAAGAATGATAAAAATAAGAGGAGCAGTCTTTGGGGCAAGACTCAAAACCAGCTAGCCAAGCAGTTATTTGTACTTCCCAAAAGAGTATTGTAGGTTAAGCATAGGACCCTCTTATTTTTTGTTCGATTATATAAATAACATCTTTGATGATTCAGTCCTAGCAGGGAGTAAACTAAGCCATTTAGCTTCCTAGAGTCACTGTGCAAAAGACCATAGAACCCAGTACGTACCAGAATGTAAGAAAGAACATCAGGTTAAAGATGGAAAGTGAGTACAAAACAGATATAAATCAGAGGCATTGTAGAAGAGGACAAGGAATAAACACAGGCAAAGAGTTGTTAAGTCACCAAGCACATTGGAACAGATGACATGGAGCTGATCTCAGTTTATTCTGGAAACAGGACTCACTGCATCTGCATTGGCCAGCTCAGTCTTCCTAAAGTTGCTGGAACACAACAGACACTAGATAAATACTGGTCTTTTGGATTTCACTCATCATTAACTTTTCAACAGGTTTTTAATTCACAAAACATCTGGGTTTGTGTAATTGCTTACCTAATAATGCCCATTTCATGGTTGGATGGTAACCAGGACAGAGATAAACTAGGGAAACTTCAGGCCATCTCAAGTACTGAAGTAGAAAATCATGGTTCACTAAAAAGCTTCAGTTAAATGGCAGTCTCATGGTTTCAGGTCCCAGCCCTGCTACTTCTTAGGTATGTGACCTAAGTTAAGTCATTTGATTTCTCTGCATAGCAATTTCTCCATATATGGAAGGATAATAATAAACTTAACTTCCTGCATCACATGGCTCTTGCATAATATACCAATGAATCCTTTCTTAAATGCATAAGTTGTTAATAAAATAACATGCACAAGCTGTTACACGAATGAGATGCTGTCCTCCATCCACACCTTTGTATAGGTGTTTCCTTTGCATAGGTTTCACC
>CM052804.1:24578201-24596433 GCA_028533885.1 Nasua narica | reverse complement strand
GGGTACACTGAATTCTCTTTTTTCCAGAATGATAGCATCCTTTACTGTTCTCCCAGTTTCATCCTCCTTTCTCCAAAGGATTTACGTTAGGTGAGGATCTAAGCAATTGATAAACTGTATATACACCTCACCACATATAATTGATGTTGGCAGGCATTCAGAGCTCTTCATTTGAGTTTAGGGTATAAATGTGGCTGCCTGATAAATAAACTGTATTCAAACCTCTGCACGCTCAGTAAATTTCCCAAATTAATTACATCTCTGCTGCTTTCAATCTTGATTGAAGAGAGAGAGAGATGATAACATATTTGGTCCTTGTGGCTACCTTGAATTTAGATCCCTTATCATCACATCTAGCTGTGTGACCAAAGGACATACCAGTATCAGAGAAAGTGCCTTGGAAATTATCAAGGGATTTATAATTATGAAGTACAGGAATGTACAATAGTATTTATTACATTAATTATTTAATAATAATTATTTTAATTATTAAATTATTATTAATTATTATTTTATTAATAATTATACTATATTATATAAATATAATATATTATTAATAATTATTAAATTATTAAATAATTATTTAATAATAATTAATAATAATTAATTATTATATTAGCATCAGGAGCTGAATACAAAGCAGATACTTAAAAGCTTACAAGAACCTCAATGAGGGGTGCCTGGGAAGCTCTGTCAGTTGGGTGTCTGACTCTTGATCTCAGCTCAGGTGTTGTTCTCAGGGTCTTGAGTGTAAGCCCTACATTGGGCTCCACCCTGGGCATAGCGTCTACTTAAAAAACAAAAACCTCAGGGGCGACTGGGTGGCTCAGTGGGTTAAGGCCTCTGCCTTCGGCTCGGGTCATGGTCTCGGGGTCCTGGGATCAAGCCCCGCATCGGGCTCTCTGCTCAGTGGGGAGCCTGCTTCTCCCACTCTCTCTCCCTGCCTCTCTGCCTACTTGTGATCTCTCTCTCTCTCTCTCTCTGTCAAATAAATAAATAAAAATCTTCAAAAAAAAACACAAAAACCCTCAATGATAGGAACCATGCCACTTCATATACAGACTGAAATGAGGTATGTCCCATGAATATTTGCTAAATGAGAGAAAAAATTAAACTATCAAATTAATCTTTAAATTTCGGGGCTTATCACAATAGTCTAATGTATTCACGCTCTTCTTCGAAGTGACTGTTTTCAACCTGCTAAAATCCATAAATAATTATTTCCTTAAGGGCTTACTATGCTCCAGGCAGTTGGCTGGGACCACGAGAAACATAATCATTCAAAATCAAGGATTTTAGATTTAGAGCAGCGAATTCAGCCTGTTTAACTCTCTTGTCCCCCTCGCCCACAGTCCCTTCCAGTGAGTAAATTCTATCAGCACAAGGAAGCAGAAAACATTAGAAAATTGCAAAACTTTAATGGAAATAAAACAGAAATTGAAAGGAAGGTTTCCCAACCTCCAAGGCCTTGGATACAAATAGAGAACTGATCTAAGTGAGTATGTAAAAAAAGGGACCCCAGGAGAAAGCCAGAAACAAAACCAAAGTCAGAGTGACACCATGTATTTGTATCTATCTATATACACATACATATATGTATATATTTGAAGGAAAAAGCAAAGAACAGCGGATAAGGTTTAGGGGAAATAAAAGTCCTAATAAAATGAAAAACTAAGAAATAGTTTAAAAAAAACAAGAATTTATATCATTAGGAGTAAGAGAAGGAATGGAAGCATATGAAGAAAATGTCTGATTACAATAATAATATTATATACATATTAAAATATGTACATATTACACAGACATTTATGGTCATGTTAAAATCTTGCTGAAAAGCTCTATTTTCAAGCAAAACACTATATTACCAATACTGCCTTAAGTAAAGAAAGACAAGTAGATCAATAATATATAAATTAAGAAATTTGTTAAACACCACCACCTATGATAATGATCATATTCAGATGAGGTATGAAATATTTCCATCAAATTTAAAAACAAAAATACCAAAAAAATGCATTTCCATGATACTGAAACTGTTTCAGGGCAACGGGGAGAAAAAATATCCAAATTTCCTCATTTATTCAATGAGGAAAACAAAATCAAAGTCCTAAAAAGAGAACTCTGAAAACTACAGACTGATACGAGGGACAGGCTCAAAAATAATAAATATGACATTTGTATATTAAACTCAAAATAAATTAGTTAAAAGAATGAACTGCTGTGACTATTCTTTTTTCTTTTTAAAGATTTTTTTATTTTATTTATTTGACAGAGAGAGAGAGGGATCACAAATAGGCAGAGAGGCAGGCAGAGAGAGAGGGGAAGCAGGCTCCCTGCTGAGCAGAGAGCCCAGCTTTATGCGGGAGCTCCATCCCAGGACCCTGAGATCATCACCTGAGCTGAAGGCAGAGGCTTTAACCCACTGAGCCACCCAGGCACCCCAACTATCATTTTTTTCTAATGAACTTCTGTGTCATTTTCTTACATTAAAAGAAATACATGGATTTTGATTGGCATTTTATTAATTGATAGATTGACCTCTGAATAACAAATTCATTCACCCAAAGTACTTTTTAACTTTCCTAATGTGAAAACACTATCCTCTGCAAACTAGAACTGGCCATTTTTTTTTAACCCAAGTATCCTTCAGATAACTTATTTTAAAGTAAAGTTTAAGCTTAAATGTCAAAGTCAGCACAGTGACAAAAATATCAAAAAATGATAAAATATTTTATCAATATAAAATAAATATTTAATTTATTTTAAAATAAAAATGAATATACATTATATTCACCCCTCCAAAAAAAAAAGGCATTTTTAATTTAATCATTTGATATTAAAATGACCACTGAGTTTATTTATTTCCAACAGACATTTTCACACCAGGAAAGATGGAGAGTTGAACACTAAAAGGGACAGCTTCAACCTGAGACTTTTGTTTATCTGGGGATGCTACACACATCCCTAAAATCTTAGTGACCTGCTGCAGCACAGGTCTTTCTCATTTATGCTATAGGTGCATTATAGGTTGGCTTAGGCTCTGCTTCATGCTATCTTCACTCTGCATTCCTGGTTGATGGAGCATCAAGTAACTGGACCTTCGCTGGTGCCGTTAGTTGAATAGTGTCCTCCAAAAATCCATGTCCACTTGGAAACACAGAATGTGGCCATATCTGGATATAGGACCTTAGCAGATGTAATTAGTTAAGGATATTAAGGTAAAATCATCCTAGATTTAGAGAAGGTCATAAACCCAATGACTGCTGTTCTTATAAGAAGAGAAGTGGAGGGACACCTGAGTGGGTCAGTTAAGCATCTGCCTTTGGCTCAGGTCAGGATCTCAGAGTCTTAGGATTGACCCCTATATCCGGCCTTCTGCTCAGTGGGGAGTCAGCATTTCCCTCTGCCTCTATGCTCTCTCTCACTTTCACTCCCTCTCAAATAAATAAATAAAATCTTTAAAAAAAAAAGAAGAGAAGTGAACACACAAACACAGAGAAGGTATTGTCAAGATGGAGGCAGAAATTGGAGTTCTGTGTCTACAAGGCCAGGAATGCCAAGGATTGCCCACAACCACTAGAAGCTGAGAGAGAGGCATGGGATGGTTTCTGCCTTAGAGCCTCCAGAAAGAAACAACCCTGCGGACACCTTGATTTTGTACTTCTAGCCTCCGAAGCTGTGAGGGATTAAATTCCTATTGTTCCCCAATGTATGGTAATGTGTTATGGCAGCCCTAGGATATGAATACAGCTGGGGGCCAAAGCAGTTGCAAAGAGAGTTCTGGGGCATCTCACTTCATTGTTAAATGTTCAGCCTCCTAGTGTCATGCCTCTTTTCCCCTCAAAACTATTCACACACCCCACACCCCAAGCAAAAGGGAGGCAGGAAGTGTTAATCCTATCGCATGCTGAAAAACAAAGAACCAGAGTATCTACCCATGGCACTAACGACTACCTATTTTGCTACTTTGCTTTCAGAGGCAAAAGTATAGGAAAAAATACAGCTTTGCCAATGTATGCTGATGAAAATAGATGACACTCAAATCCTCTTTCTCTTGTGACAAACAGAGAGATATTTTGCCCCCAAAATATCCAAAGTGACATTCCATATATTCTTTTTGACAGCTACATCAAATTTGAATTCTAAAATCCCTCTTAAAATCTGGCAATGACTCAACATTAGTAAGAAAAGTCTTCGTCATAACCTTCTAAATGGCATTTTCAGGAGCGACATCAGGAAAATATTGCCTGAATTCATCTTGCAAAGATTCGATTTGGATATTTTCTTTGAAATAATTTTTAAGAGCCTTGTCTTTATAAGCTTCATTAAGACAAGAAAATGATGAGGCATTTTAAGAGACAATTTGCTGAATCCATAGCTGGATTCTGGCTCTGTATGTTCAAAGTAAATCACAAAGAGAAATAATGCTGGTGTTTCAAATTCAGTGTATTCAAAACTTCAATATATCAGATGACTACTACCAATCTTTGCTGAAAGTTCTACTTTTTTGATAGTGAAAGTAGTTAGTCTTATACCTGGCTTTAAGAAAGTAGGGTTCCAACTTTAAAACAGGCTCCCTCCTGTTGACAACTAAGGAACTTCAGTCTGGGACAAAGTAACTTCACGACAGCATTAAAATTTTCACAAAGCAATGCAAATATCTGGTGTGTAGTGAGCATTTCTCCACCTAATTGACTCCTTTATTACATAGTTAATGTCTTCTTATAGAATACTGGACTATCCTAGAAGCCAATGCTTAAAGGTGAATGATGTACAACAACCTCCTGCTTCTCTCTGCCCAATGAACTTCTGTCTTTTTTTTTCTTTGCCAAAAATGACACTCATGAGCCTCATATTGCTGCATTATTGTGAATGCATATTACAGTAATAGTTTCCTCAGTTCAACTTAGCATTTAAGAAGTTTGATTCAGGGGCACCTGGGTGGCTCAGCTGGTTAAGTATCAGACTCTTGGTTTGGATTCAGGTCATGATCTCCCAGGTGTGGGACTGAGCCCCATGTCGGGCCCTGTGCTCAGTGCAGAGTCTGCTTCAGATTCTCTCTCCCTCTCCTTCTCATCCACACTTTCACTCTCTGTCTCTCAAATAAGTAAAATCTTTAAAAAAATATGTTTGATTCAGCTTCAGTTGAAGTGGCAGTTTTTAAAAAAAAATTCTGTAGACAAGTTTACTAAAGCATGATTTACATATGTGCAATTCACCCTCTTCAGTGTAGACTTCACTGAGCTTTGGAAAACACATACAGGTGTGTAACTACCACCGAAACCAAATGTAAAACAATTTCGTCACCCCCCCCACACACACACTTTCTGTTTCCTTTGTAGTCAGTCCACCTTCTGTACTCATAAGTCACTAAACTGTTTTGTGTTCTTACTGCTTCTCCTTTAAGAGTGTCATATAATAGAAACCTATGCAGTAAGTAGTCTTTTTAATCAGGTTTCCTTTATTCAGCATAATGTATTTAATACTCAACCACGTTGTCACCTAGATAAGTACTTTGCTCACTTTTATTACTGAGAAATATTTTCTGTAAGGATGTATCCACCCTTGTTTATGTGTTCAGTTGTTGGAGGACATCTGAGTTGTTTCCAGTTTTTGGTAATTAAGAATAAAGATGCTATAAATATTTGTGTAAAGGTTTTGGTGTGAACATATGTTTTCATTTCTCTGTGATAAATACTTATGAATGAGTCATATGATGAGTACATTTTTAACTTTATAAGAAAGTGGGAAACTATTTTCCGTAGTAGTTGTAGTATTTTACATTCCCACCTTCAATGTACAAATATTCCAGCTGCTCTACATACTTGCTAGCACTTAGTAATGCCAGTTCTTAACCTCATGGTTTAAAGTTTGTTTTCCTATTGACTAATGATGTTGAACACCATTCCATGTGCTTATTCAATATCCATTTATCTTCATTGTTGAAGTGTCTGTTCAAATCTCTTGCCCATTTTTAAATCAGGTTGTTTGTTTTCTTACTATTCGGTTTTGAGAGGCATTTATATATTCTGGAAACGTGTTTTGAACGTGTTTTGCAAATACTTTCTCCTAGTTGTAGCTTGTTTCTTTATTCTCAAAATATTGTCTTTCAAAGAGTTTATATTTCTAATTTTGATGAGGACAAATTTTTCCATTTTCATTTTATAAATCTGCTTTTGATCTCATGTCTAAGACTTCTCTACCTAAGATTTTCTCCTATGTTTTCTTCTAGCAGTTTTATAGATCTAGGTTTTACATTTGGATGTACGATCCATTTTATTTTTATTTCCCCATATTTCTGAAGTCTGTAGATTCATTTCCTGCCCCCACCATCTAGATAACCAATTGTCCCAATATCATTTGTTGAATGAAATCCTTTTGTTCAACGATCAATTGACCATGCTTGTGTGGGTCAGTATCTGAACTCTCAGACACAATTCTCTTGCCAATACCACACTATCTTAAGGCAGGTTTACAGTAATTCTTGGGTCCAAGGAATGTGAGCCTTCAAACTTTTTTTCAATATATATATTTTTTAAGATTTTATTTATTTATCTAACATAGAGAGACACAGCGAGAGAGGGAACACAAGCAGGGGGAGTGGGAGAGGGGGAAACAGGCTTCCCGCTGATCAGGGAGCCCATCATGGGGCTCAATTCCAGCAGATGCTTAGCGACTGAGCCACCCAGGTGCTCCTTTTCTACATTATTTTCAATATTACTTTAGTTATTCTAGTTCACTTTCTTTTCCATACGTATATGAAGATCAGCCTGAAGGTAAGGACCAGTGGACAGGTAACTCAGGTGTGCATGTTAAGGGTTCTGAGGGAGCGAAGTCCACTTTGGCATTCACCTTGCAGGGTCCCACTGTACCTTAGGGGATGGAGAGCCTCCTTGGAGGACCCATATGGACTTCGATCCCATGGTGACTGGCCCTTGCCACCTATTCCAATCTTGAATTTTATCTACATGTAGGCCTCGTCTCCCAAGTCAGTGGTGTTGTGGTTCAAAATGGACAACAAGGAGCAGTGTGACCCATTCTGTTGTGTGGGTCTTTTTGCACTGAATGGCTGGCATTTGCAAAGAGGCATATACAGTAAAATAAGCTTCTCAGAGATTAAGAAAAATTAGAATCAGTAGTAGTCCTAGGTTGAAAGGAGACTCGGATCCACTATAGTGGCAATAAGTAGACTCTTCAGTTATGTGGTTATGTGTGTTTTAAGACTTTTGTCACCTTCCTGTAGTTTCCTTTCCAAATCAATGAAGAATCGATCCTCCCTCTACCTCTTTAAATAGTTATAGGCCACTTTTTTTTGGTAATTTTGGAAACTAAATACTGTTGCCCAAGTGCTACTGTTTGCTTCAAGGCAGGTGGGAGGCAGGTAGTATGAACTGTCTAGACCCTGGGGGTCTATGGTCTTATTAGATCTGAGAGCTGTCCAGACTTCTATTCAGTAGCAAAGCCAGGCTGCAGCTTGCATACTGAGCCCGAATCAAGCTTAAGAGGAAAAGACAAGACTCTGTGACTGGGGTGGTGCATGCTTATACCAGCACTTTTTCTGCACACGTATCTTCAGTCCAATAAGGTTGCTACTTACACTGAGTAACAGAAGCCACAAAGTGGCTACTGCATTCTGCTCTCTCAGTCACTAGCTCTAGTCTTTTCTGTGCCATTCTCTACACTAGAACTGCTTGGTGCCACACAGAGCTCTTTATCGCTGCACAACGAATGACATTCCAACTACCAGCAATCAGAAGTCGCAGCCAATCTTGCTGTCACAAGTAGGACCTTGAGTCCATCGGCACTATCAATGATAGTGAACAATTTCCTGTGAAGAGGAGGAAATTCCTCCCCACAAATCTGCTTGGGTTTGTGCAAATGGAATTTTAAAGGAGACCCCAGGCATTTAGGGTACATGAGCAAGAGGGACATGCAAAGGTGCATAAATATTTCAGGGGGGTTTTTTCTGTTTGTATCTGATTCAGGTACTTAGGAGCAGAAATCCATGCTGATGTCTAAGGGCAAATGCTGCCGGCATCAATTTCTCTAAATTTTCCTCCATCTAGGATGTCTTTATTTCACTTTCATTTATGAAGGATATTTTTACTGAACACAGGATTCTGGATTGATGTGTCTCCCCCATCTCCCCAAGGCACATTAATTATGTTGTGGCACTTCCTTGTCTCTATGGTTTCTCCTTTAGAAACTGAAGTCATCTGCATTACTGGTTCCCTATATGTAGTATCATTCCTTTCTATATTTTATTCTTTTTCTTTGTTTTTAGCAGTTTGATTTTCTAAGTTTGAATTTCTTTTCTCCTCCTGTCCCCAGCTGAGTTTCACTAAGCTTCTCAAATTTGAGGTCTTTTGTCAAATTTGGAAAGTTCGTGGCCATGTGTCTTCAAATATTTTTCAGCACCACACTTTTCTCCTCCTCTTAGGAATTTTTATTTTATCCCACAATGTTTGAGGATCTGCCCATATTTTAAAATTATTTATCAGTATACTCACACCGTAATTTCTTTTTTTCCCCACAGTGAAATGTCTATAGATAATCTTCAAATTCAGTGATTCTATCTTCTCTCATCTCTATTCCACTCTAGAGTATATCCAGTGATTTATTTCTTTTTTGTAATCACATTTTTCATTTCTGAAATTTCCATTTGGTTCTTTTCTTCTATTTCTTTACTGACACTTACTTTCTTCCCATTATCTTAAAGAGCTTCTGGCCTCGTTGGAGCATTGCTACAATAAGTTTGTGAAGTCTTTGATAATTCTAACATCTCTATCATCTTGACTTTGGAGTCTATTAATTGTCACTTCCTATGCAAATAAGATTTTCATGGTTCTTCATATATCACGCATATAAATCAATCCTGCACATTTTATTATGAGAACCTGGGCCTTGTATAAATCTTATGAGAAATAATGAAATTTTTGTTTTTATGAGTAACTGTTGTGATTAAGTTCAGGTTACAAACTCTGACTCACTTTCTACGAATTTTGATTATCTTTAAGTTCAGTTTTCAAACTCTTCAAAGTCTCTGTACTATTATTTGGATCTATTCCATGAATGATCCCAGTGGTTCAGCCTGGGACCTGGAAAACAGTCTCTTATTTTAGTTCTCAATGTCTTTAGTATGTTTGTTAGAAACAGACCTAGGCATGGCAGCTTCAGATGAGTCCAAGAGTTCATAAACAATTTCATAGGATCACTTTCCCAAATCTCCTCCTCCCTCTGATTTCCACAGTACTTCCCATTCACCTATGGAACCTTTCCAGTCCTCCAGTCAATTCAGTTACCCTACCCTGCCATACACACGTGCAAATGCAACCATGCCTGTGAAAAAGGAGTGGGAGATCTGAAGAATGAAAAAGTGTTAGGTGTACCTCCAGTTTGTGTGGTACTTTGAATTCTGGTATTCTTCCCCAAATCCATCTGCTACTGTTTACTTTTCAAAGTCAACAACAGCTGCCCCATGCCTTCTGTGTTAGTTTTATATCTATATTCATTGGTAGAGATAGAGTGGACTACCGTCCTTACTCAATCTTACTCATAAATGCTTAATTTCAGAAGGAACATATTTATATATGCAATAGAAATGACAGTATAAATTATACTGAACACAATGGAAAACATTTCAGGTAACCAACATGCATCTTACACTGCTTGCTCTGGATTCTTTTTCACTCTATCTTCCAAGTATGCCTACAAGCTACGAATACTTAAGGAGAGAAGTGCTCTTCATAATTTGCATTACGAAAGTAAGAGACTTCTTTTCCATTTGTCAAACAGAAAATTATGTTATAATATTGAATATTCTGTTTTAAGCCGAATGCACCCCTTCTTATTCCTTATACTGTCCTATGCCCTTTTGACTTTACCTCCCAATCCAGAATTACTTTCTTATCATATGCTGACTATGTGCTGATTACCAATAGCCCCAGAGTATTTGTTGGTTGAATATTTGGTATTTTGGGCCAGGTACTAGACAAATAAAGGCAATTTGAAATGCAAATGTGCTTCGTAGAATCTACTGCATCCGTAATCTACACAAGAATAATTAAGATTCTTCTGTAAGTAAAATCTGAAGAAATACTGAAGACCTCGAGTAAACAAAGTTGTCTTTATAAAGTAAGATATTACCCCAAATGGCTACTCTTTCATGTTACACATGGTAGTACTTACTAACCCACTAGTGGAAAACAAGACTGTTCATAAGAGTTTATCTATTCTAGGAATCCATTCTCCTATTCTTATTTATCTTTGCCTGGTGAAATACTTAGTGTCTTTTGAGTTCAAATTCAATGCTATCTTTGCATTGAAGTCTTCAGTGATACCCCCAATCAAAATCACTTGTTCTCTAGCACTTTGCTCCAGTAGCTAACATTTTTCATGCTGCCTTAGAGCTTACTTTATATAGTTACTCTCCCAGAATAGGTTGTTAGCTTCTTGATGGCCAGGACCTAGGACCACTTCATTATTTTATTCCCAAAGCCTAACTCAGTTGTCTGTAAAATCAAGGTATGTATCTTTTTCAGTAAAGGTCCTCAGGTGATTTCAATGCACAACTATTTGAGTCTATGTGAGATTAATATTTATTTAATGAAAACTACCTTTTTATGAAAATTGAAACTTGGACCAATAAACCATATGTGGATTCAGTATAAGAGAGCACTCAAGGCATGCAAGTTATCACTCTCATTCATTCTTATCTTTTTCTTTCATTATCTTTTTGTTATTATTTACCAAATAGTTTTAACCACCAGCAAGATATCCGACTTAGTAGCTGCACGGCTCTCTGGTAACATAAAATGGGCAAGCACCAGTCATATTAAGATAAACATAAAGAGAATGTATTAGTCTCGTGATGCTTGCCAGCTTCATGGGAGCAATTGATGTAATATCTCAAAATCAGAGGTACTTCTAATCAGAAGTGATCAAGGTAAAATACTAAAATGTATTCACTTGATAATCTTGAAATAATTTTTTTTTGAAATAACAAACCACTAATGATTTCTGAGTATTGTCCACTAAGTGCCAGTCAATGTGTTTGCACAACTGGTGTCTTCTGCAACAATGTTCTTTTGTAATCGACTCTACTTTTCTTATCTTAAGGTCAAAAGTCTTTCAGTGTAGGGGTGCTGGGGTGGTTCAGTCAGTTGAGTGTCCAATTCTTGATTTTGGCTTACGTTGTGATCTTATGGTCATGAGATCAAGACCCACATGGGTCTCTGTGCAAGACATGGGCCTGCATGGAATTCTCTCACTCCCTCTGTCTGTACTCCCAACCCTTGCTTAAGAGTGCTGTTTCTCCCTCTCTTTCTCAAAAAAAAAAAAAAAAAAAAAAAGTCTTTTAGTGTATCCCCTCTATGGCTTTAGTGCATCTGAAGTTTCAAAGGCATCAGAGCCCATATTTATTTTCTTTTACAGCTATTAGAAAAAAGGCTTTAGCTTTGGATTTTGATGGTATAACATATCTCAGCATATATCTATCTCTCTGAGTTTATCCTGCTTCTTAGATATACATTCACATTTTTCATTGAACTTGGGGATTTTTTTAAAGACTTATTTTTTTTTGAGAGAGAGAGAGAGAAGAGAGCACAAGTGGGAGGGGGATGCTTGTGGGGGAATCCTCAAGCAGCCTCCCCACTGAGTGAGGAGCCTGACATAGGGCTCAATCCCAGAACCTGAAATCATGACCTGAGCAGAAATCAAGAGTTGGCCACTTCACTGAGACACACTAAGCACCCTGAAATTTTGGGAAAGTTTTAGCAATCATTTCTTCAATATTCCTCCTACTTCTTTCTGTCTCTTTCTGAGACTCCCACTATGGGTATGTTCTGTTTGGTAGTGTCTGACAGGTCCCTTTAGTTCTGTTCCCTTTTCTTCATTCTTTTGCTTCTCAGACTGAGTAATTTTAAGTGCTTTATCTTTAACTTTGCTGATTCTTTCTTCAGACAGTTTGATTCTGCTACTGCGTCCCCTCATTACTTTTTATTTCAGGTATTGTATTTTCAGCTCCAGAATTACTATTTGGTTTCTTTTTGTTGTTTTTTTAAATCTCTTTCTCAATATTCCTTATTTACAAATACACCAGTCTCCTGGTTTCTTTTAGTTCTTTGTTTATGGTTTCCTTCAGCTCTTTGAGCATACTTAAGACAGTTAACGTCTTTGTCTAGTAAGTCTAATGTCTGAGCTCCTTCAGTAATGGTTGTGTCAATTTGTTTTGTTTTGTTTTTCTGTGAATGGGCCACAAAATTTCTTTGTACAATTTTGTTGAGAACTGGGCATTTTGAATATTATAATCTGAAAAATCTTGAAATCAGATTCTTCTCCCTCTCCAGAAATTGCTATTGTTGCCTAATAAAGACCCAGTCTTCTACTTGTTTATTGATTTTTTTCTGAACCATTTGCACAAAGACTATATTCCTTGTCTTATGTGGCTACTGAAGCCTCTGTTCTATTATCTACATAGTAAGTGAGCTGACAGAGATTTCCTTAAATGCCTGGATGCATTTATAAGAAAAAAAAATAAAAGTAGAATCTATCTCTTTACATCTTAACTGATATTACCAGGAATCTGCTTCTGTGTATGAGGATGAAATAACATTCAGCTCTGTCCTAGGCCTTCATCCATCTGCCAGATGACCAAAATCCTAATTTTTGGAGAATAAGATCTCTTTCACCCACCCTGGTACCATCAAACAACACCGGAAATACGGGCCACCATCCTCATAGTTACCTGCTATCCTTACTGAGACAGAGAATTGTAGTCACTACCTCAAATATCAAAATTCACCAAAATTTGCCAACCTCTTTCTTCACCAGGCACCACTGGATACTGCAAATACTCAATTCGACTTCAGAGTTCTGAAATCATGGATTCTGATAGTTCTTGCCAACTCAATATTTATTTTTAGTGGAGAGACTGACTCCCGGAGCTTACTACTCCGCCGTCTTCACGACTTCACCATATCTTGAATTTCTAAGCATTTATATGCTTCACATATTTCAAAGAAAGAAAGAAGGTAGAAGGAAGGACAAAAAGAAGGAAGAGATGGATTGTTCATTGCTCATTATTGCTTTCAATGTAAGTGAGTCCTTAGCATAACTTAAGTACTTAAATTCAGCAAGTACTTAATTTAGCATCCAAGTCATTACAGGGTAAACACAGAGTTCCTTGAAAGAAAACTCATAAAAATGAGAAGATATTGATATCTGAGCTACAAAATAAAAGACAACTGATCTGGGTTCGTGGGTTACTTCACTGGAGTTTCTGCCACATGAACATCTGTTCCCCTGTGTCAGTGTCATGTGGGGAAAGGTCACGTGATTGCTGGAACACTTGTTTTGTTTTAATTAAATATTTATTCATATTTTTCCTCAAATTACTTTGCTCTCCCACTGTAGTTGGTCAGCATAATATAATTTATAACAGTGATTTTTCTATCAGTATCATTACGTATTCTCGTCCTTTTGCCTTAGGCATTTTTTCTTAGGCTGTATGACCATATAGTCCTAAAGGACTGATGTTGCAATTGCATTTTCCTTTCCATACCTTCTGCCTTTGTAATTGATTTTTTTTAAGTCCAAAGAAAAATATCAAACTCCCCAAGCCCTAAACGATTAATACAGAGATCTAATTACTTGATACCTTAAAATATATATTGTATTTGGAGGAAAAAAGGGGAAAAAAACTTCCAAAACTGTTCTAAGGAAAACAAATCCAAATTGCATTTTTAAGCAATACACTAAGTCCCAGCAGGAGATTTCCTCCTACAGAGCTGCGGAAACATTTGAGCGATATGGTTAGGCATACTGTAAAATGCACAGGTCTTCAAAGGAAGCTCTGACCTACTTTGTTTCTGCCTAGTCCTGCACTGGTTCTTGCTGCCGTGGCTTAGTGAGTCAGGTAGAATCTGCAGCATTTTGCATTGCATATTGCAGCATTTTTGGTGGCCAGTTTGCACACTGAGGCACAAGGCAGATTTATAGTACACAAGTTCTGAGCGCCTGCCAACAATTAGAAGCATTATTACAAGCATTTTGCTAGGAGTCAAAGAATATTTAGGGTTTTTTAAATTATTATTTATTTCAGTCTTTGCCTCCACTAAATAAATGACTTTATGTAAGAATGGGGAACAAGATTTCAAACTATCTAACAGGGACATCAGTTGAAGTAGTGATGATTTCTAAATGTACCCTAGAGAGATTTCATAGGAAGGTACATATTAATAAGAACCTCAGGGAACATTTTGTGCCACAATCTAATAAGGCTGAGCACAAGGAGGCTGGCCCCAAATCAGGGACCTCATTGTTTCCACACGTAATATGCACTGTGCCCCACTCCAAGTGAATTCCACATACAGATTTCCAGCCCACCTAAATTAAGACGCTAAAGTGAAGTAGAAATTCTAAGACTCAGTTGCATGATACAAGCAAATTAAAATGACAAGCCTAATTTTGTGGACTGTAGAACGTCCACAAAAACTTTAAAATGTTTCCTGCGTTTTGCTTCCTCTCTGACTTAGAAAGACTAAAAGCACACCCAAAACACCAATTCCTGCATGGATTCGTGTTATTTGCCTTTACTTTAATTTCATGACAGAAATGAACAACTAATCCAGAGCTGTTACAATTTTGTCTATACAAATGTCCATTCAATCAAAAAAATTCAAGCACATTATAAGAAAGGACCAAGAGAAAATGAGGCAAGAGGAACAGATTTACACTTCTATAGTTTACTAAAACCTGTTTGAATGATGATCTCAGGAAATTATGAGGGGACTATAGTTTGGGATATTTCTAAAGCATATTCTAAACATGAATCAAAAAACACAATATGAGACTGAATCATGTAGGAATTCACAGGATGGGTTTTGGAGCAAGACATTTGTGTTTGAATCTTGGTATGTTAGCTTGCAAGTTATATAAACAAGCAAGTGACACCACCTCTCACCGCAAAATCTGCTGTGACCCACAAGTTCTCCAAGGTTCGGCTCTCCTGCCAAATAATGACTCAAGCATGCCATGACTTCACCATCTCCATACTTTTCCTCCAGTGTCTTTGTCATATGGAAAAACAAAACTGGAGGCTTAGAAGATTTTCACGCACCAGAAATGACATGAACCATTTGCTCTCAGTCCACTGGCCATAATTTATGACATGACTCAATGTACCTGTAAGCAGTCAGGGAAGTATCAATATCTTTGGGCCCGGGATGAAAAGGAGAAGCAGATATATAGAAGTACTGGGGAAACCCGCTCACACACAGAAATCATCCAATAAACATAGCTATTAACATTGTTGTATTCCTTTTGACCCAGAAATTACATTTCATTACACTTCTTTAAATAAGCCTAGAAAAATACTTGGAATGTGCATGGGTGGCTCAGTCAGTTAATTGTCTGACTCTTGATCTCAGCTCAGGTCATGATCTCTAGGTTGTGAGATCGAGACCCACATCGGGCTCTATGCTGAGCATGGAGACAGTTTGGGATTCTCTCTCTTCCTCTCCCTCTTCCCATCTGCACACACACTCTCTGTCTCAAATAAATAAATAAATAAATAAATAAATAAATAAATAAATAAAATCTTAAAAAAAAACTTGGAGAAGTGTACAGAGTCGTACGTTCAAGGATTTTACTCAGTGTTCTTTATACTACTGAAAACTTCAAGCTAGGCCGCCATTTAAAAAAGTTAATAAAGAGCAATAGTTAGAGTAGAGGTATATTTCTATGTGTATTTCTATGCATGTATGTAAATATACAGAAATAAGTGTGTAGGACAGACATCATAATGACTGTCGCACTTAACACAGGCAAGTCAAAACTGTAGGGTTTGCCCTATAGTGGGAGAATGAAAATACATTCCCAAAAATGCCTTATCGTTTCAAAAGCAAAAGTACATTTTGGTTTCTGTTCTCATCATTTCATGTTTCTCAAAAGAAAAAAAAAAACTACATGCATACACTCATCATAGAAACACATGTATATCAGAACTAAAGTAAATACAAATCTAAAAATGAAATAGAAAGCATTCCATTCACTATACACTTTTTGAAAACTATAACTAGTTAGAAGTAAATGTAAAATGAAAAAAACAGGAACTATATGAGAAAACCAATAAAACCTTGTAGAAGATAAAATTTGTATTTAAACAAATGGAAACATACTAGGTTCATTACAAGGGGATTTGCTCCCAAACACCACTAATCTCCCTAAATTAATAAAAACTTAATGCAATTCCAATTTGACAGGTGTTTGAGCCAAACTTTATAAATAGATTCTAACGTTCATAAGGAAGAAAAAAAATCTAAGAGGAAGAGAAAAAAATAGTGAAAATAATGATGAGAAACTTCCCTTAACAGATGTCAGGATATATCAAAATTCTGGAAGTTGCTAAGAGAGTAGATCTTAAAAGTTCTTACCAGAAGAAAAAAAAAATGTAACTATACTTGGTGATGGATGTCAACTAGACTTATTGTAGTAATTATTTTATCATATATACAAATATTAAATCATTATGTTATATACCTGAAACTAATATAATGCTATCTGTCAACTATCTCTCAATAAAAATGTTTTTTTAAAAAGAGGCTATCACATTAAAGAAGAAGAAAAAAATCCCTGTAATTGGATCACTATGTCACTGGCATAAAAAGAGATGCAGAGATGGGTAAAATAGAATGAAGAAAGAAACACACATTGGTATATATGAGAATTTCCTATATACTAATACCAGTATTTCAACTTAATGAAAAAATTATTCCTAAGATTATATCAGCCAGACCTTATGTATAAAAAGTACAGTTGTACCCTAATATTGTGCAATATGCAGAATAAAATTACACATGAAAACAAGACCTAAATGGTAAAGAAAATGTGGGAGACATGTTTAGCACTTTGGTGGTAGGGTAAAAGGAACCTTCTTTTTTTTTTTGGAAAAGGTAGACTTTTAATAACTGCTTTTATCACCAGGTTAAGTCATGCAGTTACAAAGTAGTTAGAAATTTCTGAAAGGATATTGTTGTTAAAAAAAAAAAAAAGAGCTCATCCTTACATAAATAATATCTAGTACTCCATCAGGACACTCCTTTTCAAAAGGCCCTGGTGAAATAACTCCCAAACAAAACACTCAACCCAAGGTTGTTTCCAGCCCAGTGGTAATGAAGCTGTGTGCAGAATGCAGCCCTCTCAAAGTCAGGCCAAGTCGGGGCCACTGGCAGGGCTCGGAGCCGCCAGCTAGACTCCAAAGTGGGAGCCCAAGTGGTTTTTTTCTGGGACACTACTTGAATTATTGTTCAATTAGACAACACAGTGGATCTTCAAAAGAGAACAATTAATTAACACGATAAGGAGGTTATTGCACTCTTTGGACTATATGTCATAATTGCAGTTAGTAAATTCTGACAGTCTGAACAAAAATAGCCTTAAAAGGAACCTTCTTAACCAAGACAGGAAACCAATAAAAGTCCTACTAATAAATCTGCCATTTCTGCCCATAAAATATAAAAATTTTCGTATCGCAAAAGGAGCTAAATAAAAGAAGGCAATAGACAAAACACTGATTTGGAATGAAACTGTAATATATTCAACAGAAAAAACAAAAAAGGTATGCTATCTATAAAGTTGAGAAAAAATTTTGCAAAAAATATTTGTCCACAATCCATACTGAATATATACTTAACTAGCAAGTCCCAAATAATAAATCACAGAATAGTGTGACTATAAGCTATGTTTAGAGTCCGAGCACACCATGATTAGTTAGGTAAGACAACATTTATAACCCTAGGACTTTGTTAAAAACTTAGTGTTATTTATTTCCTCTTGTTTCACTTAAACATTATTTTCCAAAATGCATGTTCAGTAGATTGTTACCTCCATGTGTACATGTTTCAACATACACAAACTTTTGAAGTTCATATTTTTTAACAAAATGCAAAGCTCAAATATTGATAAGAAAAAAGTGGACAATCCAATAAAATATGGACCAGGGATATGAGAACACAAGTATGTCAAAAACAAATCCCCTGGGACGCCTGGGTGGCTCAGTTGGTCGAGCAACTGCCTTTGGCTCAGGTCATGATCCCGGCGTCTTGGGATCGAGTCCCACATTGGGCTCCTTGCTCCGCGGGGAGCCTGCTCCTCTCTCTGCCTCTGCCTGCCTCTCTGCCTGCTTGTGTTCTCTCTCTGTTAAAAATGAATAAATAAAATCTAAAAAAAAAAA
>CM052804.1:24566443-24577701 GCA_028533885.1 Nasua narica | reverse complement strand
TTGAATTAAGTCTTATTATTCCTATTTTATAGATGAGAAAATTAAGGCAGCCTCAGAAAGGGAAGTTCAAATAGGTTTATATTCCCATTTTGTCCCATAGTGATGCTGGGTCATGGTGTTGAGTCACCATTTACCTGGTGAATTAGTGAAAGTCCAATCAGGAGAAAGAAATTACACAGTAATCTGAACAGGAAAAATTTAATATCAAGAATTAGTAACTTGGAGCGCCTAGCTGGCTCAGTCAGTTAAGCATCTGACTTCATCTCAGGTCATGATCTCAGGGTCCTGGGATGGAGCCCCACACCCTGTGGGGAGTCTGCTTGAAGATTCTCTCCCTCTGCCCCTCCCCCCATTCTTGCTCACTCTCTCTCAAATAAATAAAAGTTTAAAAACCTAAAAAAGAATTAGTTACTATAACAATCAAGTAACTATAATAATATAGAGATTATTAAGAACACCCTGTGGTTGTGGGGGAGTACCCCCAAAAAGGACAACTTGGAAGAGGAACCTCCATTCTAAGCCTGAGATTTAAATTTTGTTGAAGATGTGGTTGTAGCCCACTGGGTAGTGTGGACGTTAACCGGCTTCCACGAGTTGTACTTGGTCCACAGTAATCGTACAAGCAAGAAACACCTCTCCCAGATAAAGACAAACTGACATGCAGGCAAGCATGCAGAGAAATTCAGGGTGTATGAAGCCTGCTCACAGGAGGGCAACAAATGGCCTGGGGTACATGCCAGCAGGGCCACACGAGCAATCCTCCAAGAGTCAGATGGTCTGAGGGGGAACAGTAGCAAGGGGATCAGGGGTTTACGAACCCATGTCATGGCAGGGCAGCATATGTTCTCGAGGCTGAACTTGGAGTAACCATGTCTTGGAGGCTCCATGGTAAACAGAAATAAGGGAGAATATGCCTGCCTGGTTCCTTCTGACTGTCGCCCATTGATCAAAGTTCTCCCCCACACACAGAATCGCCTGCCCTACTGGGTTCTATCATCTGGCCATTTTGGAAGATCCCACATCCTGCAGTATATGCTCCATCCTGCAGTGTTTAGCAGGAGGTGCCACAAACCCGGACTAAAGGACACTGCACAGCTATGTAGCAGAGGAACTCTCTGGACAAGAGGTTGGTCGGTCCCTGATAGTATCCGTATGGTCTAGGCAGTAGACCATATGGCAGAGTTAAATGAACCTGAGTAGGTGTCTAGGTATCTAGTACGTATCTCTCACTCTCCTTTTTCAACATTCATGGCTGATGAATCCCCAACAAACAGGATGCCACCAAATCTCAACCACAGGAGCCACTTTCTGTCTTTAAACTAAATTTACATATTTTTCTTTCATAGATTCTATGTTTCTATTGCAGCTGAATTTTCAATACAATCATATCTTCCATATATATGCATGTTTTGAGGAGCCTCACTTTGGCCCACACAAGGAGTGACTACAGTAACTAAGCGAGAACTTGAAACCAGATCTTCGGGTTCTTTCTATTATCTCTGGTGACAAATCTATACAATTTCTTCAAGGCAGGCAGGTTCTTTCCTAACCCCTTGTTGGACAGTCTGTAAATTAACCTCTTCATTCTCAATAGATTCACATCTACCTACTCCCTGATTACAGAAATTCTGAGTACTCTGTGAATGGAGGTAATCACTGCCTTCCAAAGATACCATTATCAGAGCAAGGAAGATAATAAATGACCTCTAAGACTATTTCAAATCTTAAAGGATGTAGATGGGTGGTTATTTAAAGCTCTGGGAGCAGATGAGTGCTGTATTAAAACCAATGGGCACCAAGTCAGAGGACATGAATTCAGATATGAGCTCTTCTGCATGGTTACTATGTGGCTGAATCATTTAACCTCCTTGAATTTTATCCCCTTATCTGGAAAAGCAGAAAATAATACTTATTTTTGAGGGTTTTCACGAGAATTAAATCATCCACCTTTAAAACTCCTGGGACCGTATCAGACACAAAATATTTTTTCAACTGTTTCATGTTATGCAACATGCATTCCCTTTGTTTTTTGTTTTGTTTTCTGCCCAGGTCTCACTCAACACAAGAAACTGGTATCTTGGATACCAAGATACACTGTAACAGTTTTAATCTAGCCTTTATTTGATTGCATTTGTATTTCCCTGCATTTGTGCACATGACTATATTTCTCTGGGTCTCTGTATGTTTGTTTGAAGCACCACCTCTCGTTAGCTGAAGAGGCATTAATACAATCTAACTGATGTAGGTGAAATATTCAAAGTTAAAAGAAAAACACCTGAAGGGTAGTTTCACATCATATCAAAGCAATTCACATCCTGACAAGTTTTTATGAATGTTTCCTTTTGCCATATGGCTCCAGATATGGTAAGTTACATCCCGTTAACTTTTTTTCTAGAGAGAGGCTGGTTGGAGCCTCCTGTCATTTAAATCTAGCAGAGCACATTAAAGCTCAGATGACAGGCTATTTATTAATGCACAAAATAAACATTCACTCAACCTGAAATGTGTGTGTGACACCACAGATGTGGAAGCCAGTGAGTAAGTGAGTCACAGACACATTCTGGGTTCTCATTTTAAGCTCTGAAAACTGCTCTTTCCAAAGACCGTTGACTTACTAGAAATAATGCACTACTTCCTCACAATGGAAAAATTAGACTGGGGAGAAAAGAGGAAAGGGAGCAACAAGCATTAAGCAGTGCATTGGGGAGCCCAGCTGATGCACACTTGGACATCAGCCTCTGGTGCCCAGACAGGGCAGAGGAGGGCAGATCAAGGGCAGAAAGAGGATAACCAACAGAGATTTTAAAAATCAGCTCTTTCATATTCAATCTACCATCACCTTTAACTCCATTCCTCCCACACCCAATCATGAGAGCATTCTACATTATCTGTGGAACTAGAGACTTCAGTCAAAGAGAAAGAAATTTTTGTCACGTCTGCTTTCCAAAGTTGGTTGTTTGGCTTTCTCCATCCCTCTTTCTTTTTCTTTCTTTTTTTTTCCTTTTACATTCCATTCCATGATTGAAAATATCTTCAACTAAGTTAAAATCTTAACCTCATCCAGAGTCCTCACTTCCCATCATCATCGTATTTTCAGTCCTCCAGTTCCCCTATCATCTAGCACATATACATCAGAAATGTGAAGTTGTATAGATTTATATATGACACCAAAAAAATAGGCACTGTTCAGCCTTCCATTTTCTGTCAGACCCCCTCTTTGAGATAAAGAAAATATAATATGTGGAGGTAGTAATTCTGCATCATCAGGATATTTAATAGATGCCAGAAGGGGATCATGATTATTAAGTCTTGAGTAAATTCCAATTTAGGATTTAGAAAGAAAGAGAAAGGTTAGAGATTTTAGAATCTTCTGCATTCAATGCTTTTCAACTTAATTCTGTTCGACTCTTAGGCCTCTTCTGAACAATGACCAGTCATCTACATTATTCATATTTATGCCTTAATCAATCCTCACTCAACAATATATGAGGCTGATGTTATCTTAATGTTCTTATCTTTCCACATTCAAGGAAACTAAGGTCTGAAGAGATTGGAGCCAGAAAGCTTATGACAGAACCAATAGTCAATTCCTGGTCTGTGTTACTGCACATTCCCTGTTCTTCACTCCTCACACTACCTACGCTGGTAGATGCAGACTTACACAGAGAAGAAGGACTCATTCTGCTCTTCCTGTATTTACTATATCCAAATGATGCATAAACATTTCTTGCACCTGATCTAAGAGGAATTGTTTTTGTGTTTCTTAAAAATTGAAGGAACAGCACAGAGAACCAGAACCATGAAACCTGAGGATTTAAAGACTGAGATGCTCGTTAGGATGAGGCAGCTGATCCTCTGACACTATTTTAATAGGATATGGAAAAATCCGCCAGCAGTATACTGCAAAATGAAAGAGGGGAGTGCTTCATACAAATATAATTTCCCTGTCATCACTGAGAAAGGGATTCAACACGCAGTCTGAAAAACCCAGAGTGGCAGATAATTATCCCAGAGTACAGACATCCCCTTAGAAGGGATGGAATAAAACGATCAGGGTCAGTGTGATACCAAAAAATAATTAAAGTTCTGACCAACAGGGCACGGTATCTCTTGGGGATTGTAACTTACATCATATTTTTAATATCTTGACAACAGGATCAGAAGCAAATGCTTTTATAACCTTTAGCAGTATATCTTTACTCAGATGACTCGAACTCATTGAGAGGTTTAATCCTTGCCTAGAAAAAGCATCGCACGGAAGCTTTTATTCACGTTCAAAAACAGAACTGGGACATCCAATCAATAAATATTCTCTATGTGGCCTTGGATAAAATTGTGAAGCTAACAATGATGTCCACCAGAAACCTTCAGTCAATATCATCTTTCCACCCATATTATCCTCACTTAGGGGACACTCTATTCACAATTTCAGATACCCAGGGGACTCCTTTTCCCCTTTCTTCTCTTCTTTAAAATTACTAAGTCCAATTTGCAGATTTCAAACTCATTCGTGGTAATTTATGCCTGATTGATTGTATTAGTGATCTATTGCTGTGTAACAAATTACTCAGTGGCTTAAAATAATACACATTCATCATCTCACAGTTTCTGGGCATCAGGCTTAAATAGGTCTTCTGCTTAGGGTCTCACAAGGCTACAAAACAGTGTGTTGGCCACACTGCATTCTTATTTGAGGAAAAAACGTCCAAGCTCCCTCAGGTTATTGGTAAATTCATTTCCTTGTAGCTCTATGATTAGGACCTTCCTTTTTTTGGCAGGGGGGGGGTCTGACTGTTAATTACAGGCTGTCCCAAGCTCCTAAAAGCTACCCACAGTTTCTTGTCATGTAGACTTCTCCAACATGGCTTCAGGAAGCCAGAAGGAAAGTCTCTAGATAGCAAGTTGGCTAGCAAGACAGAGTCCTATATAAGGTAACATAGTCATGACAGTGACACCCCTTCATCCCTGCCATATTCTGTTGGTCAGAAGAAATCTGTAGGTCCCATCTATACTCAAGGGAAGGGAATGACACAAAGGTATGAACACTTAGAAGGCAAAGGTCACTGGAAACACCTCAGAGTCTGTCCACCACAGAGAACTAATCTGTTTAAGAGATACCTTTTCCAAATATATGTGCTTTTATACGTGAACCAAATAATTAAAGTAAAAGAGTTATCACTTAGGACAATAGACAAAGGGCAACAAAAGCATTTGAGGAAGACAGACTAGCAACAAATCTGCCTGATTTCCCTGAAATCTAGGGCTTTCTGCTGAGGATATAAGCCTGTGCAGAGTGCTAGAAGCTTTATTCAATACTTATGTTTTACTGTTATGTAATTACACTAAGAAGCAAAGGGATTTGGGGCAAATTGTGTAGCTTTCTACTCCTTAGTTTACTGATCTGTAAAATTGGTAATAATCGCACTTTCCTGGCAGGTTTGCCATCCAGATTTAATAATGTTAGAGATGAAAAGGACATGGTATATACAGTTACTCCTTGCTTTTTGTACTATGCCACCTGCTCCTGCAAATGAAATCAAATAGTACCCTAAATTTCATCTTTTTAAAAAAGATTTTATTTGAGAGAAAGAGAGAGGGGGAGAGAGGGAGAGCAAGCGAGTGAGTGCATTCACACAGGGGGAGGGGACGAGGGAGAGGGGGAGATTCTCAAGCAGACTCCCGGCAGAGCATGGACCCTGACAAGCGGCTCAATTTCATGGCCCCGAGATCATGACCTCAGTCAAAACTGACAGGTAGACGCTCAACCAACTGGGACATCCAGGCACCTCTAATTTAGTCTTAAGGTCACAAACAGCCAAGACAAAAGAGGAAATTATGTGTTTTGACAATAGTTTTTTTTTTAAGGGTTTTTTTTTTAATGTGAAAAGCAACTCTCAAAAAATATCTTTTTTTAAATTTGAAATGTGTAAATGTTATTTTTGCAAAAATTTTCAAACATCACAGACAGAAATTTCCTTTGACTATCATTCTTAGTTCTAGTTTTGATCTGAGTGATAACTATATTTAACAATTTTTTAATATAATATTTCAGAACTTTTACTACAAAATTTTATTTTATCTACCAATGTTATAGTTCATCTTACCTACTTTTAAAAAATATATAGCTAGCATTTTACTCTACATCATTTTCTTTAATATATTTCTTCATTCAGCATATTTCCTAGAGTATGTCTAGAGAAGTACATATACAGTAATATTATCCTTTTTGCTATTCCATAATATTTCCATATCCACCAATGCCCTATTGTGGACATTTAGACTCTTTTTATTTTTAGCTGTGCTTGAATGAACTTCCTTGAACGTTTCTCAATATGCAGGTGTAAAAGTGTTTTTCTAAAGTAAAAACAAAGAAAAGAGGTTGATGTCCCATTAGCTAAAGACATTCTTATTTTTAATATACACAGCCATACCAATTTATACACCCTTCAGCAGTGAAATATTTCCTGTAGTTAAATAACGCAATTTGGCCAATGTGCCTCGTGTGGCTTTTGGCATATATTAAAGTGTTCAATAAGTGTTACATATTACTATTACAGTGAACTATTTTTCTAGTAGTTTGACTTGATGGGAGGATAGAATTTGAAAGAGTATCTGGGACAGCTAGAGAAGTTTCACTAACTGTATGAGTGCAAATGTGAAATACAAATGAGGAATGTGATGAGTGCAAACTATATTCTCCACGATTTTGCTTTGAGCCAATTTGGAGTGTCCTTAGAATTCATATATATTGAAGTTATTAACATATCTAGCACAGGGATATACCCCATTTGTACTCAAATTGATGAAGTACTCAAGCCCAAAATATCCCTCATTAGAAACTTTGATGTGAACTAAAATGTTTTCATAAATTTTATACATGTTAAATTCTAACAGACCTAAAATTTCATTTGAATTAATAAATACGACCAGATAAATTGAATCTGACTTAAAATACAATGACATACCAATCTTAGCACATTGCCCAAACATAATGAGCTAGTAAAATAAAATAATCCCTAAGTGATAAAACTAAATGACAAATGACAGGATTTCTCCTTTAAAGAATGGAAGAAATTTGACCCCCTGAGCTAGATTAACGAGTCCTTAACGAGTGTTTTTAGGAAATATGGAAGGGATAGTGTTAAACCCTGCACAAGACTTTGATGTAAAACACGCTCTTGATAGGGGCACCTGACTGACTCAGTTATATACTGACTCAGTATGTAACTCTTGATGATCTCAGGGTTGTGAGTTTAAGCCCCACACGGGGCACAGATCTTACTTAAAAATAAGTAAGTGGGGCACCTGGGTGGCTCAGTGGGTTAAGGCCTCTGCCTTCTGCTCGGGTCATGGTCTCGGGGTCCTGGGATCGAGCCCCGCATCGGGCTTTCTGCTCCACAGGGAGCCTGCTTCCCCCTCTCTCTCCCTGCCTCTCTGCCTACTTGTGATCTCTCCCTCTGTCAAATAAATAAAAAAATACTTTAAAAAAGAAAATAAGTAAGTAATAAAAATTTAAAGGGCACCTGGCTAGCTCAGTTGGTAGAGCATGCTAATTATTTAATTCAAAGGGAGATTGATTTTATCTCTACTAGCCATTTATTTTTTATATACTTCCAATTTGTGTTCTTTCCCCATTTTTCTATTTAGTGATAATATTATTTTTCTCACTGTTTGTATCTTTTTCCATATATTAATGGAAGTAGGTTTTCCTTAGGTTGTAAGTATTTCTTCTTTCCCTAGTGAAGTAGTTTCTGTTTGTTTGTTTTATTGGTTGTATTCTCTTTCTGGTCGGTTACTAGTCTTTTGAATTTTTTTATACTATTTTTCTACTGGTCAAAAAAAAATAAGGATACAAATACATCAATATTTCTCCTTTTAGCTTTTTATTTTAGCTTTTCCTTTTAGCTTGTAGAGGCTTGTTTCTTTCTTTTTTTTTTTTTAAAGATTTTATTTATTTATTTATGAGGAAAGAGAGAGAGTGAGAGAGAGAAGGTCAGAGTGAGAAGCAGACTCCCCATGGAGCTGGGAGCCCGATGTGGGACTCGATCCCGGGACTCCGGGATCATGACCTGAGCCGAAGGCAGTCGCTCAACCAACTGCGCCACCCAGGGGCCCCCTTTTTTTTTTTTTAAGATTTTATTTATTTATTTATTTATTTGAGAGACAGAGAAAGTGAGAGAGAGCATGAGAGAAGGTTAGAGGAAGAAGAGGCTTATTTCTTAAACTGAGAAATCTCCACATTCCAAAAGTAAGAAATATTTTTTTTCCTAGAAAATTATCTATTTCATGCAGGTTTTCAATTTATCTGCATATATTTGAGCAAAAAAAGCATCTTATAATCTGTAATTAAATTCTCATTCCTATTTCTCATTTTATTTTTCTGTGTTTTCTCCCTTTTTTCTTGATTAAATAATGATTATTTATCAACTGTATCTTTCCTAAAAGAATCAGTTTATGAGTTTATTTACTAATTCATTCTGTTTCTTTTTTCCTCTTTCACTAGATTCAGGTGTTGTCTCTACTTACTTCTATTTCCTTGGGTCCCTTTGGTCCTTTTTCCTTTTTTTTAAAATTGTTTATTTTATAACTTTCAGTTTTTCTTTGAATTTTTTTCTCTTTTCTTAGGTTTCTTTTGTTGTACTTTTTCCTTCCTGAGTTCTCAGTATAAATGCTTAATTTATTTTCATTCTTCATTCTTCTACTTTTCTTTTTTCTTTTATTTATTTATTTGAGAGAGAGAGAGATCACAAGTAGGCAGAAGCAGGCAGAGAGAGAGGGGGAAGCAGGCTCCACACTGAGCAGAGAGCCTGATGCGGGGCTCAATCCCAGGACCCTGAGATCATGACCTGAGCAGAAGGCAGAGGCTTTAACTCACTGAGCCACCCAGGCGCCCCTACCCTTCTACTTTTCAAATAAATTATTTTTTGTTTTAATTTTTAGGTATTTGTTTCTTCTCCATTTATTTTAAGATGTAACATAAATGAATTAATTTCTGAATCTATTTAATATACATCTTCCGCTTGAAAAAATATGCGAAAATAACTGGACCAAGCATACTGGACATATCCATACAAAAATAAAAACAAAGAAAATGCATTACAAAGAAAAGGAAATTTAGTAGCCTATACTGTTAGGCTTCTATTCAACTATTCAACCACAACATAACATATTCAGAAACAGAATAATTGGCAAGAAAACAAAGCTGAAATATTCTCTGGTCTTTGGTTATCGTCACAGGCATTTAAAAAATGATTTTATAAAAATATTTAGAGAATTTTAATTGTCACATAGTGAAATAACATTTACAATCCAATGACTACAGCTGCTTTCAGAAGTAGAATAGGAAATCAGAATTTCTAAGCCTTAATTAGCTCTTCTATACTAACTAAAGGATGAGCCTTGGAGCTGCTAGTACTGTTTGAAGAACACAGGGTCTTGGCTAGGCAAAATTGATTCTGGAACTGCACAAGTTGAGAGCTAAATTTCTCTGGAAAGGGGATTGAGGGGGACCCTGGCTAGTAGAAATACAAAACTAGAAAAACAAAAATTATATGAAAAGTCCTATGAGACAGAGGGGGGTGGAACAAAATAACATTAAGTTGAAGCGTTCAGATTAAAGGGTCTCACAAAGGGGCACCTGGCTGGCTCAGTCAGTAGAGTACGAGACTCTAGATCTTGGGGTTATGAGTTCAAACTACATGTTGGGTGTGGAGATAATGTGAAAAAGAAGATTTTTTAAAAAATAAATAAACTAACGGGGCGCCTGAGTGGCTCAGTGGGTTAAAGCCTCTGCCTTCGGCTCAGGTCATGATCTCAGGGTCCTGGGATCGAGCCCTGCATTGGGCTCTCTGCTCAGCAGGGAGCCTGCTTCCCCCTCTCTCTCTGCCTACCTCTTTGCCTACTTGTGATTTCTCTGTGTCAAATAAATAAAATCTTTAAAAATAATAATAATAATAAATAAATAAATAAACTACCTTATGAAAATTCTAGCTGAGGAGTTGAGGAGTTTAAAGACTTTTATGGAAATAAATATCTAACAATAAAATTTAATATGTTTGTTTTGCTTTACTGTAAATCCCTCTGTTGCCTGAAATCTTCTGTGATGCTTGTTTACACACAATATCATGTGTATAGTTTGCAGAGGGTGTCAAGAGAAAGTTAACTGAGTTCTACTCTAAAGTCAAGCTCTAGCTCCTGCCCCATATCATTCCAGGCAGAGCAAGCAGAAACTGATGGATAAGATGGTTTTTCCTCATGGCAGCATTAGGAGAAAAGCAAAGAGATCTGAAACCGAAGAAAAGGTCTCTGGCATTCTTTGTCTGGGGCCTGTCTGATCTAATCAGGCTTCTTGTGGCCCTGTTGGTGGAGTGCTGCCAGGACTGGTTGCTAACATCCCTGATAATGGGCCCTGATTTCTCCTTTGCTGACCTCCAGGCATCCTGGGCATGGTGCCCTACATTCTCAGAAACTAGACCCCAACTACAAAACATATTCTTCTCTAGTCTGACCGCCTGAAAAAACCTGCCACCTTTGGCTCTACCCGGCCAAGAGTCAGCCCCCTCCCCCACCCCCCACCACCACAGGCAAGCTAGAGTCCTCTCACATCCTTCAAAACCTCTTACAAGGACCATTTCTTTAGATGTCTGGCCCTTATCCTTTGAACAGTGAATAAACTCTGTCCTGCTTGCTGCAAAAATAAACAAATAAAGTAAAGCTCTAAAAAAAAAGAAGATGCAGGGCCTAGAGTCAGGAAGAAGCCTATCTAAAGCACAATGAAGCTGAGGGGAATATTAACACCATCTTGGTCATCTGGAAATCCAGAAAGTGTTTCATGAAAAGACCAAAATTTACAGAAATTCTGGATAATGAAAGGGGATATATTGACATTCACCAGAAAACCCAATAAATAGAGCAGTCTGAGAATCTCTATTGGAAAAAGGGAGAGAAGCTCAAAAAGGAAGTTTGCCCTGGAAAAGTCATGCCCTAACTTCAAATCAAAGCCAGTGAGAGGTGAAAAATGCAGTGAGTGGGGGCACCTAGGTAGTTCTGTCTATTAATCATCTGACTCTTGGTTTCAGCTCAGGTCATGATCTCAAGGTTGTGGGATAAGCCCCACATGGGGCTCTGTGCTCATCACAGAGTCGGCTTGCCCCTTTCCCTCTACTCCTCCCCTGCACTCTCTCAAGCTCTCTAAAATAAATACTAAATAAATAAAATCTCGAAAGAAAAAAAGAAAGAAAGAAAGAAAGAAAGAAAGA
>CM052804.1:24551677-24566343 GCA_028533885.1 Nasua narica | reverse complement strand
AGTGCTATGTAGACTTACCATACTCAGTCTTCACTTAGCCTCCCTATGCATGACCACACAAGCCACTCTTAACATCAGAATCTATATTCACTACCAGTGGAATGCAGATTTTTCTCTCATGCTGATGATACATAATGCCAATCAAATAAATCTTTTAATCATAAATGTGAAAAGCTATGCAATAATCACTAAACAGACTAAACAATCAGAACTAACCACTGAACAAAACAGTTGTTGCAGGAATCAAAAGAGAGGCTCACATTAATTATAATTAGCATCCTCTGAGAGATTCAGAAGGATTTCACAGTTATTAAAAATTAGCTGATACTACAGCAGAGCAATAACAATCTTTAGCTATGAAAATCAATGTAATGGGTAGGGGGTGTGTGGTAGGCAAAGGGCTCTCAGTGTTAAAGGGCTCTCAGTGATCCCTACCTTCTGATATGCATGCCCTGGTGTAATTCCTTACCTTTGTGGATGGGCTGGACCTAGTGATTCTCTTCTACCAAATAGAATATGGTTTAATCTGATGGATAGCACTTCAAAGATCAAGTTATAAAGAGATGAAGTTATAAAGAGCAAGCTTCCATCTTGCTCTTCTTTTGTTCTCTCGTTTGTTCACTTAGATGGAAGTCAGCTGCCATGTGGTGTGCTGCCCTAAGAAGAAGCTCTAGAGCAAGGAAGTGAGGAAGTCCTCCAGATAACAGTTAGTACAGAACTGAGTCAGCCCCTTTGTCTAACAGCCCCGAAAAACTGAATTTTGCCAACAACCACATGAATGAGCTTGAAAGTAGATATTTTCTCAATTGAACCTTAATATAAGACTTAAGCTCTGGATAACCTCTTCACTGCAGTTTCATGAGAGGCCTTGAAACAGAAGAACCGAGGAAAGCCATGCCTAGATTCCAGACACAGAGTAACTATGAGATAATGAGTGTTTGCTTCTTCAAGCTCCTAGATTTTAGAGCAATTAATTATGAAGCAAATGATAAGTCATTCAGATGGATGGAAGATGAAGACAGCCATCTGGGAACTTGACTGAAGGTCAAGCAGTAGAATGACTTCTACTGACAGTCAGATTAGTAAAAAAAAAGTCAAGGAATTTGCTCAAAATATAAAAGAAAAAAGAAAATTATTATATATAAAAATTATTATATAACTATATATAATAATACATTAAATTAAATATAAGTATATAAAAGTATGTATCCATATTTAGAAGAGATGTGGTAAATAAATGTAAGAGGTAAATGAGTAGGAAATAGTCAAAGAATAAGAAAATATAATTTTAAAATCCTTAATCTGAAGAAAGATTTGATTCCTCATATAGGAAGAGTGAATGGTGTTTAAACTACTATTGAAAAAGACACCTAGTAACATTGTGATGATACTCATTAATGCTCAAAAACAAACAATTTCATAAGCTAGCAGAAAGACAGTGAGAGAAAAATAAACATTTCCAATATTTTAGAAAACATTCAAAGATGCCTACAAAGTGTTCAAGGAAAATACTTTAAACTCATCCAAATTATACTCAAATATAAAAGCAAAAGAAATACATTTTCAGAAATTGAAGAAATCGGGAAGCTAAAAACTAATTCCTTCTCCTTGATTAATTATTAAAGTATGCTCTCCAGCAAAACAAATACTAAATCCAAAAAAGAAGACAGAAGAACATATTAACAGTAAAACAAGTAACTTGAAATTATATGGATAATTCATTTATGGAATTCATAAAATGAAAGCAACTTCAGTTTAAAATGGCAGATAGCTCTCATTTCTCTAGAGAACTCACATTTTTTTAGCTTAAATAAAATAAAAGAAATCCTGATAAACATGTTTACATTTAATACAAAATAGAATGGTCCTATTTGTTTTATAACATACGCAATGGGACATTTTATGAAAGAAAGAAGAAAGAGAGAGAGAGAGAGAAAGAAAGAAAGAAAGAAACAAACAAACAAACAAACTCAACCCTAAGTGCTGAAGAAGTTAGTAAGCATTCATCAAGGTTCCAGGAATGAAAGAAACCTCCCTGCTCAAGCAGATAGTAGTGTTTAAAATCACAATGGTGCCCAGTGATGCACCCTTCACAGTACTGTAGACTAGCTCTTCTTATGAGTTTTTCCACAGGTCGATCTCTTCTATCAATCCTGGTTCAGGAGATGGGAAGGAAACCTTCAGGATCAGTTTTTGTTGCTATTGGCTTATCGTGTGGTTCAAGTTAGATATGAATTTGAGCTGGTTTTCATGCACAAGATTAAAGCTAGTTTGTCTTTGAAATCAGAGTTGGAGCTATAAATTTAGGATGTGTTTAGACAGTCTTAAAATTCAAAATATTTTGTCTTCCACAAGATAGCTTCTATATCTTGGGGTAAAATATAAATCTCTGTCCTACTGACCTCAGGCTTGGCTATGTCACTTTTTATGGCCAATGAAATAGGAGTGGAAGAGAAGTAGTGTGTATCATTTCTGAGTAGATGCTCTAAGAGCTAGTGCATAGTCCACTCTGTACCTTTACCTCTCTACTCAAAGAACAGTGATATTGCAGGTAGGGCTGCACCCACATCCTGGATCCCAATGAGTGGCTGAAACTCAGTCCACCCAAGCTGGTCGTGTTGCATGAGTGAGTGATAAATTTTGTTATTTTAAGTCACTAAAATTTTAGGGTCATTTGTCACAATACTGTGACACAGAGGCAAAGTAGTCTGATGCAAGAGTAATCAGCAAGAATGTAACCATAAATCCACAGGGATGTATGAAGACCCCAGAGAGAGTATAAAGGGGCAAAGAGAGTACCAGCACTAGACCCTAAAAAGCTCCAGTATCTAAGAGGTGGAAAGAACAAAGAGAATTAGGGAATATGGCTGAGAAGAAGCAGCTAGAAGTTGAAGACAAGGAGGATGTGATATCACAAAAGTCAAAGTAGGGGAGTTATAAGACAGAGTTGGTGAGGAATGGGTTAAATGTTGCTGAGAGGTATTCTGGGGTGAGAACTGAAGAACCATCACAGCAGTTAGCTACAAAAATGAGTGGAGCTCTGGGGGCAGAAGTCAGCTGTAGGGACTATGGAGACTAGAGTAGGTAAGGAAGTGGTGACAGTGAGAAAGTTGGGGAAATAGTTGGAGAGAAAGGTATGGATTAAGAATGGGACTTTATAAGAGGGGAGACAGCTGCTGGGAAGGGAACTTGGAGTAGGAAAATTTTGAAGAGTAGGAAAGTTTTGAAAAGTAGAGGGAAAGGGAAAGGTAAATTATGGAGGAATGAAATGGATGTGGGGGTACAGGAATAGGCTGTGGCCAAATTAAGAAAAAGGGAAACTCATCCATCTTGACAAAGAAGCAAGGAGAGAGTTGGGGCAGAACGGATGGTGCAGATGTTGAAGAATTTCTACCTAGCGGTCTTTGTGAAACAGAGAGCAAAGTAATCTTTTTGGAGAGAGGAGAGGCTGTGATGGCATCATAGAAAGGAGAAAGAGAGAAGATTTGAAAGAGCTGTAGTAAAACTTTCAAGAAACAGAGGTTTAAAGAAATGATGTCACAGAGAATGGGGTAGGAAAACGGGCTTGTTCTCCAGACTGCATCCCCAGATTATTCATTTTCCCACTCTCACCCACAAATACTGACTACCCAGACACTTTACAGCTTCATCCCAATGATAGTTTTGGGTAACGGTGGAGGCAAAACAATCCCATATAGACAGAATTCTTCAACCTTGAGGAAAACTCACTTTTCATTTCTATATGTATTATTAAGGATGCTATGGCTATAAGTTACAGAAAGCCTGAACTTAACTGGCTTAAAAAGTGTGGTAAATTTATTATCCCACACAAAGATAAGTAATGGATGTAAATTTTAAAAATCCTTAACAAAATATTACCACATAGAAGTCAGCAATACATGAAAGAATTAGACTCTATGACCCAATGGGGTTCATTACAAAGATGCACAGCTGATTCAACATTAAAAATTAATCAGTATAACTTACCAAAACAAAATACAGAAGAAAAAAAATCACATGGTTATATCAAGCAGTACGGAAAGAGCATTTGCTAAACTTCAACATCCATTTATAATTAAAAAAAAAACTCTCAGAAAAATATACTTTCTCAACTTGATAAAGAGCAGCTATAAAAACACCTACAGCTAATATTACACTTAATGGTGAAAGACTGAATGCTTTCTCCATAAAATTAGAAAGAAGGCAATGAAGCCCTCTCATCATTCTTATTCAACATAGAACTACAGTTCTATCCAGTACAATAAAGCAAGAAATAGAAATAAAAGGCATCTAAATTAGAAAAGAAGAAATAAAACTGATTGGAGAAAATACAATTGTCTACATAGAACAGTGCTCACAATGGAATTTAAATAACGTTTTAGTGACAACCTCTCTATGACATTCCTCCCAACATCTCAACCGTAACAGAAGTCACCCCAGGTTTACCACAGAAGGTTCAGGGGAATGAACAAATTCAAGTTTAATACATATCCTTAGAAATACAGATAGAGACTGTAGGTCCATGATAAAGACATTGTCCCACTGATCAGATCCAACAACTTTCTTCCTCTAGGCATCTTATTCCTTGGTCTAGCAACTGCTTGTGATGTGTAAGTCACTTGCAATGAAATCTTCATTACTTGTATCTAAAAGCATCCTCAGTGATCCTTTCACTTATCATTCATTCCTTCTTTCATACTGTCTCCCCACTTCTTCCTGCCATACACGTATACTCAGAGTGTTAGTCACATATGCTGTCATGTAGTCATTTGTATGGTCACATATAAATGAGGTCAACATCACAAAGTATTTATTTTAAAAAAGGCATCACACAAGGAAAAGGGAATAGAAGCAAGGGCATCTATATATTGGAGATTTTAACAAGCTTTTTAAAGACTAAAAGCAAACAGAGGAGTAAAAACTGATGTACAATTACAGAGAAACCCATAGACCAAAGTGCATGCTGTGGAGGGCAGGTAAAGAGAAGAACTTACTGTAGTAGCCTTGCAAAATCTTGTCTTTTGGAATTCAGAAGTTCTATGTAAAAGAAAGCTAAAGTCAAGAGAACTCATTTAAGAGTCAGTATGTAAGAGAGTCTAACCCTCTCATTCTATCTACCTATTACTCTAGTTATAGGTATAAAATCAGAGGTTTCTTTTCAGGAGAAATTGACTAGCAAAGACCCAGGACTCTAAGAAAACCTGAAAATTGGAGATTAAGTAAAAGTCTATTCAATACACAGTTTGATCTCAGTTTCCCTATTATGTACAAACTGGGCATTTATATGCAAGATGTAGATCAATTACTGAGTTTTTCCCCCTCTCCATTTGAATAAGTCCAGGAAAAAACAAACTTATTAGGTGGCATAAAGGCATTTGGAATTTCTCCAGCAGAAAGGACAACTTCCAGTTTCACATCCTAAAGTTGAGCCCACCAGTAGAAAAATCCCCCCATGTGCATAGAGTTTCCAATTAATTTTTAAAATATGTGCTCTTAGGTATGGATTTTTCTGTAGAAAACAAAGTTATCAATCTAGGGAAAGATGGAAAATTTCTTAACTTCATATTTACCAGAATTCTACAAAAATAAAAAAAAATCAAACATTTTTGGGACACATCCCAGCCAAACCACTAAAAAGGAAATAAAAAGGATTTGTAATATTGAGGTGGAAAGGATTTAACTCATATTTACAAATGATATGATTATTTTTCCTGTAAATTTCCAAATGGTCAGATAAACTGCTATTCAAAATATAGAGGATATAGGGGCACCTAGGTGGCTCAGTCAGTTACGTGTCTGACTCTCGGTTTCAGCTCAGGTATGTGATATCAGGATCCTGCGTGCTTGGCACAGGGTCTGCTTTTCCCTCTCCCTCCACTCCTCGCCCTGCTCACTCTCTCCCTCTTTCTTGGAAAAAATGAGCAAAATCTTTAAAAAATATATAGAGGATATAGTAAAAGAGTTGGGTTAAAAAATAATAACCAAACTGATTTGTACCAATATACCAGAAGTAATCAAGTAGATAATAATTTTTAAAAGTTAGCACTACCTATTGTCACTCAACTATTAAAAACAACATCAATCTAGGAATAAACAAAGAAAAGTGCTAGAGAGTATGGCTGATGGAGTTGATATTCATTTGAGAAGGTCGAACAAGGTCTGAGCGAAATTCTAAAGGACTGGGAAGTGAACTGACCAGGGAGATATTTTATGATTGTGTAGCAGCATCCAGAGCCCACATGGTATTTGTGGTCATAAATTTAAAATGAGATCCATCAACATGATTTAGTATTTTTAAACAGCCACGTATATTTACATTGGTACAGGTGCAGAGTTGGCAGAGAGTTGGATTTACTAGAGTTGTGATTTTGTCAAGAGAGTTTTAAAATTGAAAGAAAGGGCAATGGAATAAAGAACATATTCAAGCAAATGAATAAAATGATTGGCCACAGAATTGAAGACAGATGTAGAGAAGAAAGGGCATTTAAAAACACATTAAAGGACAGAGAAGAGATGGCAAGATAGTTTCGAGGTTTCCTCTGAGTTGCAGGGATTGTTGAAATTGGAATAATAGAGGGGTGAATGGAGAGGTAAGGTTGTGCACAAAACTGAAGTTATGAGTCAGCTGAAATTTTGAGAAATGACAAGATCTGAGTGTGACTTAGGTAGAGTAGTAGATAAGATAATCAGAACATAGAAAAATCAAGTGAAAAGTACTGGTATTGAAAAGGTCATCCACATATATCCTGAAATTAGTAAAAATTCAGATATGCAAACTACCTGTGTAGAAGTTAAATTGTGGACTGGGGAGACACAGGGTAGGTAAATTATATCAATAATCAGGCATAATGGGTAACATAATCTAAAAGATTTGAGATTTTAAGCAGAAGGTTTTTAAGGAAGAAAGAGGGAAAAGGCTCTGGAAATCCCAAGAATAACCCTGAAGATATCCAGGCTTACTGATAAAAGGGATAGAAATAAAACAGATGGAAATAAAGAATTGTGGGTTAGAAGGACTGCAGGGAAAGCAATAGCCCAGAGGAGATTCAGAATACATTTGGAGCGAGAAGGGAAAGGGAAAAACTCATGGAAGAGATCGAAGACATACAGGATTTCACTGGTGATGAACAAATGAGTTCCATTAGTCTCAACGTGGAGATCTGAGGAGCTTGGTGCTCCTCCTTAACCAGGATGATAGAACAGTTCTTCTAAGGGAAACCAGGTGTTACTCTTGATTCTAGTCAATGAAGGACTGAAGTGATTATGTTCTGAGGTATCAGATTTGGGAGCATGCTCTTGAGCAAGCATGGTACAGGGCTCATTTAATGACCAGGACCCCTACCTGAGCTCTGTATAAGGAACTGAGAATTTCTGGTACCTGGGAATGCCCTGACTCCCACTAAGAAACTTGATGGAAGATTTTGGTACCTAAAATTTGGTCAAATGACCTAAGCACAGCCTTTCAGACACTCTCACCAGAGACTTTGAATATTGGAGTAATGACACAAAGGCTCAGGATCACAAGGAATTCATCCACAAAATCTCAAATATGGCAATCAGTATTCAGGACAATCAGTTTTGATAGGGCAATATGTGACCATTGGTGACATTTCCTGTCAGAATTTTACAACAGACTTTGGAATTTCATTGTGTTTGGCCTCCCTTGACTCTCACTGAAGCTATATTGACCAAACTTCCAATATGAACATTGCCTACCAACTCTTCTTATAAATTCCTTTTCTACTTAAATAAAGCAAGCCAAGCTTCTGATATTTTGCAGCCAAGAATGTAACTAGTATCCATGAACATGAATAAGAACTAGCTGGCTTCCAAGTGTGTGTGTTTTCATTAAACAACCATACTCTGGTCCTTTCCATAAGGAAAGTGTACATTCTTATTTCTAGAACTCTTGGAGCTTTCCCATGGCAGTGATCCTGACAGAGTTTACTGATCATCTGACATTCTCTTCCACCTCAAGCACCAATCATACCATTCGTGTTCAGCAGCTATTCCTTAAAAGCAGTAATTCCTGAATGGAATTGTGTCTAAAAAAATAGCATTCAGTGAAAGCTTCACATAATATAAGCATTTATTCAATGCTGCTAACAAGCCTGCTGGTCCTTACACCTGAGAAGTCGGTCTCAGAATTTTTCAAAATAAGAACATTACATGGACCAATATTTTGATCCACATGTGACATTTCTGACTTCAAATTAAATCGTCAAATGATTCATCAAACTTGAATCTTGTGGTTTTTCAATTGGTTAGCACAATCTGTTATCCCAAATTAAATTTCTAAAGAAGTATGTCTTTGAATATTATATACTTTGTAGCTGACAGGGACACTATCTAATTAGCTATTTATATGCAAAGCAGAGGAAAGGATAATTAGAGATATGGATTATACAAAAGCAATCACACTGACAGAGGGCAAAAGAAACTGTGAACATATTGAATCAAATTTGTATATACGTTTCTACAGTTTATTATGTTTCATTTGTATTGTATTACATTTATGCATCATTTAACATGTTATAAATGAAGTAATATCTTAATTCACTGATTGATAAACTAAATTTAAATCTTATAACCTAAACTATCTGTTGGACTACAAATATAATAAGCTTTATTGGATGAAAAGGAATAAAGTCCTACATTTGGAAAATGCCTTCTTTAGCTCCAACCTCTAGTGCTCTTTTCTCAAGAGAAACAGCAGGGGGTGGAGGGCAGATCAACATATTTAGCTTTATATCACTAATAACCTAAGTCAAAGTACCTGTCAAAAAAATTCTGGCTCATAGAATCTGTTCTACTTATCTATCATTGCATAGAAAAATACCCAAAATCCTTTTGGAGTAAAAAGGCAAATATTTTATTATGCTCACAGTTTTGCAGGTCAGAAATTTGAAGACATAGAGAAGATAGTTTGTTTCTCCACCAAGATAACTGGGACCTCAGCTGGGAGGATTTCAGTGGTTAGAGTCTTCTGGGAGAGTCTGACTAGAACCATATGTCTTAGGCTTCAGTTAGGGCTATCAACTGGTTTCTTTAGGTCTTCATGTTGCATCTGCTGGAGATGGAATGTCTAAAATGGCTTCTTCACTCATGTGTCTTGTGTATAGGCTAGGATGGTTGGAAGAGTTGGAATTGGATGGGGATCTCTCCCTTTTTCCATGCATCCTCTCCCATGGCTAGCTTGGGTTTTCTCACAGCAAGACAATCTTAGGTTAAGCCTTACGACACAGGGGGTCGCCACTTCAGGAGCAAACATTACCAAGAGACAGAATGAGGAAGCTATCAGTCTTTTAATGCCTGAGTAGGAAACCAATGTGGAAACAATTCCACCATATTTTACTGACCCAAGTATGCCAAGATTCAAGGGAAGGGGACATAGATTCCTCTCAGTAAGAAGAGTGACAAAGAATTTATGGCTACCTTTAATCTGTTAAAGAAGCTTGTATGCACTGTGATGATTTTCCAGAACCTAGAAGCTCTCTCAGAATCTAGAAGCATGATTTTGTGACATGACTTCACACAGGCTTTCACTTATATGGCAGCTTCCCCTTCCACAATGTGTCAGAAATGTAGTTCCGAGCAAGAAAGCATTTGGGCACAGGTTATTTTTAAAAATCTCTTCTACAGTTAGTCTCAGAATTTCATGTTTGAGTTCCCGGTTTTGCAGTGAGTTCAGCTTAGAGTATATTTATCTCAAATGCTTCCTAAACCCTACTGAAATGATGGTAAAGAAGTTCAAAGGGGAATACGTTCATAAAAGTAGAAATAAGGGAAGAAAAATCATCAGAGGAGCAGATAACTTGAGGCACTTCTAAGATGTAGAAAGTGTATGGCATCTTATTGACAGACTAATTGAACAGAAATAGATTTAGCAGGCAATAATATACTAAAGGAATAGGGCAGGTGGGCCTGCAGAAGGCCTCAAGGCTCACAGAAAGAAGTTAAGGAAAGTAGGATCAAGAATGGAGCCTGACTGGTTATACCCCTTTATTCCTACATGTGTAGGTGTACTCAATGTTCCCAGGATGAACTAAGAACTGTTCTTTAAAGATGAATGATTTGGGACGCCTGGGTGGCTCAGTGGGTTAAAACCTCTACCTTCAGGTCAGGTCATGATCTCAGGGTCCTGGGATTGAGCCCCGCATCGGGCTCTCTGCTCAGCAGGGAGCCTGCTTCCCCCTCTCTCTCTGCCTGCCTCTCTGCCTACTTGTGATCTCTCTGTGTCAGATAAATCAAAAATTCTTTTTTTTTAAAGATTTTATTTATTTATTTGACAGAGAGAGATCATGAGCAGGCAGAGAGGCAGGCAGAGAGAGAGGGGGAAGCAGGCTCCTCTCTGAGCAGAGAGCCCGATGTGGGGCTCAATCCCAGGACCCTGAGACCATGACCTGGGCCAAAGGCAGAGGCCTTAACCCCCTGAGCCACCCAGGCGCCCCAATAAAAAATTCTTAAAAAAAAAAAAAAAGAATCATTTGTCTAGCAACATTAAGGCTCTATGCAGTAAAAGATTAACCTTGCCCAAAGAAAAGTTTGGACCTTGGTCCCCTGCTCCTGGAAGTAAACTAAGCCCTTATTATCCTGCCTAATAAAAGTACCTTTGTGTATCTGAGGGCTTTGGGCCACATAATATCAACCTTAACTCTGGAGGCACTGGAGGCTAAAGTCTGCTGCATCATTGGTACCTAACTGACTCTGTAAGAAACCCCAAGGCTCAGATGAGCTTCCCGTCTTCCATGCATATTGTCACACATAGTTACTGGGAGAAATGACTGTTGTCTACATGACGCCACTGGGAGAGAACAAGTTAAACTCCATACCTAGTCTCTCATGGACTCTGTCCTGGATACTCTTTTCCATTGCTGATTTAATTCTGTATTCTTTCACTATAATAAACTATAATGATAAGCTTAACCACTTTCTGAGTTCTGTGAGTGCTAGCAAATCACTGAATCTAAGGGTGGATTGGAGAATGTAGAAAAATTTTTATCCTACTATAAAATATTTTTTCCATGGACATAGATTTGCTAATATTTAGTAGAGCACATGGCCATCCAAAATAGTTTCCATTGGACTGAAATATGATCAAGTTGCTAGGTTCTGGTCAAGGAGATATGCTCAGAAATGTGTGACAAACTACAGAAACCATTACGGAAAAGCATCTGGTGAGGAAATGCCTCGGTATCTCAGTGGGTTGACAGCATCAGACTCTTCATTTCGGCTTAGGTCATGATCTTGGAGTCTGGGATGGGGCCTGATGAAGATTCTCTCTCTCTCCCCCTCTGCCCTTCCCCCACCACGTATGCGCTCTAAAATAATTTTTTTAATTAAAAAAAAAAAAGAAGCAGCAGCACCTGGTGAGTACTTTATGCCCCTTTTTACTGCATGTTTCCTGCTGCCAGAAACATGGATACTGCCTTAGAACAAAAGCATGAAAGCCATATACTAGAGAAAGCAGGTGCAGGAAGTGGCCAGGGTCTTTGAGAACTCAGTGGAGCAGAGCCTACAGATAAGCCCTACACCGCATAGCTCCAAACTTTTACATGACAGAGAAATAAGCTCTCATCTTTGGCCTAAGTTAAAGTTATTTTGAGGGACTCCTGGGTGGCTCAATCAGTTAAGGATCTATCCTTGGCTTAGGCCACAGTCCCAGGGTCCTGGAATCAAGCCCTGAAATGGGCTCCCTGCTTAGCAGGGAGTCTGCTTCTCCCTCACCCTCTGCCCCCACTCCTGCTCGTGCTCTCTCTCTCACATAAATAAATAAAATCTTAAAAAAAATCTATTTTGAGTTTTCTGCACATTCATTTAAAATTAATTTTAATACACATTCATTACTTTTATTAAAAACAAATTCCTGCTCTGCCATTCACTTTACATCCTTTCTATCTTCTCTAACTCCATGCTTCCTCTCTTCTTTTTCTTTTAAATAACTATATATTTTTTACCATCAGTATTTTCATAATGAGGTCTTTGATGAAGGACAATAGTTGATTTGATAAATAGTTTCATCATTTGGAAAAAGCTCCTAGGTTACCTTCCTGTGCCTCCTTGGAGTAAAAGCAAGGTGAATATGCCGCCTTCTAGCACATCATCAGTGTACTTAAGCACCAATATTTTGGCTCCTTTGAGAGGAAAAGGGCTGCAAGATGTTATTACTGTCAGTAAATCCCTTAAGTTATTAGTACAATGAAAATGGAATTTCAGACAGCCAGCCAACATTAATAAAGCGTTCCTTTTAGTCTTGCTGATGTGCACAAGACCTTCCACTCCTTCCCAGGTTTACATAATTATTATTCTTACTTCCTTGATATCATTAGGTAAACTATAATGTAAATGCAAAGTGTTTGCACAGAGTCAAATGGGATGCTGAGAGAACCTGACAACACCCGGAGGAACAGGACCAGATGTTTGTTATGCACATTCCTAATACTATGGCCCAGCTTGAGACAAATGTTACAGGGGGGCGGGGGGGGGGGGGCACCAAAAAACCTACATATTTTTCACATTAACCAAGACAACAAAATGCCTTAATCTCTAGCTACCTTTGCTCCCATGGTGAAATTATTTCATCCAACTTCATTTCTGCAATTCCCAGCACAAATAAAATGCCTGTGCCCCTCAGCCAAGTGGGTAACCAGTGACATGCTGATTAAGCATTACTGATTAACTGTACAATAAGTCATTTAAATTGCTGGTGCACAGATGGGCAACATTTATTTAATTGTTTCATAACCTGCACTCTAAAGGGAACTTGCTAATGCACCTACAATTGAGAAACAATACTGCTGTTTCAGGGAAACAGGAACCGTCTTACCTTTTACATACGTGGTCATTATTTGGGTAAACTTGTAAAACTCCATTTTCCCTCTCAGGAGCCATCACCTGCCCTGTCATCTGAGGCAGTGGAACCCTCTGTCATGTCGAGGCTCAGAAAAAGAACTAAGCTGGGCATTCCAGGGTTCAAAATGTCCTTCTTGTTATTTTGTTTTGACCCTTTCAAATTTTCGCTTTATATTTGTATTTGTTTATCCATCAAACAGTCTCAATGGGAGCTATTATGTATTATGTATTGGCCGAAAGTACTTTGGGAAATATAAGACACTCTTCACAACCAGCTGAAGATGCAGTTAGGATAACATGTGTCATCATTCAGCTCAGCTTCCCTTCAGACTCAGAGTTAACAACTTGAGTAAGGACCCTTCACTCTTCCTTTTCCATCTGACGAAAAACAACAATGATTTAGAACCCAACTCAACAATCACTGAAACTGGAATTCAACAAATATTTCTTAAGCACCGAACAGGTAGTGTGTTAGATGCTAAATAGCTGCTCCCTAAAGAAGACAAAAATACAAGTAAATATTACAGAGGAAGTAAGGAAGTGGTTGTCAGCCGGATTCTAGAGTCAGATTGCCTGGATTCAGGTCTTCCCTCTGACACTATCCCACTATCTGTGGGATCCTGTCAAGTACTTTATTCTCCATTTAAATAAGAACAATAATAATAATAATACCCGTGAAGGGGAGAATTTACTACCCCAAAATATGCCTCTTTTGGGGCGCCTGGGTGGCTCGGTGGGTTGAAGACTCTGCCTTTGGCTCAGGTCACGATCTCTGGGTCCTGGGATCGAGCCCTGCATTGGGCTCTCTGCCCAGCAGGGAGCCTGCTTCCCCCCTCTCTGCCTGCCTCTCTGCCTACTTGTGATCTCTCTCTCTCTGTCATATAAACAAATAAAATATTTAAATATATATATATATATATATATATATATATATATATATATATATAGGCATGTTAAAGAACAAAAATTCGGCAGAGTGAATTTGGAGATCTAATTGACTTCATTCAATGATTCAGGCAGCATCCCTTCTAGCAAATAGACAGGTGCTCTGAATAGTTGCACAAAATGGAAGGTTTTTATAGGCAGAAGGAAGGTGAGGCAAAGGAATAACTAGCAAAAGAAAAGAAAAAAGGATCCTTTCAAGCCAGGTCATCTCCTTTTGGTGGAAGGGAACAGCAGGGGTCTTATTATGCATATTACCTCACTAGTGTGAATAAGGAAATTTCAGATTTACTGTTTAAAGGTCATATTTCTGGGAGAGGCTGAAATTGCAATTAAGTCTTGGTTTGCTGTCAAGGGAGCAAGTGACTACATTTTGGGCCCATTGTTTCTTTTCTAACAGGCATAAGGATTATTTTGTGAAATAACAAAGGGAGAAACTCTGAAAATCAAGAAGTTACATTTTTTCTAACAAAGAAAGACATTTACATTTAGAAGGTAAATCTCCATTTGTAAGCATGTAGTATCTTCCATCTGCATTAGGAAGAAAGTGACTAAATCTCTAGAAACTCCAAAGGAGAAAGCAACAACTTCAATCTGCATAACAATCTACTCTTGTTTGGTGTGCTTTTCCTGGTAACCTCTCACAACTAACCTTGTATCACATCCCCAACATCTTCTTTTGTCTTTAGCTAGAGATCTGTTTTGAGGTGATGGCTTGGGCTATTTCAGAGTTACTCAGTATTCCTGGATCTCTCCCATGTACACTAAAAATACATGTTTAGTAACATGTATTTTTCTCCTGTTAATCTGTCTTTTAGTGTAGGGGATATCCCAGACAAGAACCTAGAAGGGTAGAGAAAAAAATATTTTTC
>CM052804.1:24536120-24551177 GCA_028533885.1 Nasua narica | reverse complement strand
AACAGCTTGTGATGTCAGCCAGCTGTTTTTTTCTCCTAATTTTCTCGCAGTTCTCTTCACAATAGTGTATTTCTCTTCCTATTTACCAACTTTAAAAATAGGATCTGCGCTGAAGACTTTGCTTGTCTTAGTTAAGCCTGGTGAGATTCTCAGTAATTAGTGCTTGTAAAACACCGTGAGGTTCTCAGATGAATTAAAGCGTGAAATCTTATTACAAGCAGTATATCTCTGGAGTAACAAACCGGCATGGCAACTTACACCATTTCCTAGTCTCTACTGCTTTTAAGGAACAATGCAATTCATGATTATCCGTAAGTATTGACTGGCTTGCCTCCTACTTTCAAGACTGCCAGATTAGCTCTCCTCCCTGCACTTGGTTGGTTTGAGGGTATGTAGGAAATTTCCTTCTTCCAAATGATATTTTTTGGCAGCCTCAGATGTTCATGTCTGTCGAAAAAGCTTTCTGCACAAACACAAAGAAATTATTGTGCTCGTCAGAGACAAAACAGTTTAAAATGATACGGATTCTCTCTAATTACCCTCCGTGAGTTCTTGCAGGTTGCAGCAGCCCTAGATATTTTAAGGTGCCTCCTCACCTCCAGAGGGAAGGGATCTGGTAATTTTTGCTTCCAATAAGCAGTTTGCTGTATTAAAACTATACACCATCCAAACACTGTGAGACAGCAAGAGAGGGATTTGTTATCAACTGTGTTTTGCTGTCAGACTGGGGTAGGGGGTGGGCAGATACAGGAATGTGGAGCAAAGCAACTTGACTTTGCATGCCTTCCAACTCAAATGCTGAAGTTGTAGCTATATACACATTTAATGGGTATTTCATGCTGTGGAGGAGAAAAGAAACACCTAAAACCCAGAAATAATGGGTAAATTCATTTAGTAATTATTATGAAGCACATCAAGCTTGTAATGATTAATAGTCATGAAGGCTTTTGTTTCCCTTTGTGCAAATAAGCACCTATGTCAACAAATTTGATAACAGCTATTTTATACAAGAGAGGAGTTTCTTGGATATCTTCTGCTTTCTTTTGACTCCCAGTAGTCATAATTAATATAATAAAACCCCCATTATAAAATCATTAGTGTAAATGCAAATAAGGTCTTGCATTGTTAATGCCCCCACCAGGCCCTTAATCACTTGAAATGTCACACTGCATTAAGTATAACATCAATTACATATGATAAAAACTTGCAATGCAAAAAATATTAAAGTGATATTTTCAAGCTATTATCTAGAGCAGAAGGGCTTTAAAATTAATTTCTTTTTGGAGTTTTGAATATTTTAGAAACTAAAGACCTCATTAATTTATCAGCAAAAGCCTTGGGTCCTGAAAAGACCTTTTGACCTTTTCTCATTTTCCTAGCTGTATCCCCCAGACCCCACCCATTCATTCTTCTTGCCTTTTTAAAAGTTTTCTCATTAAATGATAAATGTTTGAAGGGATGTTTCTACAGCATTTTAAAGCTGCTGAAGTAGCTTAATTTTCAGTATGTATGCTTTTTTTTTTTTCAGGATGTATTCTCAATGCCTTACTTTTTAATATTCTTTATTTGAGGGGTAGATGAAATGTGTTGTCACATATGGCAGTGATTGGAGAAGATGCAAAAATTTGATGGCAATAGTTATTCTGGAGCGAGGGCTTTGCTGAGAATAAAGATGCAACAAATACTCTGCACTGAAAGCATGACTTATAATTACAAAACATATTAGAATTTATTCAGCTCTACGTTCTGCAATATGTTCTTTGGCCACTAGGGAGGTAAATCAAAACTCTGACCATTTAAATTTTAACAATTTTTTCTTAAGTTCATTGGTAAGTCATCTACTTTGTCAGGGAAAAATTATGGAAAAAAGAGAAAAAAAGGGCAATGATCCTTGTGTGTCCTGTATTGGGCATTCTTCTAGGTTATAGCCGCCTTTCCCTTATGTTTGAAGTAACTCGCAACTCCATGAGGTGGTTAAAAAAAACTGAACAAAAACAAAAAACCAACCACCTGAAAATAGTTCCAGTGATTTTTGATCTATAGAAATGCAATTAGTTGTAACTAGTGGAATGCAATTCAATTTTACTTCTTTTTTGTGATTTGCCATTTATGTCCCTTTGCAAATTCATTTCAGCATTTCTTATATGCCACTTATGTGTGGTAATTTGAATTCTCTTTTGAACCTATTCTAACACCTGCCTGGTTCTTCACTAATTAATGAGTTAAATAAAATATTTGATACTAACCCATTTTTACATTGGTCTGATTCATGATTACATATTTAAAAAGTAATCGTTTAGCATTATATTCATAGTTAGAGAGCACACTTCTGTAACATCCTAATGGAACTCAAAGGAGGATTTAAATCCTTGTCCTGTACTCTACCTTGGCCCATATTGCCTTCCTTTTCACCAGGGCTTCTGTAGAAAGGCTCTGGCCAGCAGCGAATTTCATCCCCATCACCTCCTGATTTCTATGTCTATAAAAGTCATGAGACACCAGATGACCCAAACAAATACTTAGAATATAATGGTGGAGCTGCTGTCAGTAATTTAGAGATGTGCTGTCAGGAATTTAAAGGTTCTGTCTCACCCAAAAGCCCATCACTTGCTCTTCTACATCTTTAGTAATCAGAATTGTATTTATGCTTTGTCAGGGATCGATGACTTTGACAGCAGTGATAACAGAGTGCCAAAAGGTAGATTCAAATGACATTCTGCTTGGCACTTCTTTTTATTTCTTTGCTTTTACAAAATTTAAGTCTATCATTTGTCCTTGTACTATCTAAAATTCCTGTAGTTTTTCTGTGGAAATCACAAAGGCAGGAGCAGAGTATAGGTAAAAACTTACTTCCTTGAAAAAATGGGAAGAGGCCATTTTCAAGGGATTTTCAAGGAAAAGCAAAAATGATAGGCTTGGAGCCCAAAACTTCCTTTCAGGAAATATTCCTAGATTATCCTTTTGTACATAAAGGTATCTCTTCTTTGTAGGCCTTTATAAGAAATGGGAAACCAAATTATGGCACAGGAAAAATGTTTCTTACACAAATATAAAGCTTAGGAAATAATGGTATACTACAGGTCTCATATCGAGAACAAAGTTGCAAATACGAACTATGTCAAATGGAAATATAATTCTTGGTATCCATTTCACAAAGATGCCTAATTCTTAGACTGGAAATCAGAACTGAAAATGCTTAGATGAGTAGAGGAGATCTATTACCCTGTCTTTTGTTTTTAACTGAGAATGAGGTCAGAATGTTTACATGTATCATTCTAGAAGTGAGCTATAAGTACCTTATGAAGTTGAGTAGTAACTAGACAAGAGAGAACCTAGTAATACTCTTTCCTGGAAACTAGCTAACTAGTGCAAGAGTGGAATCCTATAAAATTTGTAGATGAAGTGGTTTACAGTTCTTGGAGTGATTGTGTTTATCTCACTTTTGTTGTTCCTTTGTGTTTGGAAAAGCCTTCTTGGTCTTCTTATAATCTCCGGTTTCTATTAGTTAGACAAAGAGGACTCAAAACAAACCCCCCCCCCAAAAAAAAAGATTTTGTCCAGTTCAGTCGAAATATTAAAGAGATTGAAGTAAACCCTGAGGCCAATGTGTAATGGCAGTAAGAATATAAAGTGGAAAAAAAAAAGCTCATGGGAAAATCAAAGGATGCTAGAGTGAATACCTATGTGTTAGTCATTTCTTCCTACAGAAATTTTTTCCTATTGGTTAGAAATCTCAACTCATTGAATTAAGGAGGTTCTTCTTAACTAATAGCATCCCTATCAGAATAAAAAAAGGGGAATGGGTAGACAGAAATGTAATGGTCTAGGATATATAGTATGTTTGTATCATAAACATTTTTTAGAAGAAAGAAAGAAAAATTTTAAAAATGCATTTCATCCACATTGACTATTTCCCCTTTGTAAACATGTAGTTAGACATGAGCCAGAGAACAAATCGATTAGCGTTAGTGCTGTTCCTGGTCAGTAGATAATTAGTGTTTTAACACAGGAGATACCATGAGAGTCTGGACTGCTGGATGAAGGAGGGTCTTTAAAGAAACAAATACCTTTCTCTTAATAATATCTTCCTCTAATGAAGAGAAAAAAGGAAGGAAAGAAGAGAGGAAGAAAAGAAGAAAGAGAGGGAGCAGGCGAGGAAAAGAGGGAGTGAAGGATGGAAGGAAAAAAAAGAGGGAGAGAGGGAAGGATAGAAGGTAAGAAAGGAAGGAAGGGAAAGGAAAGGAAGGGCGGAGAAGGGAAGGGAAGGAAGGAAGGGGAAAATATTACTTTGAGGAAGAAAGATGCTATATAAAGTGGAAGTCACTTTCATTTCTTTGCTTCTTTAACTCTAAGATTCTGTGATAAAAAGTGGGTTGCACAGTAATGTGGGACATCAAAAGACCCAATTGAGAATATGCCCCAGCACAGAGTTCACTGTGGGCGCTAAAACATTTTGCAAAGTAAGCTTTTCACTAAGCCCTTAAAAAGCAGTTGGGAAGATACCCCAACTTTTCAGCATCACAAGTGTGAAGGAAACTCAAAAGTCTAGAATGGGGTGACTCAGAAATTTCCAGCTTTTATATACCTTTTAAAAAGTTATTTATTTTATTTCCCATACTTTTCAGTAATGTTGCATTTACTCTAAGTTAGAAGATCTGAACAAAATATACCTATATCATGTATCAAAGATTTTTATAATTTGGGAAATCAAAAATAAAGGCAATATTTTACAAGATAAGCTGTTAGATAAATTCTTAGAAAGGTGCATGGGACCCAACCTCCATTGCCTTTGGTTTGAAGGGATTAGTGCTTCTCAGTATGTCCTATACTCCATTGTCAATGCTTGGAAAAAACAGACCAAATTTTATTCTAGTACCTTTTAACAGTATTGTTGACAGTATTGCTAACAGTAGCGCACATGGAAATATTTAAGCAAATTTTTATTAAACACCAAATGACATACCATACTGTGCACCAACTTTATTGTGGTACAAATGTATGCAATATATTTAATACATTATTATAAATTACATAAATGCAATACAGCCATTTGAAGTGTATCATCTGATGAGGTTGAGAAATGGATATATCCCATAACCACTACCACAGTCATGTTGTAGAACATTTCCTTTACAGCAGAAAGCTTTCTCATGCCCTTTCTGAGCCAATCCCATACAGACTGGTCCCCAGGGAACTGTTGAATTTCTACCACCTTAAAAGTGATTTGAATTTCTAGAGTGTTCATAAGGAGAAACATGTAGTACATGCTCATTGATGTTCTGCCTCGTATGTCCAGTATAATGTCTTTAAGAATTGCTTATGTTATTGTATTTTTTATTAGTAGTTTCCTTATATTTTTCAAAAGTGTCCCTTTGTATAAATATACTAGAACTTGTTTACTCATGCATCTATAATGGACATTTGGCTTGTTTTAGTTTTTATCTAATGCAAATTAAGTTACAAATATTCATGTACAAGGCTTGCGTAGAACAGTGCTTCATTTTTATTGGCAAATGGTTAGGAATAGAATGACAAGATGGTATAGTATATTCAGCTTTTTACCAAATCACCAAAGTATTTTGAAAATACGTTGTAGTGTTTTGCTTTATTTTGAACTTATGTTAAACGTTTTAGGATTGTTTTTGTTTTCTTGATGAATTGACCCCACTTTCATTATAAAATGTTCTTTATTTTTGGTAATATTTTTTGTTTCTATAATTTTGTCTGTAAATTCACTGATCTGTTTTTCTGCAGTCTACCATTAATTTGCCCAGTAGAATCTTGATTTTGATTTCAGATATATGGTTCTTCTTTTAGATCTTTTACATTTTTCCTTAATAAATTTATGTTCTGCTTTAGATCTTTAAGCACACTGAACATATAATAGTTGATTTTAAGTCCTTGTCTATTATCTTTGTCATTTCAGGTTTTGTTTCTGTTGACTGATTTTTTCCAGGTGATGCTGTATTTTTGTATTTCTTGGCACATCTAGAAATTTTTCTTGGATGCTAAACTTCATGAGTATTGTACTGCTTAGTGTCTGGATTTTGTTGTCTTCCTTTAAAAAGTGTTGGAGTTGGTTTTGACAGTTAAATTATTTGCAGATCAGTTTGATTTATTCAAGGCTCATTTAAAGCATTATTACTAGGGAAGGTCTGTGTTTACCTTTCTTCTAGAAATAGCTTTACCACTATGGTGTGAGTAGTTTGGGGTATCACTGAATGGTTCAGGTGTTAAAAGAGAATGCTCCTTTCTGGCTGGTTGAGGTAAATTGTTTCTCTGTTCTGTGTAAGCTTTGTACATTGTTCAGATTATAATCTCCCAGTTGCTCTTTACCTAGTTTCAAGACACTTCACCCTACGTATCCATACCTTATTGTTTGGCACAAATTCACAGAAAACTTGTAGAGATTTCTGGACCCCCCCCCCCCTTCAAGTCCCTCCCCATGTTCTTTTCTGTCCGGACTCCAGCCCAGCAAATTCCCAGTGCTTTAAGTTCTAATCTCCGTCTCCTCAAGAGAGGAAGCCCTCCTCAAGAGAACTGCTTGGATCCCAAGCTTCATACTGGAGTCTGCCATGTGCCTCCAGGTAGAAAGTAAGAGCAATAGGGCTTATTTCTTCACTTGTTTCCCTTTCATGAAGAATTATAGTAATGAACTGTGTGTTGTCCAATCACTGGAAACATTTTTTGTATTTTTTCCCCAGTTTTCTAATTGTTTATAATGGGAAAATGTTTATTGATTGTTATTCCATCATTTAGTCCATCATTTGAGATTAATAATAAGAAAATATGATGATCGAGCACATTAATATGACTGTCATTGAGTGATGGTCATTAATACTTTAATTTTCCATGTTTCACATATGGCTGGGGATGGTTTTAAAGCAGTCAACTGATTCTAAAATTAGAACTCCTTCAGAAGACAGAAGTATATTTGTCTGCTGTTTTTCAGCAGAATTTTAATTTACATAGTTTTTAGTTTGAGTGTGGGGTTAATTGAGGAGATAGGATAGCAATACCTTAATTTCTGGATATTAGGTACAGTTAAGGCATCAAGGAAGAGTGGCAAGAGCAGCTTTTGGTGTCAAATATAAATGATTTAGACTTCAGCTTAGTTGTTTATTAGCTATGAAACTTTACTCAATTTCTCTGAGCCTCAGTTTAATTCTGTATAATACAGATGCAATAATACTTGCATTATATAGTTTTTATAAGGTTTACTTGAGAAGTTACATAAATAACCTCCAACAGTTCTTGGAAGTGTTATAAAATGCTAGTTTCCTTCTTTTGGGCTGACTCAAGAGATTTATTGAGATTTATTAAAGATTTATTAAACTTTACAGAGAATATTTCTTTTGAAGCAGAGGAAACTGAAATTTAAGAAAGAGTAACATGTTTCTATATGATGTTTCAGAGAATCATAGACTGTTAGAAGTCAAATAGTGCCTACAAATAATCTTTAGAGACTTTATTCTTTTCTTTTTCCAGAATATATTTCTTTTTATAAACTAAATCTTTTTTGGCACCTATGCAGGTTATTCCCCACTTGACTTCTCCCAGACATTCTCCACATTTCTCTCTCCTGCTTTATCCCCCAGAAGGTAGAAACCTATCGATGCAATCCTCAGGTTCCTTGCTCTCTGCTTTGGGTTGTATTTGGACAATAAGGGAACCCACCAAGATCCTGGAGGACAAGGTAGAGAAGGAGAGGCCAGTGCATACATTTCTGCTCTAGGTCCTTCATGCTTTGATTCTGCATTTCTCCAATGCTGGAGAGTACCTCTCCCACTCACCAGGGAAGTTCCTTCTGCATAGTTCCAACTCATTTAGCTCCCATAAGGATGGCACTGTTTCTTCCTTTTGTCTCTTTAGACCTAGAGATGGCCAAGCTTCCCACTTGCTGTTGCTTATCCCTGAGTGCTTAGATTCTTCAACATTGCAAATACCTCTTTTAAGAGTACTCTAATAAAATTCTCTTTGTTTGTAACCATGTTGAGTAGAATTTTAGTATCTGTCAAATCCTGACTATATTCATTTCCTGTGGCCATAGAAACAAAGGACCACAAACTGGGTTGTTGAAACCACAGAAATTTACTTTTTTAGGGTACTTTTAGAGTCCAGAATTCTGAAATCAGGTTATGGGTGGGAACCTGCTTTCTCTGAAGCTCTAGGGACAATCTTTCCTTGTGTCTTCATGCTTCTAGTGGTTCCAGGAACTCCTGGCCTTGTTGCTACATTACTCCAACCTCTGCCCTCATCTTTGCATGGTGACTCCTCAGTCTTCTCTTCTGTCTCTTATAAGAACCCAAGTTATCAGATTTCAGATCCATCAGTGTGATCTAGGATGATACCATCTCAAGATCCCTTAACATCATTACATCTGCAAAGACACATTTGTGAAATGAGGTCACATTTATAGCTTTAATTTAAACATATCTTGAGGTGTCTGGGTGACTCAGTAGGTTAAGTGTCAGACTCTTGACTTCAGCTCAGGTCATGATCTCTGGGTTGTGAGACTGAGCCCTGCCTTGGGCTCCACACTCAACGGGGAGCCTGCTTGAAAGGTTCTCTCTCTCTCTCTCTGCCCTGCCCCCCTGTGCTTACTCTCTCTCCCTATTTCTCTCTCAAATAAATAAATAAATCTTTAAATATATATAGTATATATAGAAATATATTCTATATATGTAGAATATATAGAATATATTTTATTTTAAAATATATTATTTATATTATATATTAATATATTAATAAAATATATTATTTATATATAATTATATATAGAAATATATATTTCTATATATATAAAATAAATAAATCTTTAAATATATATATATATAAACATATCTTTTTTGGGAGCCAGTAAGATCCATACAAGCACCCAATATTTAAAACAGTAAGTAGCTAAACCCTTCTAATTGAAAAGAAGGCAGAGGGATCACACCTCTCCCCTCACCTATGTTCTATATAAGGAAATAGAAGTCCAGCAATCAGATGTGATTTGCCAAATTTAGTAGGACTTTCAGACAGGGGTTTTCTTCATTCCTAGTATTTGGGTAGCTGAGGGACTAATCATATGGTCACTATCATTTACTATGCTAGTAAGAAAATTAGGCATTTGCAGCCAGGTTAATTCTTGCCTTTCAGCTGTTTTCTGTTTAGCATGGGAAGACATTATGATTACTGCCTTTTAACCTAATGATTTTTTAAGCTATGGCTAAGGTAAATAAATATGGAAGATTTTCTTGAGCTGCGTTACCATCCAATAAAGACAGTTAAGCACATTACTTTCCCTCTCACGGCTCTGTAAATTAAAGTAAATTGAAGTGAGGCACATCAAAGCAACTTTTAAATGTGTTTTGTCAACAGACACCAGGGCTTCTGAAGTTATATGAAAGGAATACTCTCTCCTTGTTTGATGGGATAATTCTTAGCATATGGTGTTTGCTGTTTCCAGTGGGATTTCCAAAACTTAAAATCAGAGAAAGCAGTAGTTTTTTCGACCATCAGGCTGGCTCCAGTAGGAAAGAGAATTGTCTCCTCATCTGGTGTAAAGTGTCTGAAACAGGGAGGTGGGAAGTTCTTATCAGTCTCTCCTTCGTGAGGCTCTCAGCAGTGTCCCTTCTCGTTTCTCCATCCCAAAATGTTCAAGTCAGCGCTCTGGATTGTGGTCTAGTAATCCAGGCAAAAACAAATATGCTTATTTACCCCAAGGGATTGTCACATAGCTTGGACTGCACTCTGAGGACTTCATATTCTCCTCATTATGTTTCATAGTCTGCTTGGTCAGGGTCTGTTGATCTTCAGTGCCCTGATTTTGGTTTTTTGTTGTTGTTGTTGTTGTCTGGCTCCACAACACATTCTAACAGGCAGCGCAGATGGAAACTCCTTCTTTAAAACATTCAGGAGAGAAGAGAATTAAGCCTACAGTAGCATTTTCCAAGCAGAATAGGAAGGCTAAAAATAAAATTTTGTTGTGTTTTTGCTCCTGGTAATTTTATTTGGAGTTTATGGGGAAAACCGCTGACACTTATTGAATGTGCAGGCCATTGTTTCTGTCAGCACTTCACCTTCATTCATTAATTTCACAAAGGATTATTGAGAATTTTTTTATAGCGAACCCTCTTCTAGGTTCTGGGGTTACTGTGGTAATCTAAAGAGACATAGCCTTTGCTCTCATGGAAATTACTTTCTAGAAGTAGTAAAAAGAAAATAAACAAGAAAGTAATTATGCAAGAGAGAAGAAAATAAACAGGTAATGTCATAAAACAATACAGATTAGCAGGGGTTTTTTTGGGGGGTGGTGATAAGAGTCAGGAATATACTAATTCTTAAAAAGAGAGATTTGAAGTTCTTTGGGGCAGGTTGAGCGAATAGGTCAGGTTTCCGGTGCGGGATGCTACTTCTGATCACCTCTTATGACTGGATGACCAAAATTCTAATCTTCCCTCAACCACAGAGGGAGGGACTCACTTTCTCTGGTATCTGATAGGTTGCTGGTACAAAAGACTCCATGAGTATACCTTGTATTCTATTAATGGTGAGAATGGGATCTCTTTCTTCTTTTATTCTTTTCTCTTTCACTAGGTCTTAGGGATTTTGGACATGGAATTAAATCTTGGCTTGTTTCACTCACTCACTTGGTTGTGAGTCTGTTTTGTCCTCCGAGCAAATTAGTCCTTAATGTGCTCGCTACCTACTTACTTATCTCTTCTTCTAGGTAGATTTTTTTTTCTTACTGCAACTTAAGTATGGGAAGTTATTCCATAATAGTCCTAATATGCTCATGCATCCTCAGAAGGAGCAACTTAAAACAATTACAACAATGGAACTAATGCAATCAGCCTGGTCTAGAAATGTACATCTCCATGTTGATAAATGGTCTCTGTTTAATTAAAATATATTGATCATGGCACATTTGTCTTTATCAGAATGACTATGAATGGTCTTTTGAAGAATTGTTTATTGGTTTGAGAAACTATTAGGCAGCATTAAAAGAATATGTAGGTTTTCAAATTTATTTTCTGCCTTCTAAGTAGTTACATATTGCTCTTAGTTAAAATATGCTGTCTTGCCTGCTTATAGCTTCCCTTAGAAGATATATAGGTGGTAATAAACACTAATTAGTTCATGTGACCGTGTAGCAAACTACTTTGGAAGAATCCAATGATTTGCCATACAAATAACAGCTCTTTAAGGGAATGTCTGATGTGAAGTGATTACAGATTTATAAAGGATGTAGACTTAAACCAAAGTTATTAAGTCACTTGTGATCAATTCGCCTGATATCACAATTGGGGGAAACAGTTTAAAGAGAAGCTGTCCTAAATTAATATGTTAGCAGGGTTCTACCTACTGGAATTTGCAGTTGCGCCTGGGGGTATAGTTCATTCTTTAAGTGGAAAGTGGCTAATAAGAAGGAAATTATAATTCACATTTAGAAATAATTCTGAAAAATAAATGCATGCCTAATGTATTTTCTGAACAAATTAGCATCTAGCTTGAATATTCACATATCAAGGGAAACTTCTTTCAAGTACAATATCTAAGCTATACAGAGTGAATATTTTAGGGTATATTAAATGTGCATAATGAGCTATAAAAAACTTAAACTTTTAAATCATGACCAATTCTTAGTGTCTTCCCCAAAGCACTATCTGAAATATTCCCCAAAGTTTTTAAGATGTCTCTTCTTAAATAATTACACATGGTACTTTGATAGAGATCAACACACACCAAAAAGGCAATGCTGTTAGAACCCATAAGAAGGGGATCTATCTTAGCTGGAGGGGTCAAAGAAGATGTCTCTAAAGAAGTAACATGATTTGGGAGAGAAAGCATCTCAACCCTGGCAAAAGCAAATCTGCACTTTGGGTTTCTTTAGCAGTTGTGGTTTACTGGTTACCTGAAAACCATTTAAAACCCCTTCTCCCTTGTTGCCTCCCTTAAACTGAGGAGTGAGCATGTAGTAGCTCAGTGGTGGCCTGTGAGACCAGAAGAACAAAACAAGAAATCTGAGACGATTTGCTTTCCCAATCAAAGAGAAAGATGTAGGGACGCCTGGGTGGCTCAGATGGTTAAGCGTCTGCCTTCGGCTCAGGTGGTGACCTCCAGGTCCTGGGATCGAGCCCCACATCTACGCAGGGAGTCTGCTTCTCCCTCTGTTCCTCCCGCTGCTTGTGCTCGCTCTCTCTCAAATGAATAAATAAAATCTTAAAAAGGAAAAAAAGAAAAGAAAGATATAACCGACAAAAATTGCTCCTTCTGGTTTTCTGCTTTTAACAAAGCAGCTAGGGCAGCTATCTTGGTGTCCCGAAGCAACACGGAGGGGCATATGGCCAAGGAAGTCACAGAGATGTTAGCTAGACAACTGTTGCGCCCTAGAAACAACAGTGATAGCTACCTAGTTCTAAATTTTATGTTATTGGAATTTATTTTCCCATTTAGGCCCCTGTGTCAGGTTTTGCTACTTGCAGCAGAAAGCATTCTGAAATGTCACAACTACAAATCTAGTATAAGTAATAGTGTAATTGACTCTAACAATCTAATGCAGGCTTGGGCTGCATTCGTAGAAATGAATATGTCTAAATGACAGATATTAATATACTAATAGATAGCAGTTTTCCAATTCAACGCTGCAGGAAGAAAAAGAAGACAATAGAATGTGGGAGGTGGGGTAGGAAGGACTGGAATAGGAGGGTGAAGGTGATTGTACTATGACTTGAAATGCTTCAGTGAATAATGAATCTTGAAACACTGAAAAAATAGAATAAAAAAGAAATGGTTCAGTTGAAGACTCTTAACTCTAGAGAACAAACTTACAGTTACTAGTGGGAAGGGGGTGGGGAATGGGTGAAATAGGGGATGGGGATTAGGAGTCTTTTAAGTTTAAATTTAAAAAATTAAGTTTAAATTTAAAAACTTAATATAAATGTAAATGTTTCTGTTGAGATTGAGGATGTTTCTTTTTTTTCATTTCATTTTTTTTAATTTTTTTACTAACATATAATGTATTATTTGCCCCAGAGTACATGTCTGTGAATCATTAGGCTTACTCATTTCACAGCATTTACATATCCTCCCCAATGTGCATAACCCTATCCCCCCTACCTCCCAGCCACCCTTAGTTTGTTTCATGAGTTTAGGAGTCTCTTATGGTTTGTCTCCTTCCCCATCCCATCTTGTTTCATTTCTCTCCCCCACCCCCCCACGACCCCCTGCCCTGCCTCTCAAATTCTTCATAGCAGAGAGATCATGTGATAATTATCTTTCTCTGACTGACTTATTTTGCTTTGCATAATACCCTCTAGTTCTATCCACATCGTTGGAAATGGCAAGATTTCATTTCTCTTGATAGCTGCATAGTATTCCATTGTGTATATATATATATACCATTTCTTCTTTACCCATTCATCTGTTGATGGACATCTAGGTTCTTTCCATAGTTTGGCTATTGTAGACATTGCTGCTATAAGCATTCGGGTGCACGTGCCCTTTCGGATCACTACATTTGTATCTTTAGGATAAATACCTGGTAGTGCGATTGCTGGGTCATAGGGTAGCTCTATTTTCAACTTTTTGAGAAATCTCCATACTGTTTTCCAGAGTGGTTGTACCAGCTTGCATTCCCACCAACAGTGTAGGAGGGTTCCCCTTTCTCCGCATCCTCACCAACATCTGTCGTTGCCTGACTTGCTGATTTTAGCCATTCTGACTGGTGCGAGGTGGTATCTCACTGTGGTTTTGATTTGTATTTCTCTGATGCCGAGTGATGTTGAACATTTTTTTATGTGTCTGTTGGCCATTTGGATTTCTTCTTTGCTGAAATGTCTGTTCATATCTTTTGCCCATTTCTTGATTGGATTATTTGTTCTTTGGGTGTTGAGTTTGAGAAGTTCTTTATAGATTTTGGATACCAACCCTTTATCTGATATGTCATTTGTGAATATCTTCTCCCGTTCTCTCAGTTGTCTTTTGGTTTTTTTGACTGTTTCTTTAGCTGTACAAAAGCTTTTGATCTTGATGAAGTCCCAGTAGTTCATTTTTGCCCTTGCTTCCCTTGTCTTTGTATATGTTTCTAGGAAGAAGTTCGTGCAGCTGAGGTCGAAGAGGTTGCTGCCTGTGTTCTCCTCCAGTATTTTGATGGAGTCCCGTCTCACGTTGAGGTCTTTGATCCATTTTGAATCTGTTTTTGTGGGCGGTATATGGAAATCGTCCATATGGAAATCGTCCAGTTTCATTCTTCTGCATGTGGCTGTCCATTTTTCCCAACACCATTTGTTGAAGAGACTGTCTTTTTTCCATTAGATATTCTTTCCTGCCTTGTTGAAGATTAGTTGACCATAGAGTTGGGCGTCCATTTCTGGGCTCTCTATTCTGTTCCGTTGATCTATGTATCTGTTTTTGTGCCGGTACCACACTGTCTTGATGATTACTGCTTTGTAATATAGCTTGAAGTCTGGAATCGTGATGCTGCTGAGTTTGGTTTTCCTTTTCAACATTTTTCTGGGTATTCGTGGTCTTTTCTGGTTCTATATAAATTTTTGGATTATTTGTTCCATTTCTTTGAAATAAACTTTTTTTTAAAGATTTTTTTTTTTTTTAAAGATTTTATTTATTTATTTGACAGAGAGAGAACACAAGCAGGCAGAGAAGCAGGCAGAGGCAGAGAGAGGAGCAGGCTCCCTGCTGAGCAAGGAGCCAGATGTGGGACTCGATCCCAGGTCGCTGGGATCATGACCTGAGCCAAAGGCAGCTGCTTAACCAACTGAGCTATCCAGGTGTCCCTAAACTGATGGTATTTTGATAGGGATTGCTTTAAATGTGTAGATTGCTTTAGGTAGCATAGACATTTTCACAATATTTGTTCTTCCAATCCATGAGCATGGAACGTTTTTCCATTTCTTTGTGTCTTCCTCAATTTCTTTCATGAGCACTTTGTAGTTTTCTGAGTACAGATTCTTTGCCTCTTTGGTTAGGTTTATTCCTAGGTATCTTATAGTTTTGGGTGCAATTGTAAATGGAATCGACTCCTTAATTTCTCTTTCTTCTGTTTTGCTG